>CM055126.1:20218873-20724538 GCA_029206835.1 Rana muscosa | reverse complement strand
GCAGGGATTGGTACCAGTCATTGGTGACGTTGTGCAGCAAAATGGGACAGAAAGTGCTTCACAGAAGGAATCTGTATGTTGCTTCACAGCTGCACGCAGTGTAAGGCTCATCTCTAAGCCGTTGTTCTTCCTTAATGTCGACTTTCACATAACACAGTAATAGAGGGGAAATCTTTTTTTGTTTTCAAAGAGTTTTATTAGAAGCAGAGCATAGGTATACCATGTACATACAAAGTAAAGAAAAAAATGAAAAATTGACATAGCTAGTTTTCATACCCAACAGATCAACAAATATAAATAACAGTGTACTAAAGAATAAACCGCCCCCTTTCCTTAACACACTCCACTGCACCTTGGAGAAACGTCTGATAAATTCAGACTGAATTACCCTATCAGCTGCTACTTTAAAAAATAAAAAGTGAAAAATAATTTTGAATAACCAAAATAGTAGCGCTCAGTGTCTTACAACACAAATCTAAATATAAACCATATACACTCCGTGAGATAGTGCATAAATGCGAATGTTCATAAATATACACCCTGTAAAGAAATGTGCGTACAATAAACTCATCAAGTGTCCATAACGTTCATGACAGTGATTTAAAACAATTGATATAAAGTGTTTAACTGAAAATGAGTCCATAAAAAAGTGCACAAAATAAGTCCATAAAAAGTGCATCCAAAAGTGACTTCAAATGAAGATGATGACAAATAAAACTTTCTTGTGTTTTCTTCAAACCTTCACCACACCAATGTGCTCAGTGATTTCACTCCCTAAGGACTTGCACTCACCACAAGAATATGCCTCGCACTCTCATGCTTGGCTAATCAGCTTGATTACCCCCCAGGGTATCACAAACGATTCCAAAATGATGAAATTAGGTCAGTCAAGTCTCCCACATGAAAAAACAAATGCTTTCAATAGTGAAGTATATCAAAACTTTTAATTAAAATAACACAGCACAAGTGACCATCAATGGTTACACTCACATTTAGACAGATCAAATTGGGCACTTCAAAGAAAACATTTCCAAATGCCAGGCAAGTTTATAGTAGGCTGCCGCGATGTATTGCGGTCTCGGCGGACCATATAAGCATGTATGTCTCACCCTCCTTCATGTACGCTTGCCTCTCCACTGCAATCGAATCACCGCAGACTCCCGCCCAAACACCAAACTGTATATTCGACGAGTGGTCGAAAGATCCAAACGCTGCACACCAGGTGACTGTCGTGTAGCTCCTCCCAGACTAGTTTGTAAGACTTCTTCCAATGGGGTGAGCTACACACACTTACACCTCCCTCTTTATACTCCGACCGTGATTAGTTACGGTCGTATTTCCTGCTGCGCATGTGCGTATTTCCCGTCCCCATGAGCGCAATACATCGGGCATGACCCCCACAATCACAAACATGGAGGACAAGTATAAATAACATACTGCGATCTGCATCTAATCTCTAATTTATATTCGCTGCAGGTACTATTCAGTTTAAATGTTGTGTATATCAAACACCAATAAGTATCACTTCTATAATAAACAATAAAAAAACTTTTTATACTCAAAATTGGCGCCAGAGTACTCAGCACCTTTGAATATATATGGAATTAAAGCAGGAGAATATTATATTAGAATAATATATGCGGAAAAATTTGAATAATATATGCGGAAAGATCAATTGTAACTATCGTTCACCAGATATCAGAGAATTAAGTCACAAAGTAGACTAATATAACAACCTCACATGTTAGTGCGAGGCTGATCAAGATATGAAGGTTAACTAAAATCCCAACTAAAAATACATGTATATAATGAAAATTAATTTACATGTATACTAAAATATATATCTGTACGACTAAAACTAGTCTATTATATAGACTATAATAGATCAATGTCCACCTTGTCTCAATTTACATGTGTGTGCATGCATAGACACACCACATGCATCCCCATAAATGCACACTATGGACACACAACATTGTATAAGAGAAAATGTTTCTAAATAAAACAAAAAATTACTGATAAAACAGTTTAAATCGAGTTCGATATTTAGCCCTCTCGGATGGAGGCTCCTTAAAAGAAAAATCCATTTGGTTTCTCTCTGAGAGAGCTCCCTAACTCGATTCGAACCTCTCCAAGCAGGGTGTGTGCAGTCAATACCACAAAACTGTAAAAGGGTAGGGTCCTGACTATGCTTTTCTTTGAAGTGTAGGGAGACACTATGATATCGAAATCCTTTTTTAATGTTAGCCAGGTGCAGGGGAGGGCTGGCAGCCTTAGGCCTGGGGGGCAAGTCCAGTCAAGTGGCCCATAGAACCAGTGGTGACAAAGTGATTGATCGGGGAAAACAGTCTAAGATTTTCCATGATCACAAACAAGTCCCTGTATGAGTCCCTTAGAGCTGAGGACCCCCCCCCCCCCTGTAACTAGTGAAGGACTAAGTCCAAGCATTAACCCCTGAGATCCAAGAATGTTACCCCCTAACTAGTGATGGACTACAAGTCCCAGCATGAACCCCTGATATCTAAGGATGTGGCCCCTTAGATCTCACGTGTTAGGCTGTGACCTGTAGTCCTTCACTAGTTGGGGGGGGGGGACACATCCTCAGCTCTGAGTGGTTCATGCTGTGACCTGTAGTCCCTCACTAGTTGAAGGGCCAGGGGGACACAGCTGTGAGGGGTTTAAGCTGGGACAGTGGGACCTGTAGTCCTTCATTAGTTGAGGAGTGGGCGCAGGGGTGTGTCACACATCCTGAGCTCTGAGGGGTTCATGCTGGGACCTGTAGTCCTTCACTTTTGGGGTGTCACATCCCAAAAAGTAAAGGACTAAGAGTCCCAGCATGAACCCTGGCTGAGATTTAAGGATGTGATTTCCTCTGAGGCCAGCTCATGCTGCCATGACACACATGTCCACATTACACATATGTTCTAATTCATTCACTGCTTCTGACCTCACCTCAGGCAGCTTGACTGAGAGGTGCTTCTGGCACAGTCAGTCAGTGACAGTTCCATTCCCTTAGGCAGGCTCCGAGGCGCATGCCCCTGCACACGGGATAACGGAGGGAGGAGGTGGGTGGAGCAAAACAGTAAAAGGCGTGGATGAGGCAGAAGATCCTCCTCCTCTCTGAATGCGGTGGCCTCAGCCTTGCTTTCCTCTTCGGGACTGTGACATCACTGGTTGCTAGACGCCAGGCGATCCTAGCAACTAGTGCAGACGATTGAGGCCAGCAGTCCAACAAACGTGTCTCTGCCAGCCGGGTCACTCTGTAAGTAAAGCTATGCCACACAGAGAGAGACACTGCTCCACATTTCCCTGAACAGCGAGAGAGAGACCCCTCTCCACATTTTCCTGAACAGCGAGAGAGAGACCCCTCTCCACATTTTCCTGCACAGAGAGAGAGAGACCGACCGCTCCACATTTCCCTGCTCAGAGAGAGAGAAAGACACCGCTCCACATTTCCCTGCACAGAGAGAGCGAGAGAGAGAGACCATTCCACATTTCCCTGCACAGAGAGAGAGAGACCGCTCCACATTTCCCTGCACAGAGGGAGAGACCGCTCCACATTTCCCTGCACAGAGAGAGAGAGAGAGACCGCTCCACATTTCCCTGCACAGAGAGAGAGAGACCGCTCCACATTTCCCTGCTCAGAGAGAGAGAGAGATACCGCTCCACATTTCCCTGCACAGAGAGAGAGAGAGTGAGAGAGAGAGAGAGAGAGAGACCATTCCACATTTCCCTGCACAGAGAGAGAGACCGCTCCACATTTCCCTGCACAGAGAGAGAGAGAGAGACCGCTCCACATTTCCCTGCACAAAGAGAGAGAGAGAGAGACCGCTCCACATTTCCCTGCACAGAGAGAGAGAGAGAGAGACCGCTCCACATTTCCCTGCTCAGAGAGAGAGAGAGAGAGAGACACCGCTCCACATTTCCCTGCACAGAGAGAGCGAGAGAGAGAGAGACCATTCCACATTTCCCTGCACAGAGAGAGAGACCGCTCCACATTTCCCTGCACAGAGAGAGAGAGAGACCGCTCCACATTTCCCTGCACAGAGAGAGAGAGAGAGACCGCTCCACATTTCCCTGCACAGAGAGAGAGAGAGAGACCGCTCCACATTTCCCTGCTCAGAGAGAGAGAGAGACACCGCTCCACATTTCCCTGCACAGAGGGAGCGAGAGAGAGAGAGAGACCGCTCCACATTTCCCTGCACAGAGAGAGAGAGACCGCTCCACATTTCCCTGCACAGAGAGAGAGACCGCTCCACATTTCCCTGCACAGAGAGAGAGACCGCTCCACATTTCCCTGCACAGAGAGAGAGAGAGAGAGACCGCTCCACATTTCCCTGCACAGAGAGAGAGAGAGAGACCGCTCCACATTTCCCTGCACAGAGAGAGAGAGAGAGACCGCTCCACATTTCCCTGCACAGAGAGAGAGAGAGAGAGACCGCTCCACATTTCCCTGTACAGAGAGAGAGACCGCTCCACATTTCCCTGCACAGAGAGAGACCGCTCCACATTTCCCTGCACAGAGAGAAAGAGAGAGACCGCTCCACATTTCCCTGCACAGAGAGAGAGAGAGAGAGAGAGACCGCTCCACATTTCCCTGCACAGAGAGAAAGAGAGAGACCACTCCACATTTCCCTGCACAGAGAGAAAGAGAGAGACCGCTCCACATTTCCCTGCACAGAGAGAGAGAGAGACCGCTCCACATTTCCCTGCACAGAGAGAAAGAGAGAGACCGCTCCACATTTCCCTGCACAGAGAGAAAGAGAGAGACCGCTCCACATTTCCCTGCACAGAGAGAAAGAGAGAGACCGCTCCACATTTCCCTGCACAGAGAGAAAGAGAGAGACCGCTCCACATTTCCCTGCACAGAGAGAGAGAGAGACCGCTCCACATTTCCCTGCACAGAGAGACCACACCTCAAGAAAAATCATTTGATTCTCGTATCAACATAGTAAAGCCTTGTACACACCACTATTTTTTATTTAATTTTTTTTGCTCAACCTAGCGAGTTGAATAAAAAAAAACTGACAGGTCCGGTTAGAGCCGCGCTAAGTACTAGCAAAAGTGACCTGAGCATGGATCACTTTTTAGCAGAGTGACAGTGTCTGCTGCAAGTGTGTACAAGCCTTTGCAGGGCTTGTGTGCAGTTTTGCTTAGCCGCAGTCCCATAGGCTTCTTTTAGGTTGTGCGTTTTTGCTGCATTCTTTTTAAAGGGCACCAAAGATGCAGCATGCAGACGTTTTTGTGCACTTTCAGAAAATGCATCAACAATTTGCAAACTAATAGAAGTCTATGAGACTGACGGGGGTAACATGCAGAAAGACTGAAATCACCAACACTGCAGCCAGACTGTGACACACCAGTGGGATCCCACTTCATAGTACATAGGACCAGGTAATGCACAAGCTGCTGATGGAAACCTCTTTAGCTGCAGAGAGGTGGGGGGGGGGGGGGGGTTAGGGAGAGGCCTGTCACAACTCACTTACTTGGAAGGAAGGACCCACCAGGAGTATCACTGGCTCAGTCATCACATCAGCCTCCATCCAGAGCCTTTCATACAGGACACTGACTGCTCAGTTTAAACGTTCCCGCCCACACATTCTTTTCACAGACGCAGCACACGGGCTGCAAAGAGTGTGGGCGGGCACAGTGAGAGAGGGGGCTGGAGGGAGGCAGAGCAGATCCACCCTCTTACATTCGGCTGTGCTCTGAAATGAAAGGACACAGACTCAGGTGCAGACAACAGCACTGTGACAGGACAGATGTCCGCTCACAGCACAAATGTTTCTGCACACTTCTAGGATGTTATCCAGCCCTGCCAGCCTGCTTGAGCAGTAACATTCACCACTCGGCCAACTACGGAACTGCACATGCCCAGTTCCTAGCTGGCAGCAGATCGGCCCTTTTATCAAGAATCAGTCCGGCCTGGGGGGAAATTGCATGCCTGCCCCCCCTGCCAGCCCGCCCCTGGCCAGGTGTTCCGATATACGCACTCGCAAGAGTCGTTTAGTTCTCCCCACATAATACAACCCACATGGGCACCATAGTAAATAAACCACAAAGGATGAATTGCATGTGATGAACTGTTCAATCTCAAAAACATCACCATCCTTATTCGTAAAACTAGTGGTTCCTCTGTTGTCCGTTTTCACTGTCCTACAACAGATGCATTTACGACATGAATAAAAACCTTTAAAGTTTTTATTCAGATCTAGGCATTTGGGTGGATCAAGAATTTTTTGTACCACCCGATCGCCAAAATTTGGTGCCCTCCTATAGATGAACTTGGGGTTTTCTGATAAAAGTTTGCATAGATGTCTGTCTCTGCACACAATGTGCCAATATTTGCGAAAAATCTCCTCTACCTCTTTATACTGATAATGAAAATCAAAAATCAAACCTAGCTGAAATGATTTATTAGTGACACCATCCTCCTTCTTCTTCAAACATTGTGTCCTAGGAATTTGTGCTACCTCACTAATGATATTCTTAATTGTATCATCCTTATATCCTTTCTCCACAAACTTATCTCCCAGAATATTGGCCTGTATATAATAATCATCTGTTGATGTGCAGTTACGACGAATCCTTAGCATTTGACCTTTCGGAATATTTTTAATCCAAGATGGATGATGTCCACTACCAATGGCCAAATAGCTATTCCGATCAGTCGGCTTAAAGTAAGCCTTGGTACTGATCCTGCTATCGGATTTCATAATCGTAAGATCCAGAAAATTAACCTCCTCCTCACTAATAACATAGTCTAAAACTATATTATTAGTGTTATTGTTCAGATGTCTTATGAATTCTTCAACTGACTGTCTGGAACCTTCCCAGACAAACAGGAGATCATCAATAAATCTTCTGTAGAGTTTCAACTCTGGTCTAAGCACATTGAAGACATGTCTGTCCTCCCATTCCGCCATAAATAGGTTGGCGAGGCTGGAGGCAAACTTGGCTCCCATAGCCACGCCAACTTGCTGGGAAAAAAAACTGATTATAAAACAATTGTGGGCCATACAGAAATCCAAAACCTTGCCCAAAAAAGATTTTTGTAGATGTGATATGTCTTCCCGTTTACAAAGAGCCCAATTCAGCGCCAATAAGGCGTCATCATGCTGTATAATGGTATACAACGAGCTCACATCAGCGGTCACCAAAAAAGTGGAAACATCTGGTTTAAGCTCCACCCCATCAAGCAATCGTAAAAGATCACTAGTGTCTTTCAGATAAGCTCTCGTGATTTTAACACTTGGCTGGAGAAACCGGTCAAGGTATTCTCCCAACCTTGCAGTAATGGAGCCTATCCCATTTACAATTGGGTGCGCTGGGGGGTTCTCAAAATTTTTATGAATCTTGGGCAAAGTATAAATTACCGGAATTCGGCATGAGCTTGGATTCAGGTATTGATTTTCTTTTCCATTAATAGCACCCTTCTTAAATCCCCATTCAACCAACAGATTCAACTGGCTAAATAGAAATATGAAGGTATTGGGACATTTAAGGTGCAACAACTACACAATATTCAATATAAAAATATAATTTTATTACAAAAAATATATATGAAAAATCATATGTACAAATATACATGAACCCTCAAAATAAACATAGTAGAGTTTCCAAAGTGCATACAGACAAAATTCTCTACATGTTTCGCCATTTTTTAGGCTTCCTCAGGAGTTTGTCATGCAAATACTGGAAACAAAGAAAGGAAAATAAATACATAATAATATTTACTCAAAACTCAAACTCAAAATTACAAAACAGAATATATTTTTTTGTATATTTAAAAAAAAAGGATAACTGAAAACCATAACCAGCCCAATGGTTGCTCAAAAGTTCATCTCAAAATTGGATCTATTTATTCAAGGTATAAATGACCTCATTAATATCAGTTGTGAGTACATTACCTGTAAATTTTTGATGGTACAATCTAAAAGAAAGAATGACCAGATAGCCAATGAGCTATCCCACACGGGGGCGCCCGTAAGGAGGGGATCATATGGTGTATCATAGAGGGGGAGAAATACTGGCACAGATAACCACCCGGATATTACTAGCACAGGAACAGAGGGCCATCTGGGGGAAATTACAAAGAAAAATCTAATGAAGTCAAATAACAATCTATATATAAGAGTATAGGCGTCTCCATCTAATTATAAGGCACATACCCCATCAGTATTTACCTGTTTATGGCTTGTTGATAGTAAAAAATATTAGAATAGGCAAAAAGGGGGGTAATATCTCCAAAGTACCCCAATCAGTGTCCACTCTAAAGAAAAAAGAATTAGTGGAAATTACTATAAATATATAATAATCCACTCTAGTTGGTAATCAGAATTTTAGCCAGTGGCGGCCCGTCCATAGGGGGCGCCCGGGTGCTGCCCCCCCCCCCTCCTGTGGTCACCAAAAAAAAAAAAACGGGCCCTTTAAGAGTTTTTTTTTAATGTCTTTTTTTTACACATGGCGGCGCGACCATAGTGGGCGCAGAAGCGCCGCTACTGCTCGCTTCTGCGTCCGGCCGTCACTCACCACAACAATACATAGGTTCATGCATTGCATGAACCTATGTATTGCTGCCGCCCACTATTCAGATGGCCGGCCCCTTGAGCGCCGGCCATCTGAGTCACAGCGTCTGATTGGCCTTTAGAAGTGCCTATCAGAGCCAGCAGGCTCTGATAGGCTTCCCGACTACAGTCTGAGGGCTGTAATCGGCTTCTAAATACCTAATGAGAGGACGCACAGGGGTGCGTTCCCTGGCCAATCAGGTTCACCGGGTCTGGTTACCGGTAACCTGATTGGCTGAAGTGACATCGAGGGCGGGAGAAGACATCAAAGACGGAAGAAGACATCGAGGACGGAAGAAGAACGGCGCTGACTCGAGGAAGGTAAGTGCAGGGCTGGGGGGGGAGAAACTGGCTGTATTATGAGGACAAACTGGCTGCATTATGGGGGAGAAACTGGCTGCATTATGGGGGAGAAACTGGCTGCATATGGGGGAGAAACTGGCTGTATTATGGGGGAGAAACTGGCTGTATTATGGGGGGAAACTGGCTGCATTATGGGGGAGAAACTGGCTGTATATTGGGGGAGAAACTGGCTGCATTATGGGGGAGAAACTGGCTGCATTATGGGGGAGAACCTGGCTGAATTATGGGGGAGAAACTGGCTGCATTATGGGGGGAAACTGGCTGCATTATGGGGGAGAAACTGGCTGTATATTGGGGAAGAAACTGGCTGCATTATGGGGAAGAAACTGGCTGCATATGGGGGAGAAACTGGCTGCATATGGGGGAGAAACTGGCTGCATTATGGGGGAGAAACTGGCTGCATTATGGGGGAGAAACTGGCTGCATTATGGGGGAGAAACTGGCTGTATATTGGGGGAGAAACTGGCTGCATATGGGGGAGAAACTGGCTGCATTATGGGGGAGAAACTGGCTGCATTATGGGTGAGAAACTGGCTGCATTATGGGGGAGAAACTGGATGTATATTGGGGGAGAAACTGGCTGCATTATGGGGGAGAAACTGGCTGTATATTGGGGGAGAAACTGGCTGCATTATGGGGGAGAAACTGGCTGCATTATGGGGGAGAAACTGGCTGCATTATGGGGGAGAAACTGGCTGCATTATAGGGGAGAAACTGGCTGCATTATGGGGGAGAAACTGGCTGTATATTGGGGGAGAAACTGGCTGCATTATGGGGAAGAAACTGGCTGTATATTGGGGGAGAAACTGGCTGCATATGGGGGAGAAACTGGCTGCATTATGGGGGAGAAACTGGCTGCATTATGGGGGAGAAACTGGCTGCATTATGGGGGAGAAACTGGCTGTATATTGGGGGAGAAACTGGCTGCATATGGGGGAGAAACTGGCTGCATTATGGGGGAGAAACTGGCTGCATTATGGGGGAGAAACTGGCTGCATTATGGGGGAGAAACTGGCTGTATATTGGGGGAGAAACTGGCTGCATTATGGGGGAGAAACTGGCTGTATATTGGGGGAGAAACTGGCTGCATATGGGGGAGAAACTGGCTGCATTATGGGGGATTAACTGGCTTCATTATGGGGGATTAACTGGCTGTATTATGGGGGAGAAACTGGCTGCATTATGGGGGAGAAACTGGCTGCATATGGGGGAGAAACTGGCTGCATATGGGGGAGAAACTGGCTGCATTTGGGGGACAAACTGGCTGCATATAGGGGAGAAACTGGCTGCATTATGGGGGAGAAACTGGCTGTATATTGGGGGAGAAACTGGCTGCATATGGGGGAGAAACTGGCTGTATATTGGGGGAGAAACTGGCTGCATATGGGGGAGAAACTGGCTGTATATTGGGGGAGAAACTGGCTGCATATGGGGAGAAACTGGCTGCATTATGGGGGAGAAACTGGCTGCATTATGGGGGAGAAACTGGCTGCATTATGGGGGAGAAACTGGCTGCATATGGGGGAGAAACTGGCTGCATTATGGGGGATTAACTGGCTTCATTATGGGGGATTAACTGGCTGTATTATGGGGGAGAAACTGGCTGCATTATGGGGGAGAAACTGGCTGCATATGGGGGAGAAACTGGCTGCATATGGGGGAGAAACTGGCTGCATATGGGGGACAAACTGACTGCATTTGGGGGACAAACTGGCTGCATATAGGGGAGAAACTGGCTGCATTATGGGGGAGAAACTGGCTGTATATTGGGGGAGAAACTGGCTGCATATAGGGGAGAAACTGGCTGCATTATGGGGGAGAAACTGGCTGCATTATGGGGGAGAAACTGGCTGCATATAGGGGAGAAACTGGCTGCATATGGAGGAGAAACTGGCTGCATTTGGGGGAGAAACTGGCTGCATATAGGGGAGAAACTGGCTGCATTTGGGGGACAAACTGGCTGCATATAGGGGAGAAACTGGCTGCATTATGGGGGAGAAACTGGCTGTATATTGGGGGAGAAACTGGCTGCATTATGGGGGAGAAACTGGCTGCATTATGGGGGAGAAACTGGCTGCACATAGGGGAGAAACTGGCTGCATTTGGGGGACAAACTGGCTGCATATAGGGAAGAAACTGGCTGCATTTGGGGGACAAACTGGCTGCATATAGGGGAGAAACTGGCTGCATTATGGGGGACAAACTGGCTGCATATAGGGGAGAAACTGGCTGCATTTGGGGGAGAAACTGGCTGCATATAGGGGACAAACTGGCTGTATTATGAGGACAAACTGGCTGCATTATGGGGGATTAACTGGCTGCATTATGGGGGATTAACTGGCTGCATTATGGGGGAGAAACTGGCTGCATTATGGGAGAGAAACTGGCTGCATTATGGGGGAGAAACTGGCTGCATTATGGGGGAGAAACTGGCTGCATATGGGGGGGAAACTGGCTGCATTTGGGGACAAACTAGTGGCGTTTGGGCACAGTGGCTGCGTTTAATGGGCACAGTGGCGGCAATTGATGATTTTTTTTTTTTCAGTTTGTTTGCGCCCCCCCAAAAAATTTGAGCACCAGCCGCCACTGATTTTAGCCATATACTTGCTAGCTGATATATACCTGGTTAATCCAATTGGATAAAGTGTGTCCACATTAGGGCATCTCTGCCGAAAAACTTGTTTTACAAAACCGATCAATCAGTTTACTGAAAAAATATATATAAAATATAAAAACCATTTAGATTAAAGACCAAGTAAACCAGACAACAGGATAAAAACCAATGTTGCCCGTAAAGAAATCTAATGCCTAAGTAATTTACCTTTGACTGATATCTAAGAACGTCTTCTCCCCAGGATGTTGGTCATGGTACTGATTTGCAAGGCTGCGATCCGGACTATATACCCCCCTCCCCCTTCCCATTGGACGCACAATGGCGCCAAATCAATGGGCGGAGCGGGCACGTCAGTTCCGACATCCACCCACCGTCAGATCTGACCCGGAAGTGACGATTCCACCACTGAAAACCGGAGACGTCTGCCGGAAGCGCCACCCCGCTCGTCAGGAGAAAACATCCTGATGAGCTGGACGCACCATAAGACGGATCCGGAAGGGGAAAACATGCCTAGAGTATAGAAAAGGGCAGACTTCCCTTTAAAATCACGGCAGAAATGGCACAATACGATGTTAGAAGAAGAGGGCCAGGATATCCGGTGGGCTTGGTCAGATGGCGCTCACATTGTCTCCCAAAGGAGAACAAAGAGAAACGCCCTGGGCGCCCCTATGATCACCAAATCCCCCCCAAAAAGAAAGGGGAAACGCCACCCTAGAAAAATGTGTGGTAAACTCCATTGAAATCAATTACATATAATGTAGATTATCAATAATTAAAGGGAGCCCCTATGGAATATAGAAATGGTACATTCAGTCACCTGTACATAAGGACAAATTTAATAAACAAAAATAAGATAACAAAACAAAATTTTATTTGTTTTGGGCAGAGTCCACATATACAGCATAACTATTTTTATCTAGTTTGAAACTGATGGACTCATTTAACCCGGGATACATAGTAGCTCTCAAGGTATGTATCCATCTGGTTTCTCGTTGTAGGAGATTTTTGTTGGTAAAACAAAGAGGCCTTTCTTTCACAGAATGAGAGACCATGTATCTCTCATTCAAAAGGAAAAAAATGGAGACTCCTATTAGTAGACATAGTGGTCTTTTCCACTCCTTTGATTTGTCAAAGATTGAATTCTTTGCTTTATAATACATACCTCTTAATGAAAGAGGTGGGGATGTGGACAAAAATCTCCTACAACGAGAAACCAGATGGATACATACCTTGAGAGCTACTATGTATCCCGGGTTAAATGAGTCCATCAGTTTCAAACCCTTTTTGTAGGATAAAAATAGTTATGCTGTATATGTAGACTCTGCCCAAAACAAATAAAATTTTGTTTTGTTATCTTATTTTTGTTTATTAAATTTGTCCTTATGTACAGGTGACTGAATGTACCATTTCTATATTCCATAGGGGCTCCCTTTAATTATTGATAATCTACATTATATGTAATTGATTTCAATGAAGTTTACCACACATTTTTCTAGGGTGGCGTTTCCCCTTTCTTTTTGGGGGGGATTTGGTGATCATATGGGCGCCCAGGGCGTTTCTCTTTGTTCTCCTTTGGGAGACAATGTGAGTGCCATCTGACCAAGCCCACCGGATATCCTGGCCCTCTTCTTCTATCATCGCATTGTGCCGTTTCTGCCATGATTTTAAAGGGAAGTCTGCCCTTTTCTATACTCTAGGCATGTTTTCCCCTTCCGGATCCGTCTTATGGTGCGTCCAGCTCGTCAGGATGTTTTCTCCTGACGAGCGGGGTGGCGCTTCCGGCAGACGTCTCCGGTTTTCAGTGGTGGAATCGTCACTTCCGGGTCAGATCTGATGGTGGGCGGATGTCGGAACTGACGTGCCCGCTCCGCCCATTGATTTGGCGCCATTGTGCGTCCAATGGGAAGGGGGAGGGGGGTATATAGTCCGGATCGCAGCCTTGCAAATCAGTAGCATGACCAACATCCTGGGGAGAAGACGTTCTTAGATATCAGTCAAAGGTAAATTACTTAGGCATTAGATTTCTTTACGGGCAACATTGGTGTTTATCCTGTTGTCTGGTTTACTTGGTCTTTAATCTAAATGGTTTTTATATTTTATATATATTTTTTCAGTAAACTGATTGATCGGTTTTGTAAAACAAGTTTTTCGGCAGAGATGCCCTAATGTGGACACACTTTATCCAATTGGATTAACCAGGTATATATCAGCTAGCAAGTATATGGCTAAAATTCTGATTACCAACTAGAGTGGATTATTATATATTTATAGTAATTTCCACTAATTCTTTTTTCTTTAGAGTGGACACTGATTGGGGTACTTTGGAGATATTACCCCCCTTTTTGCCTATTCTAATATTTTTTACTATCAACAAGCCATAAACAGGTAAATACTGATGGGGTATGTGCCGTATAATTAGATGGAGACGCCTATACTCTTATATATAGATTGTTATTTGACTTCATTAGATTTTTCTTTGTAATTTCCCCCAGATGGCCCTCTGTTCCTGTGCTAGTAATATCCAATAAATTCCACTGCTGATATTCAGCCTGTGCATATGGGCCATAGTCACCTCCCCTATTGTATTGGGTATATCCCTGGGGTCTGGGGATAACATCATATTGATTGGTCGTATAATGATTTCCCCCTTGTTCCCTGGTCCCACTCCTCATATTGCTTTTAGGGGTATTGTTGACATTATTTTTGGAGGGGTATACCCAATACAATAGGGGAGGTGACTATGGCCCATATGCACAGGCTGAATATCAGCAGTGGAATTTATCATCATTCAACCAATATGGGGATAGTAGGTATCCAATTCCAGTCCAGAACAGATATCAAGCCCTTGAATATGAGGATTATGGAAGGAATAATGGATACCAGCAGTCTTTTTTAGAACAACGTGGGGGGGAGAGGGGTTACGGCATGCCTTACCATCACCCTCAGTTTGGGAACAACAGAGGGGGGGGAAGGAACCCTGGCACTAAGTACCCCAACAGAGGCATGGCACCACTACGTCGAGAAGGAGAGGCTGTAGGGCAGGGAAACGAGTTCAATCCCAAAAAAAGAAGGAGGGCCAATTAAAAACAGGGATTTATAACCTAAGCAAAGCAACATTAAGTGCCAATGAGAAAAAAAAATTAAATTTAGGTCTTAAGTGTGCCCCTAAAAAAAGAATGAATAAGTTTGATGTATATATCGACACACACAAATTCATCCGCACACTTAACATGAAGAAATATTTTTTGAGTCATCCTAGTGACCCATCCAGAAAAACTAATGAGGTATCCCTACATATGGAGAGTGGCCTACGAAACAAATCGGTGTTTAATCCCCAGAATACTAATAATCATTTTGTAGAGGTATTTAAAAATATGGTGTTGAAAGACATTGAGGAACTCCCTGTAAAGAAACGGATTAATCCTGAGTATATCCAAGAGGGTATCAAATCCCTGGAGGAGAGAAAAGGAATTATTATCCGTCCGGCCGATAAAGGGGGGGGGGTGTTGTGTTAATGGAAAAGTCCTTTTATCACAACCAATTAATGGAACTTCTAAATGATCAAAACACATATAGAAAGTTACCTCGAGATCCTACGGATGAATATAAAAATCAGTTGAATCTGTTGGTTGAATGGGGATTTAAGAAGGGTGCTATTAATGGAAAAGAAAATCAATACCTGAATCCAAGCTCATGCCGAATTCCGGTAATTTATACTTTGCCCAAGATTCATAAAAATGTTGAGACCCCCCCAGCGCGCCCAATTGTAAATGGGATAGGCTCCATTACTGCAAGTTTGGGAGAATACCTTGACCGGTTTCTCCAGCCAAGTGTTAAAATCACGAGAGCTTATCTGAAAGACACTAGTGATCTTTTACGATTGCTTGATGGGGTGGAGCTTAAACCAGATGTTTCCACTTTTTTGGTGACTGCTGATGTGAGCTCGTTGTATACCATTATACAGCATGATGACGCCTTATTGGCGCTGAACTGGGCTCTTTGTAAACGGAAAAGACATATCACATCTACAAAAATCTTTTTTGGGCAAGGTTTTGGATTTCTGTATGGCCCACAATTATTTTTGGTTTTATAATCAGTTTTTTTCCCAGCAAGTTGGCGTGGCTATGGGAGCCAAGTTTGCCCCCAGCCTCGCCAACCTATTTATGGTGGAATGGGAGGACAGACATGTCTTCAATGTGCTTAGACCAGAGTTGAAACTCTACAGAAGATTTATTGATGATCTCCTGTTTGTCTGGGAAGGTTCCAGACAGTCAGTTGAAGAATTCATAAGACATCTGAACAATAACACTAATAATATAGTTTTAGACTATGTTATTAGTGAGGAGGAGGTTAATTTTCTGGATCTTACGATTATGAAATCCGATAGCAGGATCAGTACCAAGGCTTACTTTAAGCCGACTGATCAGAATAGCTATTTGGCCATTGGTAGTGGACATCATCCATCTTGGATTAAAAATATTCTGAAAGGTCAAATGCTAAGGATTCATCGTAACTGCACATCAACAGATGATTATTATATACAGGCCAATATTCTGGGAGATAAGTTTGTGGAGAAAGGATATAAGGATGATACAATTAAGAATATCATTAGTGAGGTAGCACAAATTCCTAGGACACAATGTTTGAAGAAGAAGGAGGATGGTGTCACTAATAAATCATTTCAGCTAGGTTTTATTTCTGATTTTCATTATCAGTATAAAGAGGTAGAGGAGATTTTTCGCAAATATTGGCACATTGTGTGCAGAGACAGACATCTATGCAAACTTTTATCAGAAAACCCCAAGTTCATCTATAGGAGGGCACCAAATTTTGGCGATCGGGTGGTACAAAAAATTCTTGATCCACCCAAATGCCTAGATCTGAATAAAAACTTTAAAGGTTTTTATTCATGTCGTAAATGCATCTGTTGTAGGACAGTGAAAACGGACAACAGAGGAACCACTAGTTTTACGAATAAGGATGGTGATGTTTTTGAGATTGAACAGTTCATCACATGCAATTCATCCTTTGTGGTTTATTTACTATGGTGCCCATGTGGGTTGTATTATGTGGGGAGAACTAAACGACTCTTGCGAGTGCATATATCGGAACATCTGGCTAACATTAAAAAAGGATTTCGATATCATAGTGTCTCCCTACACTTCAAAGAAAAGCATAGTCAGGACCCTACCCTTTTACAGTTTTGTGGTATTGACTGCACACACCCTGCTTGGAGAGGTTCGAATCGAGTTAGGGAGCTCTCTCAGAGAGAAACCAAATGGATTTTTCTTTTAAGGAGCCTCCATCCGAGAGGGCTAATTTTTTTTTTTTGAAAAGCCCATGGCGTGTGAAACACACCCAAAAACTCCACCCGGTGCCAAAAAAAGTGCACACACATAAAGAGTGAAACACAAAACGTGCAACACTAGTCCTCCACTAGGAAGGACCTTACCCTGATCCCCCGGGGCGTTAGGCTCCTGACGGGGACTGAGGTACATCACGTGGTCCGACTGGCCGAAACCAGACGGACCCCTTTCTCTGGAGGGTCTGCCGAAACAGACCCACCCAAGTACTTGGTGGGACTCCCCCGAAGGGAGACCCCATGAGAGCAGGCGAACCAGGCCAGAAGACCATGTCCACCTACTCCCAAGTCGTTCAGGGCAGGCCTGAGGACCTACACCCTACTAAACACACTGTGACAAACGTGAACACCAAACAAAAAAATACAAAAAAGTGACACACACGGGGATAAATAAAAAGAAAGTGGGGAGAAGGAAGGTGGGAGAGTGAAAAGTGGCCATTGTGCTATACAATGGCCAGGCCCTCCGGCCAGGAATAAAAAATTCCTCCGGTCCTAGCCAAAAGGCCCGGCCCAGGAGGCAGGTGCTAAAAAGGTGTGACATGGTGCAGTGACCGCGGTGCCATATATCAATGTGACCCTCACTCACATGTGATCGTCTGGCACCCTTGGACTGCCACTCCAAGGGCACATGCACCATGGGCTTTTCGGCTCCTATCCGACCCCCCGACTGGTCAGTGCAGCCCTCTGTCCCGCTGATAGAGAGCCCTTCAAGGTTTTCTCAGGGAGAGCTTCCCCTGCATACAGCCTCCACCGATACTAGCCCTTCCAGACTCCCATCAACCCAGCGGATTTGCATGGCCGCACCCCGCTCAGAAACAGGGATTAGCCAGCTCCTCCAACCGGATCGCCAACAAGGACAGCACTTACACCATCCAGCCAGAAGGCCAGAATAAGACTCGGCAAAAAGACCAGACCAAATGCAGCACTCCATCCTCACCAGGAGCACCCTTCCAGACGGCTCAGACTCAACCACTACCGGCCCCCAGTTTACTGTCGGGCAGCACGGCGTGGCCCCTACCGAAACCATCCTTCCAGGTGCAATGACGCCATTGGATTTGCATCCACCCTCCCCATGTAGGAGGTGCTTCAGCGCATCCTCTAGCAACTGATAAGAACAGATACTACACTTGATCTTAGCCAAAAGGCAGAGAGGGCTAAATATCGAACTCGATTTAAACTGTTTTATCAGTAATTTTTAGATTTTTTTAGAAACATTTTCTCTTATACAATGATGTGTGTCCATAGTGTGCATTTATGGGGATGCATGTGGTGTGTCTATGCATGCACACACATGTAAATTGAGACAAGGTGGACATTGATCTATTATAGTCTATATAATAGACTAGTTTTAGTCGACAGATATATATTTTACTATACATGTAAATTAATTTTGATTATATACATGTATTTTAAGTTGGGATTTTAGTTAACCTTCATATCTTGATCAGCCTCGCACTAACATGTGAGGTTGTTATATTAGTCTACTTTGTGACTTAATTCTCTGATATCTGGTGAACGATAGTTACAATTGATCTTTCCGCATATATTATTCAAATTTTTCCGCATATATTATTCTAATATAATATTCTCCTGTTTTAATTCCATATATATTCAAAGGTGCTGAGTACTCTGGCGCCAATTTTGAGTATAAAAAGTTTTTTTATTGTTTATTATAGAAGTGACACTTATTGGTGTTTGATATACACAACATTTAAACTGAATAGTACCTGCAGCGAATATAAATTAGAGATTAGATGCAGATCGCAGTATGTTATTTATACTTGTCCTCCATGTTTGTGATTGTGGGGGTCATGCCCGATGTATTGCGCTCATGGGGACGGGAAATACGCACATGCGCAGCAGGAAATACGACCGAAACGAATCACGGTCGGAGTATAAAGAGGGAGGTGTAAGTGTGTGTAGCTCACCCCATTGGAAGAAGTCTTACGACGAAACTAGTCTGGGAGGAGCTACACGACAGTCACCTGGTGTGCAGCGTTTGGATCTTTCGACCACTCGTCGAATATACAGTTTGGTGTTTGGGCGGGAGTCTGCGGTGATTCGATTACAGTGGAGAGGCAAGCGTACATGAAGGAGGGTGAGACATACATGCTTATATGGTCCGCCGAGACCGCAATACATCGTGGCAGCCTACTATAAACTTGCCTGGCGTTTGGAAATGTTTGCTTTGAAGTGCCCAATTTGATCTGTCTAAATGTGAGTGTAACCATTGATGGTCACTTGTGCTGTGTTATTTTAATTAAAAGTTTTGATATACTTCACTATTGGAAGCATTTGTTTTTTCATGTGGGAGACTTGACTGACCTAATTTCATCATTTTGGAATCGTTTGTGATACCCTGGGGGGTAATCAAGCTGATTAGCCAAGCATGAGAGTGCGAGGCATATTCTTGTGGTGAGTGCAAGTCCTTAGGGAGTGGAATCACTGAGCACATTGGTGTGGTGAAGGTTTGAAGAAAACACAAGAAAGTTTTATTTGTCATCATCTTCATTTGAAGTCACATTTGGATGCACTTTTTATGGACTTATTTTGTGCACTTTTTTATGGACTCATTTTCAGTTAAACACTTTATATCAATTGTTTTAAATCACTGTCATGAACGTTATGGACACTTGATGAGTTTATTGTATGCACATTTCTTTACAGGGTGTATATTTATGAACATTCGCATTTATGCACTATCTCACGGAGTGTATATGGTTTATATTTAGATTTGTGTTGTAAGATCAACAAATATACATATAACTCAGAGTACGAGACCGATTTGAAAGGGTTGATCAGAATAATTCAGTTGGTACCTAGCTATGCATAACAGACCAATAAAGCAGCATCAGTAGTACACAATAAAGATATAAGATTAGAAATTCAAAAGGCGAGAAATAATAAGTAAGAGAGAAAATACAAAGAGAAGAAAAAGAAGTCATAAAATAGAGAATAAAATAAAGGAGAATATTCAAAAACAAATAATAAAAAAAATAAATGAAAGGCCAGTGCTGAAGTCTAAAGATGGACCAAGGGTTACATTTAGCATCATACAAAGGAATAGAATCCCTTAATGTGTGGTGTATTTTTTCGGCTAGCATCATTTGATCCATTCTGGATATAACCAGCGAAAAGGGAACCGAGCCAGTCTTCCAGGATAGGGCTATAGCCCACTATACAGCTAAACAGACTGAATGAATCAATCTCAAAAGGGGTTTAGGAGTGTCTGGCACATTTTGAAAAAGGAGACATTAAGTGTGTGTCAGAGCCACATGCCCACCTGCAAGTTTATCAATCAGCTCCAGAGCAGCATCCCATGTAGGAGGCAGTTTGTCGCATTCCCAGAACAAATGAAAGAGGGAGCCCGGGAGATCGCATCCTCGAAAGCAAGAGGGCGACACCTGTGGGTATATCTTGTTATGGCGCAGAGGAGTGTAATACCAGCGGGTCAACAATTTAACGGCTGTCTCTCGGATTGTGAGAGAGAGCGTGCATTTTCTCATGTTGGTCCAGCCAGCAATCCAGTCTAAGTCCTCCGCAGCAAGATCGAGCTCCCTCTCCCATTGGGCTCTATATTTGAGCACAGGACCCTACAGAACTGACTCCAAAGCTCTATAGATAATTGAAATAAGGCCTTTTTGTCTCGGTGCTGTAAGAAAATCTTCTCGTAGAAGGTTCTAGAGTCTGAAAGGGGGCCCGCATAGTGACTCAGGAAGAAGTGCCTATTTTGGAGATAGTGATAAAATTTGCCCGCAAGGGCCGGATGTTTGGTCAGTATATTAGGGAATGACTCAAATCTTACTCCCTGTAGGAAGTCTTCCAACTTGACAAGCCCCAGGCTCGTCCAGAGTCGGAACTCCTCCGGGTGAGCGAAGGCCGTGGCAAATCTTGAGTCTCCCAGATAGGAAGCGCCCAAGGGGCACCCCGAGATAAGGTTGAATTTCAATTTATACTTATCCCAAAGCTTTAAGCTCGCCGACATTAAGCTATTATTGGGGGGCCCTAGGGAACGTGAAGGGTTAGAGGACCACATAATGCCCGGGAGATAAGCAGAAAAAATCGAGTCCTGTTCAAATTTGACCCAAGGAACTTTGGAGTGAGGAATGTTCCATTGAGCTTGTTGTGAAAACCTGCTGGACAAGTAGTAGAGCCAGACCTGAGGGACACCCAAGCCCCCTGCCTAGCCGGATGGTATAGGGGTGCTTTAGCAAATCTAGGGGGCCTACTTCTCCATATAAATGTATTAAAGATGATTTGAATCTTGAGCAAATAGGATTTGGGTAGCCCAATCGGCAAGGATCGGAACAGGTAAAGTAATTTGGGTAGGCCAGTCATTTTAAGTGCAGTTATCCTACTCAGGAAGGAGATGTGAAGTGGGGACCAGAGCTTACTGTAAGTAGTTGCTTGAGTTTAGAGACCATAGGGGGGTAATTAGCCTCAAATAATTTGGTAAAAATACCTGTCAAATTAACCCCTAAATATGGGAGGGATAGGCCAGCCCATGAGAATCTGGGAGAATGTTTGAGGTGTTCTAGCTCGGATTGAGAGTAGCCTATAGGGAGGGCCAGGGATTTAGAGACATTCACTGAGAGGCCCGAGACCTCAGCGAATCTGGACAGGGACTGGAAAAGATTGGGCAAGGAGATCAACGGGTTGGTGATAAACATCAATACGTCATCCGCATACATGCAGAATTTATAATCTATCGAGCCTTTGCAATAACCAGATTTGTCTGGGTTCCTCAAAAGCTCCACGGCCAGGGGTTCCACGGCCAGGGCAAAGATCAAAGGTGAAAGCGGGCACCCCTGCCTCGTGCCTCTGCCCAATGTGAAAAATTCAGAACTGCATCCTGGTATTTTGATCCGGGTCTGAGGGTCCTTATACAAAGCCTGTAAGGCATAGAGGAATTCACCCTGAAAGCCCATGCGTTGTAACAAGGTGGACACGTAGCTCCAAGACACACTATCGAACGCTTTCTGTATATCCAGGCTCAACAGAAACAATTTTTTAGCAAACAGGTTTGCATCCTGAATAATGTTGGTGGCTAAACGGATGTTATCAGTAATGAGCCTATGGGGAATGAAACCAGCCTGATATGGGGAAATCAAGGAAGAGATGGTGGATGCCAGTCTGTCAGCCAAGATCCTGCTAAATATCTTTAGATCATTATTAATAACCGATATAGGCCTATAGTTCTGGGGGAGGGTATGATTTTTGCTTGGTTTGGGTATGAGCGACATGTTCGCCAGTAACATCTCAGCTAGGAATGAGCCTCCCTGTAAGACCGAATTAAACAACTGAACCAGCCTGCCAGATAAGGAAGGGGCAAATTTCTTGATTTCGTAATAGATGGCCGAGAAACCGCCAGGGCCGGGAGCCGAGCCAGATTTTAGTGATTTGATAACGTTCAAAACTTCAGCCTGCGAGATAGGTAAGTTCAGTTTGTCCACTTGGGAGGGGGAGAGTGAGGGAAGAGGGATTGAATCAAACCAGGCAGCATCCTCAGCGGAGGGCCTAGATTGTGAGTGTGCCAAAAGAGTAGAATAGAATTGATTAAAAATCTTAAGAACCTCCTGAGGATGTGACATAGTCAGTCCCGAGTCTGTCATCAGTTTATACACATGAGTAGGCCTAGCAGACTGGTTCAGTTGTCTGGCGAACATGGTCGACGAGGCATTACTATGAAGTAAGAATCTGGCCTTTGACCATCTGAGAGCCTTCTCTGCCTTAGAGGTAAGCAAAGTATCTAGTTCCAGGCATTTCTGATCGATCAACCTCCTGGTGGACTCCTGGTTAAGCGCAGAGGAACGTATATAACATATCTAAATCAGATGTGAGCTGAAGGATCCTCTGTCTGTTTTCCCTATTACGGGCAGAGGCAATTCCAATGAGTCTACCCCTAAGCACAGCCTTATGGGCCGTCCAGACCACCAGGATGGGCGTCTCTGGGATGGCATTGAGGTCAAAGTATTGGTCTATGGCCCGTGATACCTCAGACTCAATAGCAAAGTCCGACAAAAGAGACTAATTTAGGCGCCAGGCGAAGGAGGTAGGGGCTAGCCCAATGAGCTCAGTCTCAAAGGAGGTAACTTGGTGGTCCGACTAAACACAGGGGTGTATGGAGGCGGTTGTGGAGTTGGCCAGGACAATCGGAGTGACAAAAATATAATCAAGTCTGGTGTAACTGTTATGGGGGTGGGAGTAAAATGTGTACTCCCTAGCTCCAATATTATGCGCCCTCCAGGAGTCAACCAGTTGATAATCCCGCATACCTCTGGTAAGAGATCTGGGAAAAACCCTAGAGGAAGTGGCCACCGAACACCTATCCAGTACAGGGTTGGCCACCAAATTAAAATCCCCACCTACAATCATGTGTGGAGATTGGTATACTGCGAGACATTCAAAAAATGATACAAAAAACGAAGCAGGGGAATCGTTGGGGGCATAGACACTCGCAATAGTTAGTTCCCTGTTATTCAATATACCTTGTATTATAACAAACCTGCTTTCCTTGTCCCTATACACCTTCCTCACATCCATAGGGAGGGAGTCGTGTAGGAATATTGCTGCACCCCTGCTCTTGGTAGAGAGAAGTGTGTAAAAGGAATGAGGAAAATGCCTATGGAAAAACTTGGGGTGAGAGGCTTGAGAAAAATGCGTTTCTTGGAGCAAGAGGATTTTGCCATTTACATTTTTATAGAAGGCGAACGCCTTTTTGCATTTAATATTTAATAGGGGAGTTAAAGCCTTTTACATTGTGTGATATGCAACTAAAGACCATTACACTTTAGGATAAGGACTATCCGCAGAGTAGTGTTATCAAAATTATCAGGAGTAAGCTTACTACACAGGAGCCTGCAGTGCCATGCAGGAGCAGTAGGGGTCGCCCCCATGCAGCAAAATTAATCCTTATTAGAGCAGAGATTACATAACATGACTAAAAGACTGAGCAACCAAATTGATAGTAAAACTATGAGATCATATAGGTAGTAGAACATACATATATAGGAAAAGCACCGACCTGAAAAAAGTAAAGCATAAAAAAATAATGCAGAATCTAAAATTAAATAAAATAAGAGCCAGAAAAAGTGAGATGGTTCAGGTAAAAAGGAACAACCTGAAAAAAAGAACAGACTTACGAGACACATTCGTCTCAAACCCAGCCAAAGAGCAGTTTCTGACCTCTCTCCAGAAAAATTACCGGAGGAGAGGAGCTTATCATAAGAAACAGTCATCAAGTGAGCAAACAGAAAAAAAACACTGGGGGGGGAGTTCATACAACGGCTCCGGTGGGAGAACTCCAAAATGTCTGGGCAAAACAAACAGGGATCAAAGAAGAAACTTGTGGCAGCTTCAGAAGACACAGGGGTGCAGCCAAGCACAGCCTAACTAGGTGTTAGTCCATACCTCGGTCCCCAGCATCGTATCTGATCCTCCTACGGTTTGGGCGAGGGGTCAGAGGGGGGGCGGCGGATAGCTTCGGGATCAAGAAGGCCCAACTTGACCAGAATCTCCTGCCCTTCCAGCAGGGAGGTGGCTATGTATGTGGAGCCATTGTGTGGGATCACTAGTTTGAAGGGGAACCCCCAGCGATAGCGAATCTGAGCCGACTGGGGAACCGAGGTGATCTCCTTTAGGCCTCGATGCCTCTACAGGGTGGCAGGGGAGATGTCAGGGTAAATCTGGATGATGTGTTCATCAAGGGTAATCCGCGGCTGGTTCCGTGCGGCTCTCAGAATCTCCTCTTTAGTCAGAAAGTCTTTCATACGCTGGTGGTTTGGGCCTAAGGGCCCTGTGGATCCGGTCACAGGTAAAGGCCGCGGCCGCGGAATCACATTCTGGCAGGAGGGACTTGAAAAGCCGGATAACTGTGGGGATGAGATCCGTCTCCGTTTCAGGGACCCCCCCCCCGTAGACGCAGATTATTGCGCCTATTTCGGTTGTTGAGATCCTCGACCTGGGCCTGGATTTGCGAGAAAGCCGTAGCCAGAGAGTCATGTTCGCGGCTAAGGTCATTATAGGCTAGGGCAAGTTCATCGTGCTTGGTCTCGAGTCTGTCTGTCCTGGTGCCGAGTGCCGCAATTTCCGAGGACAGAGTCTGTGAGGTTTTATGGAGCTCCGTTTGAAATTTCGTGGCCAGCTTAGTATACCTGTCCTCCAGACTGGCATCCAGGTCCGCTTTTGAAAGCGCAGTCGGGTACTCACGGTTGTGGGCCTCCGAGGGACCTGGAGAAGGGGCTGGAGCTGAAGATTGTGCTCCGCCGCCGGCGCCATCTTGTTCCATGCCGTACAGTTCCCTCGTGCGAAGGAGGTAGTGGGTAAGTGACTTTTGAGCAGAGCCCCTACCTTTCTTCTTAGCTGAAGGCATGCACCACTCATAAAAGGGCTCGAGGGGTGTTAAAAGAGCAAGGATCGTAGGTGTTAATAGCCCTACAAGAGTCAAATTCAGCCCGGGTGGAGCTGGGCTAGTAACTCAGGCATCCATCCTGTCCGGTGCCACGCATGCGCCCCGAGGGGAAATCTTTTATTAGGGGCACTAATTCTGGTGACAACCAGGGATTCCCTCACTTTGGAGGGATTTTGTCTCACTTCCTGTTTTGGCTATGGGATAGGAAGTGAAGGGAAATAGGACACAGATGGTAAAAAAAAAAAAACCGACAGGGGATATAACTCTAACTTATGTTATCCAAAGTGGAAAAAAAAGTTTTCCCTTTAGCTCTACTTTAAAGTCTGTTATCACGTTACCCATAGCAAAAAGCAAAATTTTCAGGAGAATCAAGTCCGGTCCTTGGAGTTTAGTGTATATAGTATCTATCTAATCTCTTCTTGAGGTCAAACTAAAACACGTGTGATTTACACTTTCTTCTGTTTCCTGGTAAATACTTAATTTCCTTTCTTCAAACTGACCATAACAAACACATCTAGACCTGTACACCGACAAACAATGGGACACATATCTTAAAAGGTTTCAACGGTTGCTTTATTTAGAGACGTTCAATTGAGTAGAAAGGCAAATATGAAATATATATTTTATGTTTCCTCAGTCCAGCCAAATAATCCAGGAGCCTTACATTTACATACTATCTCAGGCCCCACCCTCAAGTGTCTTACGTGGCTCCTACTTTAAAAACAAATTCAGCAGAAGGCTTGATTGGAAATGAGAGATTATCTATACATAGATATATATATATTTATATAGGCCAACTTTAAACACATCCACACACAGATCATGCAGTGTTAAGAATCCGCACTCTTCCACCCCACTGGAGAGTGCAAAGTAAATATATTTTAGAATGATTGAACAGTTTCTTGTCCATGGTCCAGAAGAAGATCTTAGAATGGTGCCATAGTTTCGTGCTTCTATAGAGCCAGTTAGTATGATGTCAAAGACTTCTAGAAAATTAAGAGATTAGTTGTTGTCCATCAATGTTTTCTTTTACGTATATCCTAAAATATAAAAAAAAAAAAAATGTATTATTGCATTCACCTATCTGTATTCTCTAAATGGCAGACCCAATAGTCCTCTTCTGTGGACCTAAGATAGGCAACTCTAGTGAAGCTCCATTTACAAGGTGTTGCCTACAGTTAAAGCTAATCTCCAAGCTCTCCACCCCCCGTCTAAAAAAATCCTACATATCTGCCTATCTTTGACTCACCTGAAGCCTCAGTCATATGACATTCTGGGCCCAAGTCTAATGTCCCGTACACCCGACCGGTTTTCCTGTCGGAAAAAGTCAGATGAGAGCTTTTGGATGGGAATCCCGACCATGTGTATGCTCCATCTGACTTTTTCCAACAGGAAAACTGCTGGAAAAAAAAAGAGAGCAAGATCTTTTTTCTCGTCAGGAAAAAATCCTAGCGTAAAAAACGTTCGTTTGTATGCTTTTCCGACGCGCAAAAAAAACACGCATGCTCGGAAGCATAGAACTTAATTTTCTCGGCTCGTCATTGTCTTTTACGTCACTGCGTTCTTGGCAGTCAAAAGTTCACCAGACTTTTGTGTGACCGTGTGTATGCAAGGCAGGCTTGAGAGGAATTCCGTCGGAAAAAACATTGTTTTTTTTTTCCAACGGGAAAACCGGTCGTGTGCTAGTTTTAGTCCCATTTTAGTATTTTGCAATTGTTTTAGTCGTATTTAGTTGACTAAATCTCCAGGACATTTTAGTCGACTAAAATCTCCAGTACATTTTAGTCATCTAAAATCAAATGGGTGTAGTTAAATTGTAATGCATTATTTAAGCATTTCTCTACAATTTCCAAACTCGTTATATACTGCTGGAGTGAAAAATCTCATATGTTATTATTTATGTTATTGAGGTATGAACTTTAGTTTTAGTCTTTTGACTAAAATGGCATTTTAGTTTTAGTCCCATTTTATTCTTTTGACTAAAATGCCATTTTAGTTTTAGTCGTATTTTAGTCATCTCAATTGTTTTAGTTTTAGTCGTATTTTAGTAGACTAAAATGGTATTAAGTTAGTCAACTAAAATGTTTTAGTCGACAAAATGAACACTGTATGTATGGGGCATCTGGTTCTCTTTAGGCGTCTATACTACTGCCTGCATGATGTGGACACGTTCTATTGGCTTTCCTGTAGATACACAGCCTTTGGCTATTTAATATAAAATATTATAGCACTTTTGTACACTACTTTTTAGGGTCAGTTCACAATTTATGTAATTCACCCTTTAACTGTAAATCAGTAAGGGTAATGCAAGCAATACATTTCTGTAGAAACTCTAATAAATTGTAGTATTATCACCTCTTTTTGGTATTTGCCAGGGGACCATGATAAGCGAAGAATTCAGCCAGACTTCACAGGTCACATGACGTCCATAGTCCCAGGTGTCTCTGGAAAGTGTGAAAAGCCCTAGGACAATCCAAGTGCCACCAGGTTCCTCCAAAGAGATCACATTACCTTTGTGACGTGTTCCAGAGATTTTCCAAGTCACATGACCTAAAGACATCCTGACTACACAAGCCAGCTGGATGGTAGTGTAAGGAGGAGGAGAATACGGAGGAGCCAAGAGATAGATGGAACCATTGGGTGTGGAAATATCTGTAAATGTAAGATTAGTTAGTGCAGAATACATTTTATCTCATTTTAAATAAATATATAATATATTTTAAGTAGTAGAGAGTCTATAGGTATGTTTTTATATTTTTTCTTTTCTTCCCTTTTTGTAATTTAATCTGCTATTTAGAACACACAGGTGAATTAGTCAAGGAAAGGACATGCTCCCCTCCACTCTCTCCAAACTATATAGCTCTGGATGGGGTTTCAGTTAAACAGGATCAGTCATAAGGGTATATAAAGTAACTTCAGATGGCTGCACTCCACAAAATTTCCAATTTATTGAAAAACCATATAAAAGCACATATATAGGCAAAAAAGGTACAGGAGGTGCATAGAGGAGTCGATGCGTTTCACACTAGTTCAGCACTTACTCGTGACTAGAGTAGTCATACTTACTGGGCATTGCACCTGATGGAATGAGGATAGCTTGGGAGATCATGTAGCAGCATAGGTGTGTGCAGCCTATTGCATTAGGATGTGCACCGCAAAGCTCAAACACACATGCCTTTCTCTGCAGCCTTAGGCCCCTTTCACACATGTGCGACTTGTCCTGCGACTTGGGACTCCAAAGTCGCATGACAAGTCGTACCCCATGATTTCTAATGAGTACCATTCATATCTGTGCGACTTCAAGTCGCACCGACTTCAAAGTACACCCTGTACTACTTTTATCCAACTTTGATGCGAGTTGAGGTCCATAGACCTCAAGTTTACACAGGCAAATCGCGTTAAAATCGTGGCTGCGAAATCGCGCGACTTTCAAGTTGCGGCAGTGTGAAAGGGGCCTAAGCTGCACTGGACATTGAATGGCAGGTCCCCAGGCTCTGTGAAACCACATAGTTACATAGTAAATCTGGTTAAAAAAAGACACAAGTCCATCTAGTTCAACCAAATGCATGGGAAGTGCTCTCTGCTGAGCGGCTTCCTGTTCATTCACAAACTGAACACAGTTTACTATGCTTCAGTTATGAATGAACACAGTGAGTTAGAGTGTGTTCACTATGTTCATTTGGAAAAGGAAGGGGCCGGTAAATAAAATAGTAACCAGCCCCTTCCTTCGCTCTCTATCCTGAAACATCCCCCAACATGGGGGTTTGGGGAGCCTGGGCAGTAGGGGGAATTAGGGTGTGCCCAGGCACACCTGGCACACCCCCTGTGCACGCCTATGTGTAGCAGACTGACCTGGAGCAGTGTCCACTTGTTTGCAAGATCAGTCATAAAGCAAGCAGCAACAGCTGAGCTTCTTATTAGGTATTAATTATACTCTACACTCTATGATTTACTTTATGTCACAAATACACTTGTCAGCATAATAAATAATGCATTTTTATAACAAATTTCTCCAGAATACCTCCAGCCAAAGAGATAATTGAGGACCTCTTTTAAAGTGCCATTTACTGCTTGTACAAGAGAACTTGAACTATGGAGGCCCAAAAGAGTACTCTGGTAGCCCAAAAAGGACTAGACTCTAGTTTATAATCTCCCTGTAACTGATCTTTCTCCATTACCGACTTACCATGCCTTCTTCTGAACTGTGTGAAGGTGACCGTCTTTAGAGGCATGACTTTGTGTCCTCATATTAGAAGTGCCCAATGATGACTGTTGGTCTGATTGGTAGGGTAATGAACAAGAAGCAGCAGGAGAGGTTGAGAAAGAAAGAGTGAAGCAGAAGCAGAGAGAGTTTCCTCTCTAACAAGGAGAACAGTGCATAGCTCCAAATTGTCCCTCTTTTGGAACTAAATGCCTCTATTTCTCATTGATCCTCAGGTATCCCTTTTCGGCTGATGTATAGACTTATATTTAAAAAAAAAAAATACTATTTAACTACACAAGTGCACCAAACCTCTTATCATACCTTTGAATTATTGCACTTGTAAATTAAAAAAAAGCCAGGATAAAGGAAACGTAGTGATAAAAAGGCACCCTTGGGGTTAACCAATACTTTTACGTCATATAGAGGTGTAGCAAGAGTGTGACCTTTGCCTATATACTATATTGGAGGAGATTTGCTAAAACTTGAGCACTCAGAATCTGGTGCATCTGTGCATGGTAGCCGATCAGCTTCTAACTTCAACTTGTTCAATTAAGCTTGAACAATAAACCTAAACGCTGATTGGTTTCTTTGCAGAGCTGCACCAGATTTGTACTTCCAGGTATAGTAAATCCCCCCATTTTGTGCTTTTTTTCCTACCTCAAAAAGTTGGACGTCTGGTATAGTAGTGACATCCCTAAATCTCATTCAAAATCCAGTGACACTAGCAGACAGAGACATTAGTGCCTTACAGGATCTCATATTGCAGATATACAGCTATGATGCTTATGGTCAAGGAGTGTCGAGACACCCTCATATACCAGGAAGTGCACTAGGAGGATATTAAGACAAAAGGCAAAACGTTCAGGTTACTGCATAGGCATATTTAACATTTCTAGACGTTTCCTATAATTGGAAATTTTAAGTCCAGGGCCACTTTAAAATGGATAAATATCTAAATGTCCATAGTCCACTGTAAAATCAAACATGCTAGTATTTTCTCAGCTAATACATGAGAACTAGATTGAGCTTTAGACCTACCTGGAGTTCTATGTAAAATAGTATTATAGTAAAATAATAAGTAAACATGGCTGACCTCTGGCAATAAGGGTTGTTCCATTACCAAAAGTAATATTATGTCTCAGATAGAAAGCACAGTAATATACTCCAGAGTCCAGTGTGCTTATGTTGTTCACTTCTAGAAGAGGGCTGGTGTCTTCCTGCTTACAGCTGTACTTCTCTGTGGTATTGCTTTGTCTACAATCTGTAATTTTTTCCAGGGTCTCAGGCTTTTTCCAAACTCTCCGAAACCAGTAGAACTTTCTAATCTTCGTTAGTGAATCACTGTCAGCCAAACAGGAGACATTTACAGAGCCACCTGTTGGTGCAAAGAGGACCTCTTGAAGATAAAGACCAAGTCCTGCAGACAAGGCTGAAAGATATAATGTGAAGTTGTAAAGTAAGGTAAATATAAATATAAATAAAGTGGTTAAACAACAATTTTACATGGAGATTTTTATTAGAACCCGTGGACCAAAAACCTAGTAGAAGCTGTGGTTAAAGTGATTCTATTAATTTGCTCAATCAAGTTCTAGATGGCCCACTCCACCACTCACTGATGTTAACCAACCCAGCACTCCCCTTCTACCCTTTTCGCCTGCCAGAATCTATTTACTGTTTAAGCTCAGATGGTCAATGTTTCACAATATCATGTATACAAAACACACTAGTGCATACAAACCCGATAGATTTTGAAATTGGACAATATATAACCTGGTGATTAATAGTGCAGTGGTGAAGCTATCATCGAGGTTATAAACAAAGAAAAATATGGTGAATAAAAAAAGTCCTCAGCAGTGTTGTGCCGTAGTGTCAAAACTCAGCAACAAATATCAGGATAAACTCAATATTAATGCCATATCCAAGTCCTATACTGTAGAAAGCTCTACAATCCACAGTGTTGAGTGATGAAGGAGGGAGCCTGTCTATTCCTCCAGTAACGCACATGCACCTCCACTGAGTGAAATGCCTGCTTACCGATAAAAGACACACATGTGTATTCGATAAAAGACGTGTGTCTTTTATCGAATACACATATCTATGGTTTTTTTGACACAGTCAAGGAGCCCATGCACATAGTTACATATATCTGGTCTATATATGTGTAGCGGGGTGTTCCCCTTTAATCAGGGACAGGAAATTCCAGAGAGAGGGGAGTCGGGGGGAAGGAATATAAGGAGGGGGCGAGGCCTAGCTCTTTCTCTTTGGACACGGGGCGACAGAGAGAGATACACCTGTGCGGATCTGTGCTGTTCCAGGCCTGAAGCCTGGGGCCTGTGGAGCGAACCAAAGAGCCTTCCACCCCCCTTTGCGAGCCTGGGTGGCATCCAGACTCATCTCTTCTAAAGTTATCTGGATCGGGGATCCGATCGTAGAAGCTGCTGTGGACGAGGACCGACACAGCCGGTGGAAGTTCCGGACTGAGGGAAGTGTTCCGGAGTGGTGAGCGAGCGAAAGCTCATCTTTAAACTGTTACTTTTATACTTTGTGCCTACTAGACTTCCGAGGCCTAACACCTCCGGTGTGGGAGAATTACCCCCCCCCTATTGGATTACAAATACATGGTTTTGAATACTTCAAGTGCACCACCTTTACAGATCCTGTGCCGGTGAAGATTTGTGTTTCTTCAAAGACTGAGTTTCATGGTTAGGGATCAGGCCTGATCCGTTAGATAGTTATAAGTTAGTTATCACACCACAGGGTGTTTAGGTAACGGTCGCCCCACGTGGCGTTCCGTCCCCTTTCCATTGCTGGTACACACACACACAGTATTGTGATTTATAACTGCAGGGACCTGCTTATGTGTTGTGAACCAAATGTTACATGCATGTTATCCCCTTTTATCTTACCACTAACAGTAAAGTCAGTTATTATTTACAACATTGTCTATGAGTCTGAGTTATCAATCCACACACCCACAATTAAAGCATAAGTGATTGTTTAAGTGAAATTGCTGTGGGTTAACTGTGCCAGAGCGGGTAGAGCAGATTGCCGGAGGGGTTGGGGAAGCTGTACTCAGGGCCCAAATCAAAACTTGCGACTCTCTTAAGTTGAGGGTATCGCTAGACGTGGGGGCTCGTAAATCCGGGATTACTGAGACAGCGGTGAGACCCCGCCAAGACTTACCGGCATGGACCCGAAAGACATCAGAACGTGGTGTGAAGTAGCCAAGACAGATCCAAGCCAGTCAGTGGTCATTAACATTCCGGGTCAGGAATGGTCGACCGAAACGGTGGAAGGGTTAATGAAGTCAGACCCAGACACCTCACACCAGTATACGCTAGTGGAATATTCAGATGGGAAGCCAGAGGCTTGTAAATGCAAATATGCGCGGATGCCGGATAACAGATCTTATAGTTTGGCGTACGCTACTAAGAAAGAGCTATCACCAACGGGATCACCGCCAGTTGCGGCCCGTACCCCGCCAGAGAGGAAAGACGGAGCGACACCTCCGGTGACGCCTGCACCTGCCACGGCCATATCACCCGAACTGATAAAGGCGTTAGGGGATCTACTAACAAACTGTCAGAAGACAAGCACAGTGCACGTAGAGACTAGCTACCGGAGACTAAAAACATTCTCGGGGGAGCTCCCCGTCCCTGCGGGGGAGGAAGATTTTGACACTTGGGTGGAATAGGCATTACAAGCAGTAGAGGCATGGGAGGTGCCTGAAGCACAGAAAAGACAACGAGTTTTAGAAAGTTTGAAAGGTGCCGCGGCAGAAGCGGTGAAGAGCTTCCGTTTTGGAAATGCAAACTGTACAGCTCAAGATTGTCTGGCCATGCTGCAGGAAGAGTTTGGACAGCTGGAGAAGGTGACAGAGATGGTCTACCAATTTGAACATACTTTCCAGCAGCCGGAGGAGAAACTGTCAGAGTATGTTAGAAGGTTGAACAGGCTGTTATGCAAGATCGTCCTGAAGAAGGGAATGCTGCCCAAAGATGCAGATGAAGCACGAATGAAGCAGATCATGAGGGGAGCGCGGCGCTCAGACCCAGTCTGGCTGCACCTGAAAACCTCAGGAGGAGGAATGTCACTAACCTACTCTGATCTAATAAAAATTATTAGGGACGAAGAGGCGCTGCAGAGAGATCAGCAGGTGGCCAGAGTGAGTGTCACCCCTGTACCAGTGTTGGTCAGTTCAGTCAAGAGCCCGGAAAGAGATGCAGAAGTCGACACTTTGAAATCACAAATGTCCCAAGTGTTGGAGATGCTGACCTCTTTGATGGAGAAAGATAAAAGAAGAGCAGAGAAACCAAGTCTAAGAAAGGAGTTGTTCCCGAATACCTCAGAACCAGCTTCCATACAGGACCGAGAAGAGATGCTATGTTACAACTGCGGGGGCAGTGGTCACTTTGCCAGTAGGTGTTCCAGTCCCAAGAAGAAGAAAATGGATAATCGCCAGCCGGCGGGAAACTCCAGAGGGCCCCGGTGAGGGAGTCAACCGGGTGCCCATCTCTTTCAGTGAGCTCCAAACTGAATGGAAGGAAGCAAAAGAGAGGGGACAAGACCCCTCAGAAGGAATCTAGGGTCTCTCAACCAAGATACACACCAGAGAGAGGGGACAAGACCCCTCAGAAGAAATTTAGCACTCCCAAGAAGGAATGTCTACAACCAAGAGACAATAACATCCCTCAGCGGGTTTGTACTCCCATTAGGGTGGGGAAGGTCAATGCATACCGGGCTCAAGAGAGAATAAAGTCAAAAACAAACTGGATGAAGACAAGTCCTCAGAAGAAAGTGACCTCAACCCGGCCGTACCCAGAAGAATTGGTCGGCCCGTCCCCCACTGTATCTATCCAGGTGGAAGAAGTATATACGAAGGCCCTCCTGGACACTGGAGCTCAAGTGACTTTGTTGTACAGAGACTTCTACGATAGGCACTTAAGCCATTTGCCTATACAGAAGATAGAAGAACTGGAGATATGGGGCCTGGGAACGCAGAGGTTCCCCTATGATGGTTATCTGCCCATAAAGCTGACATTCGACCCCTCTGTGGCTGGGAAGACAGAAGTGTTCGACACCCTGGCAGTTGTGTGTCCTAGACCACCCGGGGCCAGCAAGATGTCCCTCATCATAGGCACCAATACGGATCTAGTGAGAAGACTTCTGACCCCCCTGGTGAAGATGAGGAGCCATCAGGATCCAAACATCCATCCCATGCTGAAGACAGCTTACCAACGGTTAGTGTTGGAGCAGAAGACCCCAGGAGAGGGGATAGGGAAGGTGTGGAGACTGGGGAGAGAAGGAGTGGTGCTGCAGCCCGGACAGGTGGCTTGCCTCAGGGCCACTGTGAAGCTCACCTGGAAGCAGCCTGGTCCCTTTGTCATGCTGGAATCCGACCCAAGGGAAGATCACTCAGGCCTGGAAGTGATACCGGAAGTAATTCCAATCAAGGCCCTGAAGAAAGCCAGGGGAAGAGTCCCGGTGAGTGTGAGGAACTCTACAGAAAGGGCCATAGAGATCCCTGCCCGGATGCTGTTGGGACAGGTGAGTCCTGCTGTCCCAGTCAGCTGGTCAGAAGTAAAGGGAACGGGTGAAGAAGGAGATGTTTGGGAAAAACTTTCCATGGAGAACCCGAATTTACCTGGAGCCTGGAAAGAGAGAGCTAAGGCCCAGCTGACTAGATGGGAGAAGATTTTCTCCAAAGATGAGTTCGATGTGGGGTGTGCGAGGAGTGCTACCCACCGCATCCGCCTGCAAGAAGACAAACCGTTCAGGGAGAGAGTCAGGCGGGTTCCGCTGGCAGATCTGGAGGATCTGAGGGAACAGCTTGCAGAACTGAAAAAGACTGGGGTGATTCGAGAGTCCAGAAGCCCTTATGCCTCTCCAATAGTGGTGGTCAGGAAAAAGAATGGGTCGCTGAGGCTCTGCATTGACTACAGAACTCTCAACAGGAGGACCACCCCTGATCAGTACACCACGCCAAGGATAGAGGACGCCTTACAGAGTTTGTCTGGAGCCAAGTGGTTCAGCGTGATGGACCTAAAGAGCGGGTACTATCAAATCCCCATGCACCCAGAGGATAGAGAAAAGACCGCTTTCATAACTCCTGTGGGATTCTTTGAGTTTAATAGAATGCCTCAGGGCCTATCTGGGGCCCCAGCTACTTTTCAACGTCTCATGGAGAAGACTGTCGGAGATATGAACCTCATAGAAGTCCTCGTGTACCTGGACGATGTCATTGTCTTCGGGAGAACTTTGGAGGAACATGAGGCCCGATTGGAGAAAGTGTTGAGAAGGCTTAGTGAAGAGGGATTAAAGCTTTCCCCCGAGAAGTGTCGGTTCTACCAGTCTTCGGTGAACTACCTGGGACACATAGTGTCTGAAAAGGGGGTGGCTACTGATCCTGAGAAGTTGGAGGCAGTTACCTCCTGGCCAAGACCCACAACAGTCACCGAACTTAGATCTTTCCTGGGCTTCTGCTCCTACTATAGGAGGTTTGTGGATGGGTTTGCCCGTATTGCCAATCCCCTAAATGAACTGCTCAAGACTGAAGGGGAAGAGGATGGCTTGGGACCCAGAAGACCCGGGGAGTCGGTTCAAGATCAGTGGACCCCCAGGTGTGAAGAGGCCTTCAGAACCCTGAAGAGGAGCCTCACCACAGCCCCAGTATTGGCCTATGCTGATCCCACCAGACCATACGAGTTACATGTTGATGCTAGTCATGAAGGCCTAGGTGGAGTGCTCTACCAAGAGTATGAAGAGCAACTGCGACCAGTGGCCTATGTGAGTCGGAGTCTGACCCCCTCGGAGAAGAACTACCCCACTCATAAGTTGGAGTTCTTGGCCCTCAAATGGGCAGTGGTGGACAAACTAAGAGACTACCTCTATGGGGCAGAGTTTACAGTAAAAACAGATAACAACCCTCTGACTTACCTATTCACCACTGCCAAGTTGGATGCCACAGGACACAGGTGGCTGGCTGCATTATCTGGGTTCAACTTCAGTCTTAAATACAGACCAGGGACTGGAAATAGGGATGCAGATGCCCTGTCCCGAAGATCTCATACCATGGCTGATGACTGGGAGGACTGGACTCAGGTAGCGCCGGACGGAGTGCGAGCCCTTTGTCAAGGGGCTGAATTTCAAGCCAGAGGGGGCTCCAGAGCCGAGGAGATAGGAGTTACCACAGTGGGAGTCCCAAAACACTACTGCAGGGTGACTCAACTTGAAGAGGAATGCTTACCGAAGCTGTCTAAGAAGGAACTGAGGTGCGACCAATTGGGAGACCCCATGGGGAGATTGGTCTTTGAAGCATTGGAAAACGAGAGTCCAGAGAAACTTCGACATCACCCCTCCAAGGAGGCTCGTCTGCTAAGGAGAGAGCTAGACAAGCTACAGGTCCATCAGGGAGTGGTCTACCGAAGGGGCCCCTCTGATGACTCCGAGGATAAATGGCAGTTGTTTCTCCCAGAGAAGCACCGAGAGACTGTGCTGGTTGCCTTACATGACCAGCATGGTCACCTGGGAGCTGAAAGAACCTTCCAACTTGTCAGAAGCCGGTTCTATTGGCCCTGTATGAGGGCTGAAGTGGAGGAATATTGCCACTCCTGTGCACGATGCATCCAGAGGAAGACTCTACCCCATCAAGCTGCCCCAATGGGCCACCTACAGAGTCAAGGCCCAATGGATCTGGTATGCATTGACTTTCTCTGCCTCGAACCCGATTTGAGTGGATTGGGAAATGTTCTGGTGGTAACCGATCATTTCACCCGTTATGCACAGGCGTTCCCCACCAGAGACCAGAAGGCTTCCACTGTAGCTAAGGTGCTTGTAGAAAAATACTTCGTCCACTATGGATTACCACAGAGAATCCACTCCGACCAAGGAAGGGACTTTGAGAGTCGCCTGATCCGGAACTTACTGGACTCCCTGGGAGTGGAAAAGACCAGGACTACCCCCTATCATCCACAAGGAGATGCCCAGCCTGAGAGATTTAACCGGACTTTGCTAAACATGCTTGGGACTCTGGAGACAGAGAAGAAGCAGCATTGGAGTCAACACATATCCACTTTGGTGCATGCCTACAATTGCACCACCAGTGATGTGACGGGTTACTCTCCCTACCGCCTCATGTTTGGGAGAGAAGCAAGATTGCCAGTGGATCTGGCCTTTGGCATTTCTCTAGACTATACCTCTGCTACCTCCCACAAAGGATATGTAGACAGACTTAGGTATAATTTGAAAGCGGCCTATGAACAAGCCCAAGCGGCCTCAGACCAAAGAGGGGCCCGAAATAAAAGGAACTATGATTTGAAGGTTCGAGTGCAAGACCTGCAGCCTGGAGACCGTGTTCTGCTACGCAACCTAGGGATCCCAGGGAAGCACAAACTTGCTGATAGGTGGAGGTCTGAGCCTTACGTTATTTGTAGGAAGCTCCCTGGACTACCGGTGTACAAGTTAAAGCCAGAGGGGAGAGTGGGACCCTTGAAGACCTGGCACAGAAACCACTTACTCCCGCTTAAAGAAGCAGTCAGGATACCTCCAGTGAGGAACCTACCGGAATCTGTTTCCATCTTGGATACTCCCAGACCCAACACTCGGTCTCAGACCTCTCGATCTAGAGGTGGACAGGCTTCTCAACCAAGTGAAGATGGGAGAGGAGAACTGGAGTGGCTATGGCCTTCCCCAACCCCGGAAAATCCTACCATAGACCTTCCACCCACTGAGGATATGCAGGATGGGACCCTGAACCCAGAAGCTACAGAGTTCATTCCATCCAGTGGCGTGCCTGAATGCTGGGAAGATATTCCGGGCCTGTACTCAGATGAAGAAGAGACAGAGGCCCCAGAACCAGTGACGATGTCAGAGAGTGTTCCTGAAACAGAGCCTGTGGCACCAGAGCCTGGAGTCCCAAGGGAGCAGAGAGCTCGCAGAGTCGTGAGGCCTCCCATGAAGTTAACCTACCCTCAATTGGGAAAGAGCTCAGAGGACTCTGTTACCACCGCTAGAAGAAGTAACGAGTGCTCCAATCCTTCCACTGTTCATTTGGTGGAGGGCAACCCCAGCTCACTCTCTGGCACAGTTAGGCAGGCCACTCATGCCAGTGTGACCTGTAGGACAGGGAATCCCACCTCTGAGTTTTGGTGGCAATTCCCTGTACCAACATCATACTCCGCACTCTCTAAAATGGTTCAGAAATGTTGTTAAAATGTTTATCTTTGGGGACCAAAGAGTTTTAGTGGGGGGAGTGTGTAGCGGGGTGTTCCCCTTTAATCAGGGACAGGAAATTCCAGAGAGAGGGGAGTCGGGGGGAAGAAATATAAGGAGGGGGCGAGGCCTAGCTCTTTCTCTTTGGACACGGGGCGACAGAGAGAGATACACCTGTGCGGATCTGTGCTGTTCCAGGCCTGAAGCCTGGGGCCTGTGGAGCGAACCAAAGAGCCTTCCACCCCCCTTTGCGAGCCTGGGTGGCATCCAGACTCATCTCTTCTAAAGTTATCTGGATCGGTGATCCGATCGTAGAAGCTGCTGTGGACGAGGACCGACACAGCCGGTGGAAGTTCCGGACTGAGGGAAGTGTTCCGGAGTGGTGAGCGAGCGAAAGCTCATCTTTAAACTGTTACTTTTATACTTTGTGCCTACTAGACTTCCGAGGCCTAACACCTCCGGTGTGGGAGAATTACCCCCCCCCCCCTATTGGATTACAAATACATGGTTTTGAATACTTCAAGTGCACCACCTTTACAGATCCTGTGCCGGTGAAGATTTGTGTTTCTTCAAAGACTGAGTTTCATGGTTAGGGATCAGGCCTGATCCGTTAGATAGTTATAAGTTAGTTATCACACCACAGGGTGTTTAGGTAACGGTCGCCCCACGTGGCGTTCCGTCCCCTTTCCATTGCTGGTACACACACACACAGTATTGTGATTTATAACTGCAGGGACCTGCTTATGTGTTGTGAACCAAATGTTACATGCATGTTATCCCCTTTTATCTTACCACTAACAGTAAAGTCAGTTATTATTTACAACATTGTCTATGAGTCTGAGTTATCAATCCACACACCCACAATTAAAGCATAAGTGATTGTTTAAGTGAAATTGCTGTGGGTTAACTGTGCCAGAGCGGGTAGAGCAGATTGCCGGAGGGGTTGGGGAAGCTGTACTCAGGGCCCAAATCAAAACTTGCGGCTCTCTTAAGTTGAGGGTATCGCTAGATATGTTTGACTAGAATAGGTGATTGCAGTCCATTCTGGGTAAAGCCCCGTACACACGGTCTGACTTTTTGCCAACAAACTTCATTTTGAGCAAGTTTGACAAAAAATCAGACCGTGTGTACGCTCCATCGGACAAACTTTTTTGGTTTTCATCGGACAAAAGTTCGGTCTGCAAACGGACAAACTTTTGGCCAACAAAAGTCCGATGGAGCGAAGTCCGACCATGTGTACAGAAAACCATCAGACTTTTGTCCGATGGACAAAACAAATAATGGTAAAATCAACCAACAATAGCAGAAGTTGTCCAAAGGGTGGCGGTAAAGAGCAGAAAAGAGCAGAAAAACCACGTGATGTTGGAAAAAGTTTTGGGAAAGTTTGCAGAAAAGTCCTGTGGTGTGTATGCTATGAGTGTGCCCGGCCAACTCCGTTCGGACAAAAATCGACGGAAAAGTCAGATGGAAGTCCTTTAGACTTAGTTGAGTACAATATATTTTTTTTTTCAATAGTTTATTTTATTTTTTTAATAATTAATTTTCACAAATTATTTTATATAACCAATTAAAATTTTCATACTATACACATATATATATATATATATATATATATATATACATTTTGAAAATCTAATAATTCAATTCATATTTTGTAAGTTCTTCATTGATAGCTACTTGTTATCCATTTATATTCCACTTTCCAGTGGACCATTAGAGGCGCAGTGGATCACTCCTATGCTCAATTGATTTTATGATGTGGGTTATAAGCACCACTTAAGCCGTGTACACACGATCGGTTTTACCATTGAAAACAGTTCGATGGACTTTTTTCATCGGACAAACCGATCGTGTATGGGCCCCATCGGTCTTTTTTCCATCGGTGAGAAAAAATAGAACATGTTTTAAATTTATCCGATGGGCAAAAAACCGATAGCAAATTCCGATCGTCTGTGTGGAACTCCATCGGATAAAAACCCACGCATGCTCAGAATCAAGTCGACGCATGCTCAGAAGCATTGAACTTTTTTTTGACTGATGGTGTGTAGGCAAGACTGATAGAAGTCAGCTCCATCGGATTAGAATACATAGGAAGTCCGATCGTGTGTACAGGGCTTAAGAGTATACTACGATTTCCTAGTTGACCATTAGAGGCGCAGTTGATCATTCTCATGCCCATATAACCTTAGGGTGTGGGTTGTAAGCACTATTCAGTGTATACTGCGATTTTCTAATTGACCATTAGAGGCGCAGTAGATCACTCTTACGTCCATTGAATCCTATGATGCGGGCTGTAAGCATTATTTCGCACATTATTTTAGTTACCAAATTATAATTTTTTTGCTCCTGTCCCCATACATTGGATTTTATGTTTCTAGATTTAATACATATGTGGTTTAAGTAGTTAGGGTTCCGCTGCCCGAGAGTCGCATTGAGGCATGGCTTGTTGTCCTTTATAATGTGATGCGTCAGTGCACCACCTGTTCCCCTATGACGACGTCTGTGTGAGACAAAACGATCATCGGGAGGTTGACGAGCTGACGTCATCACCCAGTGGACAGGTTGTCTGCACGCCGGCCGGCCGTTTTAACGATTTTAAGCATTGGCTTCTTGTAAGTACAACCTATATTTTATTAAAAGCGTACTTGTGGGGGGGCGGAGCCGGCAGCCAGAGCTGATGGATGTGTGTTAGGTGAGCTCTGACACACCGGGTGTACTAACGCGGCTCACAGCGGTACAGGCATCACAAAAAATATATCGATCGACTGGGAAAGACGAGGGGTACAGTGTGGCAACAATGCTGAAACGCAAGGAGAGAGAGGGACCCCGAAAACTAACGGATTTCTTCCCTCCATTAGCGGGCCGAGAAATCCAAGATGGCGCCCGCGCCGGGAGCCGTTCCTCAGCCTCCATGATGCAGCCTTCCAGCAATCCACTACAATCCTCGGGTGAGTCACATCCCCAATCCCTTAATTCAGCATCATCACCTTTTAATAGCCCTGCTAAACAAAGGAGAAGGGTGGGGGATGGAGGGGAGCCTCTGAATGACACGGAAACTGCAGGGGAAGAAATGGAGGAATCCTCCAACTATAATCAACAGCTGGATGCATTTCCCACCTCAGGGATGCCCATTATAGATACCACAATGAAAGAAATGCTGCAAACCCTGCGGGGGGCCCTCCAACATGACATGGCAGCATTTATGCATATCACACAAAAAGAAGTTGCTGCGGTGGCTAGCAGGGTAGAATATGTGGAAAAAAAATGGAGGATTTTACATTGGCACACAATGAGCTTGTTGATGCTCACTTTGAGGTGGAAGACGAGATTAAAGCTATGCGCCTTAAGATAGCTGACCTTGAGGACAGGGCAAGGAGGAATAATATTAAATTTAGAGGGATCCCTGAGACAGTCAAGCCTGCTGAACTCACAGCGTACCTGCAAAAGCTTATGCTGACAGCCCTTCCGTCATTGAGTTCAGCAGACATCACCATTGACAGGGCCCACAGACTGCCTAAACCCTCTTTCCTGCCCGATCAAATCCCCCGAGATGTTATTGCAAGAATACATTTTTACCATGTAAAGGATCAGCTCATGCGTTTTGCAAGACAACACCCTGCTCTCCCTGATCCATTTTCTGGAATTGCACTATATGCTGACTTGTCACAAGCTACCCTGTCCGCCAGGCGTGACCTGGTTCCGATTACCAAAATGCTGCGCAATCATAAAATCCTCTACAAATGGGGCTTCCCGGCTAAATTGCTAGTGGACATGAATAATGTATCGCATACAATTGCGACTCTGGAAAAAGGGCTAGAGCTTCTCCGTAAATGGCATCTTCTACCCGCGGATGGAATCCCTGCGGACATGAATCCTCCACGCCAAAGCCGCAACAACTCTCGCCAGAACAAGAGTAAATAACCACTGTATCCAAGTTTGACATGATGTCCAGTGTCTCTCTTAGACTGCCTTTTCCTCTCTCCCAGGGACACTGCAAGCCTGATACCTTTTGACCTTCTCATATTCTATGAGTGACTAATCATTACGCCCGTTGTTCGGCTGTATGGTTGAAAGTCTATTCACCTTTTCCCCCACATAAGTTACGAGATGCTTTCCGTAACCTGTTTGCCGCATACCAAGCGGCCTATCCTTTATGACGCTTGTACAGTTTTTCTTCAGTTGACTCTGATTAGTTTTTTTGTTACTTCTCAAGTTACGAAACAGTTTTACTTTTCTCTTTTTCGGATCACAAGCACTCTGAACATACCTGGAATAAGGATACTACTAATAGGACCAACCACTAGATGGCAACAATGCGCATCACTTCAATGGAATGACCCTTAAGCTTATGTCATATAATGTGAGGGGGTTGAACAGCCCGCATAAAAGGAGAGCCCTCTGGAAATCCGCCATGGACTCACAGTGTGAGATCTTATGTGTACAAGAGACTCATTTTTCTAGTGTGAACCCCCCAAAATGTACACACGTCAGATTCCCACATATCTTTACTGCCAAAAACTCTACAAAAAAGAATGGGGTAATGACTGCTTTCAAGGACACAGTAACCTTTTCTCTTTTACAGGAACATGCTGACCCCCTTGGACGCTACCTTATATTAGTAGTTGAAGTGAACCGAACCATCTACACACTAGTGAATGTTTATGCGCCCAATGTAAGACCTTTGAAATTTATTCGCAAGATTATTAAGCTGGCTAAGAAGCTACAAAAGGGTGGTCTGATATTATGTGGTGATCTCAATATAGTTATGAACGAAGAATTAGACGTGTCTTCAGTAGCCCGTAGGCGTAGGCCCTCATTAGGATCATTGTGCCATGAAGAACGGCTCTTTGATCCATGGCGCTGCCTTAGGTCTAATGAAAGAGACTATACGTATTATTCAACGGTACATGATAGCTATTCAAGAATTGATCTCTTCCTAACTGATATACACACATTGCAAAATGTCCAAGCTGCTGACATCCATAATATCACATGGTCGGACCATGCGCCAGTGACTATTGGGATTGTGGATACCGGCAAATTCTCTCACAGGCCTCTGTGGCGTAATAATACCTTCCTCCTGTCGCACCCCAAGATCAGAGATGAGATAGAGGGAAGGTTGACAGAATATTTTAAGATCAATGATAATGGGGAATGCTCCCCTATGACCACCTGGTGTGCACACAAAGCTTTTGCTAGGGGTACTCTTATCCAAATTGCCTCCAGGGAAAAGAGGAAAAAATTACAACGCATGACACAGCTACAGGAATCCATAGCAGATTTAGAAACACAGCATAAAAACACAGACACCAAATCTGACAATATCCTTAAACGCCTCACTGCCTGCCGTGAGGATCTAAGACAGGAAATTAGAGCAGATTATGACACTTACTTTAAAAGATTGAAAGTTTCATACTATTCCCAAAATAATAAAGCGGGTAAAATCCTAGCCTCCCAACTTAAGAAACGACAGGTACGCTCCAATCTTAAGCACATCAAGCACCACGTCTCCAAGGAGTTGCTTAGCAATCCTAAAGATATTACCAATGCGTTTAAGGACTATTATGAATCCTTGTACAATCTTAATGTAGATTCATCTACTCATCAACCTTCAGACAAAGAGATTGATGACTTTTTAAGTAGTGTACACCTTCCGTGTATAGAGCCAATTTACCTGCAAAAACTGAATGCTCCCATTTCCACCCAGGAAGTTGAGGATGTTATTACATCACTACCGATGCATAAATCTCCAGGCGCAGACGGCTTCTCAGCTGAGTATTATAAAGCGTTTTCTTCGCTCCTAACACCTGAGCTAGTGAAAATTTTTAACATTGCAGCTTCATCAGGCTCCTTCCCGAATGAAATGCTCCAAGCAATAATAGTTACATTACCAAAACCTGGCAAAGACTCGTCGCTGCCACAAAATTTTAGGCCTATATCACTGTTAAACTCCGACCTGAAAATATATGCCAAAATTCTAGCAAATAGACTGATGGATGTAACTACCTCTCTTATAGGTTTGGATCAAGTTGGCTTTGTGAAAGGTAGACAAGCCCCGGATAGCACTAGACGACTGCTAAACCTTCTACACTTAGCAGAGGTCACGCGAACACCTAGTACCTTCCTAGCTCTTGACGCAGAAAAGGCCTTTGACAGGGTCCATTGGGGATATCTGTCAAAGACTCTACACAAATTCGGAATATCAGGTCCAATTCACATGGCCATAATGTCCCTATATTCTAACCCTACTGCCAGAGTATACTCGTCCAGTATGCTCTCTGACACCTTTAAATTATCAAATGGCACCGACAAGGATGCCCACTATCCCCAATTATCTTCTCCCTAGTTATAGAACCTCTAGCGGAATCGATCAGGTCCAATGTAGAAATCACAGGCATAGAATCTGGTTCCGGAGCCCATAAAATAGGACTTTTCGCGGATGACATCATTCTCACTGTCTCCAACCCATCGACATCTCTACCAGCCATCCAAAATATATTATACAAATTTGGGCAGATCTCCTTTTACAAAGTCAACACATCTAAATGCTACGCTCTAACACTTAACATCCCAAGCAAAGAAAAAACTAGATTACAAACCATATTCCCTTGCAACTGGGATCCCCCGGCTATCACGTACTTGGGTGTGCAGCTAACCTCATCATCCACCAAAATCTACCCGACTAACTACCCCCCGCTACTGAGTAGAATAGATGCGGAACTTAATCAAATCGGCACCCTACATCTCACTTGGCTGGGGAGGGTAGCCGCGTACCAAATGCAGGTATTGCCTAAACTCCTTTACTACTTCAGGACACTGCCCATCCCAGTACCCCAAAAATTCTTTACGCAATTAGAGGCATCTCTGAAAAAGTTTATTTGGGGGGGTAAAAAACCAAGAGTTGCACTAGCACAGCTCTACAAACCTAAACATCTTGGAGGGGTGGGATTGCCGAATGCCCAACTATACTATAGGGCTGCAATTTTAGATCAACTAAGATACTGGTTCTCCTGCCAAACAGACAACCGATGGTCAGACATTGAAAGCACAGTCACACCTGGTCATAATCTTCCGGCATTAGCTTTTGCTGCCAGCATTAATCATAGAACCATCGCTCCATCGTACCCAACTATACAAGCATCCATAGATGCTTGGTCCTCCCTAACCAATACCCGCTTCACTGATACCCCCACCCACAAACTAATTCTCCCACTTGCATCCTATGAATATTTAATACCTAACTTCTCGGCACAATCTTGGAGAAAGGTGGGAACGCACTTCACAGTCCCAACTTTGAATGCAAAGAGTGTAATAGATAACTACAGGGCCTTCCAGATACATCATTATTGGCGTAGTACACCAATTAAAACAATAGAAATCCCGCAAAGATTGTGGGATTTTCTTATGAGCAAACCCCCCAATAACCTCAAAGGTATATCCCTCTTTTACAAATACGCGTCCCCACTCTATGTCCAAACTAAGCTCCCATGTATGTATAAATGGGAACAAGAACTTCAGAAAGAATTCCCTTTACACCAGTGGCATAAAGCAATACAATACAACAGTAAATCTTCGGCATGCGTGGACCACTGGGATAATGCTCAAAAACTCCTACACAGATGGTACTTTACCCCGGCCCGCCTTAATAAAATGAACTCTGATACTTCGCCTTTATGCTGGAGAAATTGCAAATCCACAGGTAGTCTAATCCATATATAAAAAAAGATACTAAAATAGTCTGGCCCTCCTTCCTAGTATCACTCTGCGCTTGAGGATGATGTGCCGTAAGAATATAAACAATAGTAAAATAAATGTAAATGAACAGCTGCTGCTTAAAATCAAATGTACATATAAAAACAGTCTTTTTTTAAAAACTTAGTTTAAAAGTTCAGAATAAAACTGTAGCAGCGCTACGAACAAAAGTTCAAATGTGCGTCTTCTATGATAATCGCTTATCTAGGTGATGAAGTAGTGAATGGTGAATCTAGTTGTATCCAATTCTTAGTGCTCCTTTCACCAGTAGTGTATTACATCGCGTGGGGGGATTTTTGAAAGTCCCCTTCAGGGGGCGCACTCACCAGATACAGGATAAATGTAAGCCTAGATCAACATTCCTCCTTCAGCAATGATACAATCAGATAAATTTTCCTTTTCTTCTCCACCATAAACTTCATGCGGTAACTCAGGTATATGTAAGGGTAAAGAAATATCTCCACATAGGGTAATATTGTAAAACCAATTTATTGAGAAACAAACCCCTTGGCTCCCCCCTTATAAAATCTGCGTACCACAATGAGAATATATACAGGCATTTGAGTATGGAGTAAAAACGAGCGCTTCAGCGCTGGGCACTTGCCACTGTTGAACACTGGATGTAAAATCTCCTCAGCGTTTCCTGTGTGGCTGGTCCTGGAACGCGTCCGCGTCACTTCCGGTTTGCTGAACTGTGTTGGTCACGCCCTGACGTTTCGTCACTTCCTGACTTCTTCTGAGGGCGTGACCAACCGTCATAGCAACCGGAATATATGCAGAGTCAGACCCCGCCCCTCGGCTGGACGTTAGAGCACGCTCTGCGCGCCTGCGACGTCGCGCATGCGCCCTGAGATAGTCCGCGTCCATGCCCTGCTGTGGGCGGGAGTTCAACCAGGCGCAGCTCGATATGCCTCCCTCTGATTGGTGTGTGCATTCGAGCTGCGTCCTGATAGGATACATTGCATCTGCTTGTCGGTGTCGGTGAGACCGAGCCAACCTAAATACAAATACAAAGGGGACATTGATAATTAGCTATGTGGGGTGATGACAAATACGCCGGTACCTACCGCCGTACTGACATCTCCACAGTTAACCTCTGTGCCCTGGAGCTCCAAGGGCCTGTTTTGATAACAATGTATCACCCACATTGCCCCCGGTGTTCAGAATCTATTACTGTGATTTGTATTCAACTGCCGGGTTTTTTTTGGCTCTGTGATGTTTACCTTCTAATTTGGTGAAAGTGTCAGGGCTGTACTGAATTGCCTGCAGTGAATTAAAATACTACCAGACAGCCTTTAAGCCTTCTTAATGAATAAATATCTACATCTATAAATAGATGCATATGTGTGGCAATCAATTACTTCTATGTGTAGGTGATGTCGTGGGTCTATGTGTACAATTTAAACATACCCATTCGTAAGCATGTGCACATAACCATATAAACATACATATACTACTTGAAAAAGGTTCATTCATGAAACATCACTGATGAAGATTACACTAGTAATCATTAATAAAATTTGCTACTTATAAAATTCATCAATAAAATCCATCCGTAAAATCTTCATAAGAACAACCCGATCCAAACGTAAAAAATCACAAGCGTGATAATCATAATCATAAAAAAGGTAATAAACAATATTATCAACCAATGTAAAACCGCCATCCTACACCCCAAATCTCCCTCTAAACCTGATACACAATGATTAGGGATAATGGGTAGTGTAGATGACGTGGTGTGAATCACCCTTCCGCAAGAATATTTTTCTCATGGTGTGTAGGCCACATGAACCAGTAAAATAAAGTGGAAAAAGCTACAAATTGATGTTTAAGATAAGAAATTTAAATCCCTATTAAAATCAGAAATAGAGATATTAAAACACTTAAAATAAATATACAAATGAAAATAATAATATTAATCATATTAATATTAATATTATTTAAATGAACCAACCGAATTACTCAATAATTCAACATGACGATGCATTATTAGCCCTAAATTGGGCCTTGAGTAGAAGGGAGGAACTCCCACACAACCAGAAAGTATTCATTGGCCATGCCCTGGACTTCTGCTTATCTCACAATTATTTCTGGTACGACAGCAAATTTTATCTACAACAGAGGGGAGTAGCAATGGGAGCGAAATTTGCTCCTAGCATTGCCAACTTGTTCATGGCAGAATGGGAAGATAAGATGATTTTTAAAGACAGAAGAGCCGAGCTCATTTTTTATAAACGTTTTATTGATGACATGTTTTTAATTTGGGCCGGCTCAGAAGAATCATTATTAACCTTTTTAAAAGCCCTAAACACCAACAACAATAATATTAAACTAACCTCTGAGTGGAGCAAGGAAACGATAAACTTCCTGGATGTAACAGTATTTCGCCAAAATACAGGATTTGGAACCAAGGTGTTTTTTAAAGCGACAGACAGAAATAGATATTTACCTACTACAAGTGGTCATCACCCTCAGTGGCTAAGGAATATTCCCAAGGGGCAGATTATGCGCGTAAAACGCAATTGCTCAGATAACGAGAACTTTCTGACGCAAGCAAAAGTCCTATCTGACAGATTCATAGCGAAAGGCTATGCCCCACAACCACTAAAGAAAATTGTAGAAGGAATAGAACAAATGCCTAGGGAAACGTGCCTACTGAATAAACCCAAACCTACAACAGGGGGCACCAACTCAAAAGAATGGGGCTTCATCTCACAATTTCACAGCCAATATAAGGAGGTAGAAGACATTTTCACGAAACACTGGCACATTTTACTTTTGGATAAAAAATTGGGTCCAGTGCTCCCCCCAAAACCTCAATTTATATACCGGAAAGCCACCAACCACGGAGATCGGGTGGTGAAGAAAGTTTTAGACCCTCCCAGCAGACCTCAAACGTTCTGGAACAAAAATGGCTTTTTTGCCTGCAGAAGATGCAGAGCATGTAAGGAAGTGTCACGACCCATTAGGGGTCTTGAAAACTTCATCTCTCCTTCCAATCAGAAACAATTCGACATCGAGCAGTTCATAACGTGTAATAGCAGCTTCGTGGTCTATGCTCTAAAATGTCCATGTGGGCTCCTATATATAGGGCGCACAAAAAGACTTTTGCGCATCCGAATAGCTGAACACGTGAACAACATCAAGATAGGCTTTAAGGACCACAACGTGTCACTACACTTCAAACTCAAGCACAATCAGGACCCCTCAGGCCTTCAATTCTGGGGTATAGAAAGCTTGGAACCACACTGGAGGGGTTCACACAGGGTGCGTGAACTTTCTAAAAAAGAAACAAAATGGATTTTTTTAACCGATGTTTTAGCGCCCAAAGGTTTGAACATCGAATTAGACATTAATTGTTTTATCAGTGATTCATAAATATTAAACACGATGAATATCAGTACGGCATATCACTAGAGCACCATGAACGCATACACAAGGCCTCTACCCCTGATTGTAGTAATTTCACGTGTACTTTTATGACCACCTTTTTAGCAATTTTATTTTTGCATCTTATTGGATTAGTTCGGTTGGTTAATTTAAATAATATTAATATTAATATGATTAATATTATTATTTTCATTTGTATATTTATTTTAAGTGTTTTAATATCTCTATTTCTGATTTTAATAGGGATTTTAATTTCTTATCTTAAACATCAATTTGTAGCTTTTTCCACTTTATTTTACTGGTTCATGTGGCCTACACACCATGAGAAAAATATTCTTGCGGAAGGGTGATTCACACCACGTCATCTACACTACCCATTATCCCTAATCATTGTGTATCAGGTTTAGAGGGAGATTTGGGGTGTAGGATGGCGGTTTTACATTGGTTGATAATATTGTTTATTACCTTTTTTATGATTATGATTATCACGCTTGTGATTTTTTACGTTTGGATCGGGTTGTTCTTATGAAGATTTTACGGATGGATTTTATTGATGAATTTTATAAGTAGCAAATTTTATTAATGATTACTAGTGTAATCTTCATCAGTGATGTTTCATGAATGAACCTTTTTCAAGTAGTATATGTATGTTTATATGGTTATGTGCACATACTTACGAATGGGTATGTTTAAATTGTACATATAGACCCACGACATCACCTACACATAGAAGTAATTGATTGCCACACATATGCATCTATTTATAGATGTAGATATTTATTCATTAAGAAGGCTTAAAGGCTGTCTGGTAGTATTTTAATTCACTGCAGGCAATTCAGTACAGCCCTGACACTTTCACCAAATTAGAAGGTAAACATCACAGAGCCAAAAAAAACCCGGCAGTTGAATACAAATCACAGTAATAGATTCTGAACACCGGGGGCAATGTGGGTGATACATTGTTATCAAAACAGGCCCTTGGAGCTCCAGGGCACAGAGGTTAACTGTGGAGATGTCAGTACGGCGGTAGGTACCGGCGTATTTGTCATCACCCCACATAGCTAATTATCAATGTCCCCTTTGTATTTGTATTTAGGTTGGCTCGGTCTCACCGACACCGACAAGCAGATGCAATGTATCCTATCAGGACGCAGCTCGAATGCACACACCAATCAGAGGGAGGCATATCGAGCTGCGCCTGGTTGAACTTCCGCCCACAGCAGGGCATGGACGCGGACTATCTCAGGGCGCATGCGCGACGTCGCAGGCGCGCAGAGCGTGCTCTAACGTCCAGCCGAGGGGCGGGGTCTGACTCTGCATATATTCCGGTTGCTATGACGGTTGGTCACGCCCTCAGAAGAAGTCAGGAAGTGACGAAACGTCAGGGCGTGACCAACACAGTTCAGCAAACCGGAAGTGACGCGGACGCGTTCCAGGACCAGCCACACAGGAAACGCTGAGGAGATTTTACATCCAGTGTTCAACAGTGGCAAGTGCCCAGCGCTGAAGCGCTCGTTTTTACTCCATACTCAAATGCCTGTATATATTCTCATTGTGGTACGCAGATTTTATAAGGGGGGAGCCAAGGGGTTTGTTTCTCAATAAATTGGTTTTACAATATTACCCTATGTGGAGATATTTCTTTACCCTTACATATACCTGAGTTACCGCATGAAGTTTATGGTGGAGAAGAAAAGGAAAATTTATCTGATTGTATCATTGCTGAAGGAGGAATGTTGATCTAGGCTTACATTTATCCTGTATCTGGTGAGTGCGCCCCCTGAAGGGGACTTTCAAAAATCCCCCCACGCGGTGTAATACACTACTGGTGAAAGGAGCACTAAGAATTGGATACAACTAGATTCACCATTAACTACTTCATCACCTAGATAAGCGATTATCATAGAAGACGCACATTTGAACTTTTGTTCGTAGCGCTGCTACAGTTTTATTCTGAACTTTTAAACTAAGTTTTTAAAAAAAGACTGTTTTTATATGTACATTTGATTTTAAGCAGCAGCTGTTCATTTACATTTATTTTACTATTGTTTATATTCTTACGGCACATCATCCTCAAGCGCAGAGTGATACTAGGAAGGAGGGCCAGACTATTTTAGTATCTTTTTTTATACATTGCATTACCCATTACTCCGCAGCTATGGATGCATTAAGATTTTTAAGCAATAGAAACATTAATGTAGATACAATATTTTCACTGAGTGAGCCCACGGCCACCCAGGTTAACTATAACGGAGCAATGACAATGTTGGGGAACATTCTAGAAAAACAGGTCAGAACATGGTGGGACATATGTACCCTGGAGCAATACATTAAAGATAAAATCATTATTAGAAGCTTGAGATGGGAAGTGGTACCCCAGGACGGTCTAGATGATCCAGGGTCCATCCAGGAATGGTTTGATTTTTTTAATGGAGTAGGCTTCACACTACAAGAATTGATCCTACAAAGAAAAAAACGAAAAATGAAGATTTTAGAAACTAAAATCAACACACTACAGCAACAGTTAGACCCGATCAAGGATTCTCAAATAATTACCGATTTTAACACCAGAATAAACAAAAGACTAGAGAAGGTGGACAAAGATACACAAAAAAAGAAAATCAAGAAATACCATAGAGATTTAGGTGATTTCAAAACGAATAGTATCTATGCATGGCAACAAACCTTGCCAGAGAACATTAATTTAGTAGAAAAACCGCAACCAACCGAACCCCTTATAAACCAGGCCATCACCACATTAATGGACAGAGTCCGTGGCTTTATAAGCGATGACGAGATTTTATTTGACACGCCAGCAAAGTTCTCCACTCCAATCCCACCAACGAAAGTGAAAACGAAAGGAGGAGGTGGTAAGAATAACCAGGCACAAAATCAACAACACTATAACCGTCCTCACACCCCATACCAAATGCCAACGCAGAATAGGTTCTACCCCTTAGAACAACAAAACAACTATCAACCACCCCGCCCTTTTTTCGGGAGAGGACGGGGGGGACAGGGAAGGGGCAGAGGGTTTCCCCCACACAGAGGAAAATCCCAATATCCCCCGGCACATCAGAGAGAGCGGGAGTGGAGAGATCCCCATCCACAGTATCAACGGCCCAGAGAGCAAACCTATTACGCTCAACAAGGGAACACAGAACTAGAGGATGCAGGGCCGGAAAGAAAATCCAAAAAAAGAAGGAGAAACAACCAATAACCGATATATTTAATTTAAGCCCAGTGGATTTGACCCATAAGGAACTAAACATCTTAAATATGGGCCTTAAATGTGGATTAAAACAGGCACTAAACAAGTTTAATGTGTATATAGATGTGCACAAATACATTAGGAGACTAAACATTAAGAAGCATTTTGTGGGATTAACCACACAGAAGGTGCCCACTACAGTGAATTCTCAGGGCATCATCAATAGTGGTTTGAAAAATAAATCATTATTCAACCCCCTCAATAACCCCAATCATCAAGTAGAAGTATTTAAAGGCCTTATTATACGTGACCTCCACCAACTAGAACCCAAGAAGAACATAAGATTAAAGCACATTCAGGATGGCATCGTAGCGCTGGAAAAAAGGAAAGACATCATCATCAGGCCTGCTGATAAAGGAGGAGGTGTCGTCATCCTGCCTAAAGAGATGTACCATGCACAGATACTGGAAATGTTATCGGATGTCAACACGTATAAAGCTTTGGAGAAGGACCCAACACAGGCTTTTAGGAGTCAGCTTGTTACCCTAGTGGAGATGGGCACCAAGTCAGGAGTACTTTCAGAAAAGGAAAGGCAATATTTGGTACCAATCAGTAATAAAATACCAACCATTTACACACTGCCAAAGATCCATAAGGACTCAGTAAATCCACCTCCTAGACCAATTGTAAATAGCATAGATTCCATCACAGCTAGGTTGGGACAATATCTGGATATGTTTTTACAGAGGAGTGTGGTAACTACGCAAGCTTATCTGAAGGACACAAAAGACTTCCTAATCGGTCTACAAAACATTTCGTTAAGACAGGATCAGGAAATTTGGTTGGTAACCTCGGATGTATCCTCCCTCTACTCAATAATTCAACATGACGATGCATTATTAGCCCTAAATTGGGCCTTGAGTAGAAGGGAGGAACTCCCACACAACCAGAAAGTATTCATTGGCCATGCCCTGGACTTCTGCTTATCTCACAATTATTTCTGGTACGACAGCAAATTTTATCTACAACAGAGGGGAGTAGCAATGGGAGCGAAATTTGCTCCTAGCATTGCCAACTTGTTCATGGCAGAATGGGAAGATAAGATGATTTTTAAAGACAGAAGAGCCGAGCTCATTTTTTATAAACGTTTTATTGATGACATGTTTTTAATTTGGGCCGGCTCAGAAGAATCATTATTAACCTTTTTAAAAGCCCTAAACACCAACAACAATAATATTAAACTAACCTCTGAGTGGAGCAAGGAAACGATAAACTTCCTGGATGTAACAGTATTTCGCCAAAATACAGGATTTGGAACCAAGGTGTTTTTTAAAGCGACAGACAGAAATAGATATTTACCTACTACAAGTGGTCATCACCCTCAGTGGCTAAGGAATATTCCCAAGGGGCAGATTATGCGCGTAAAACGCAATTGCTCAGATAACGAGAACTTTCTGACGCAAGCAAAAGTCCTATCTGACAGATTCATAGCGAAAGGCTATGCCCCACAACCACTAAAGAAAATTGTAGAAGGAATAGAACAAATGCCTAGGGAAACGTGCCTACTGAATAAACCCAAACCTACAACAGGGGGCACCAACTCAAAAGAATGGGGCTTCATCTCACAATTTCACAGCCAATATAAGGAGGTAGAAGACATTTTCACAAAACACTGGCACATTTTACTTTTGGATAAAAAATTGGGTCCAGTGCTCCCCCCAAAACCTCAATTTATATACCGGAAAGCCACCAACCACGGAGATCGGGTGGTGAAGAAAGTTTTAGACCCTCCCAGCAGACCTCAAACGTTCTGGAACAAAAATGGCTTTTTTGCCTGCAGAAGATGCAGAGCATGTAAGGAAGTGTCACGACCCATTAGGGGTCTTGAAAACTTCATCTCTCCTTCCAATCAGAAACAATTCGACATCGAGCAGTTCATAACGTGTAATAGCAGCTTCGTGGTCTATGCTCTAAAATGTCCATGTGGGCTCCTATATATAGGGCGCACAAAAAGACTTTTGCGCATCCGAATAGCTGAACACGTGAACAACATCAAGATAGGCTTTAAGGACCACAACGTGTCACTACACTTCAAACTCAAGCACAATCAGGACCCCTCAGGCCTTCAATTCTGGGGTATAGAAAGCTTGGAACCACACTGGAGGGGTTCACACAGGGTGCGTGAACTTTCTAAAAAAGAAACAAAATGGATTTTTTTAACCGATGTTTTAGCGCCCAAAGGTTTGAACATCGAATTAGACATTAATTGTTTTATCAGTGATTCATAAATATTAAACACGATGAATATCAGTACGGCATATCACTAGAGCACCATGAACGCATACACAAGGCCTCTACCCCTGATTGTAGTAATTTCACGTGTACTTTTATGACCACCTTTTTAGCAATTTTATTTTTGCATCTTATTGGATTAGTTCGGTTGGTTCATTTAAATAATATTAATATTAATATGATTAATATTATTATTTTCATTTGTATATTTATTTTAAGTGTTTTAATATCTCTATTTCTGATTTTAATAGGGATTTTAATTTCTTATCTTAAACATCAATTTGTAGCTTTTTCCACTTTATTTTACTGGTTCATGTGGCCTACACACCATGAGAAAAATATTCTTGCGGAAGGGTGATTCACACCACGTCATCTACACTACCCATTATCCCTAATCATTGTGTATCAGGTTTAGAGGGAGATTTGGGGTGTAGGATGGCGGTTTTACATTGGTTGATAATATTGTTTATTACCTTTTTTATGATTATGATTATCACGCTTGTGATTTTTTACGTTTGGATCGGGTTGTTCTTATGAAGATTTTACGGATGGATTTTATTGATGAATTTTATAAGTAGCAAATTTTATTAATGATTACTAGTGTAATCTTCATCAGTGATGTTTCATGAATGAACCTTTTTCAAGTAGTATATGTATGTTTATATGGTTATGTGCACATACTTACGAATGGGTATGTTTAAATTGTACACATAGACCCACGACATCACCTACACATAGAAGTAATTGATTGCCACACATATGCATCTATTTATAGATGTAGATATTTATTCATTAAGAAGGCTTAAAGGCTGTCTGGTAGTATTTTAATTCACTGCAGGCAATTCAGTACAGCCCTGACACTTTCACCAAATTAGAAGGTAAACATCACAGAGCCAAAAAAAAACCGGCAGTTGAATACAAATCACAGTAATAGATTCTGAACACCGGGGGCAATGTGGGTGATACATTGTTATCAAAACAGGCCCTTGGAGCTCCAGGGCACAGAGGTTAACTGTGGAGATGTCAGTACGGCGGTAGATACCGGCGTATTTGTCATCACCCCACATAGCTAATTATCAATGTCCCCTTTGTATTTGTATTTAGGTTGGCTCGGTCTCACCGACACCGACAAGCAGATGCAATGTATCCTATCAGGACGCAGCTCGAATGCACACACCAATCAGAGGGAGGCATATCGAGCTGCGCCTGGTTGAACTTCCGCCCACAGCAGGGCATGGACGCGGACTATCTCAGGGCGCATGCGCGACGTCGCAGGCGCGCAGAGCGTGCTCTAACGTCCAGCCGAGGGGCGGGGTCTGACTCTGCATATATTCCGGTTGCTATGACGGTTGGTCACGCCCTCAGAAGAAGTCAGGAAGTGACGAAACGTCAGGGCGTGACCAACACAGTTCAGCAAACCGGAAGTGACGCGGACGCGTTCCAGGACCAGCCACACAGGAAACGCTGAGGAGATTTTACATCCAGTGTTCAACAGTGGCAAGTGCCCAGCGCTGAAGCGCTCGTTTTTACTCCATACTCAAATGCCTGTATATATTCTCATTGTGGTACGCAGATTTTATAAGGGGGGAGCCAAGGGGTTTGTTTCTCAATAAATTGGTTTTACAATATTACCCTATGTGGAGATATTTCTTTACCCTTACATATACCTGAGTTACCGCATGAAGTTTATGGTGGAGAAGAAAAGGAAAATTTATCTGATTGTATCATTGCTGAAGGAGGAATGTTGATCTAGGCTTACATTTATCCTGTATCTGGTGAGTGCGCCCCCTGAAGGGGACTTTCAAAAATCCCCCCACGCGGTGTAATACACTACTGGTGAAAGGAGCACTAAGAATTGGATACAACTAGATTCACCATTCACTACTTCATCACCTAGATAAGCGATTATCATAGAAGACGCACATTTGAACTTTTGTTCGTAGCGCTGCTACAGTTTTATTCTGAACTTTTAAACTAAGTTTTTAAAAAAAGACAGTCTAATCCATATATTCTGGAGTTGTGATGTACTACACACATTCTGGTTAAAAGTGCAATCACTCGTTCGGAAAATCACCGGAATAGATTATACTATTAACGCTGCACTTGCAATACTGAACCTGGGGATAGAAAACTTCCCTCCTCTAATGAGAAAAGTGGTCACTCACGTCATGTTCGCAGCGCGCATATCGATTGCAAAAGAATGGCGCTCCCAAGCGCCTCCCAATATCTCAGTAGTCATAGCTAGAGTAAATTCACAATATACTATGGAAAGGATGCTTGCTTATACCGAAAGACGTTCCCTAAACTTCCATAGAAACTGGGAAATATGGAAAACATCCAAATACGCCCTCTCACAAATATGACAGAATATGCTATATTATGATTTGATGAATGATCTCCATCAACGTCTAGTGGTATGAACTATCTAATAGTAAGGTATGACTAGGAATGCTTGTCCAAATATGCTTACCCACATAGTTTAGACTTATCCTTGTTTAATATTGGTTACAGTTTAAGCGTTCCTGATCCTAATGTTTAACTGAAATCCTTGGACCCTCATTAAGGTCCGGGACGAACTACACAGCAGCGTCCATACAAGTAGCCTGCTCACAGTGTGAACCCTAAAGGGGTGACAGGCTTATCCTCCTAGTGAGGCTTATGCCAAGCCCTACTTGTGTAGTTCCATACATAACTTGCAGGTTATACTCCTCCCCTTAGGATCTATACTTGTTAATCACATTGTATGACTCTGTACTGTATAATGTATCATATATTCTGTATACACTGTGGAAAAAACAAGAAAAACCAATAAAAATCTATGGTTTAAAAAAAAAAAAAAAAGCGTACTTGTGACTGTATTACGCTATGTGAGTGCTTCTTTCCTTTGGGACACGTTTGAGAATTCCTGTGACTGTTGGATGTGGATCTCCTATCCAGTCTGGTTTTCCCTATTTGCATCCTGCTGTTGAGAAAGACACTGACCAGGACAAAGTGTAACCGTTTGACAGGCTCTCACTAGCTTGTATTCCGGTAAGCAGGCATTTCACTCGGTGAAGGTGCACGTGTGTTACTGGAGAAATAGACAGGCTTACTCCTTCATCACTCACCACTCTGGATTGTAGAGCTTTCTACAGGACTTGGATATGGCATTAATATTGAGTTTATTCTGATATTTGTTGCTGAGTTTTGACACTACGGCACAACACTGCTGAGGACTTTTTTTATTTACCATATTTTTCTTTGTTTATAACCTCCATGATAGCTTCACCTCTGCACTATTAATCAACAGGATATATATTGTCCGATAGGGATGAGCTGAACACCCCCCTGTTCGGTTCGCACCAGAACCTGCGAACAGACCTAAAGTTTGCGAGAACTTTAGAACCCTATTAAATACAATGGACTCGAACATTCAAAATCAAAAGTGCTAATTCTCAAGGCTAATATGCAAGTTATTGTCCTAAAAAGGGTTTGGGGACCGTGTCCTGCCCCAGAGGACATGTATCAATGCAATGCTTAAAGTGAAACAATAAAAGTGAAATATTCCTATAAGTTTTGTACCTGGGGGGGGGGGTGTATAGTATGCCTGTAAAGCAGCGCTTGTTTCCAATGCTTAGAACTGTCCCTGCACAAAATGTCATTTCTGAAGGAAAGAAAGTCATTTAAAAGCACTCGCGGCTATAATGAATTGTCGGCTCCCGGCAATATAGAGAAAAGTCATTGATAAAAAATAAAAAAAACAATGCGTGGGGGTCCCCCCAAATTCAATTACCAGGCCCTTCAGGTCTGGTATGGATATTAAGGGGAACCCTGCATCAATTTTTTTTAAAAAATGACACAGGGTTTCCCCCAAATATCCATACTAGACCCTTCAGGGCTCAGCCTTACACCTACGTCATTGGCTGAGGGAACTGATGGGGAACATGAGAAGGGGCGGGTCTATTCATTTTTTACACTGCGGAGGATGTTCCCCATCAGGTCCGCTCAGCCAATGACATAGGCAGGGTCTGAGATATGAGGGCACCCCCGCCCCCTCGTACCTCAGACCCAGCCTATGTCATTGGCTGAGCGGACCTGATGGGGAACTTCCTCCGCAGTGTAGGTCCGCTCAGCCAATGACGTTTCGCGTGGAGTGCAGACTGCAGCGCTGGACATCGGATCGCCGCGGGACACTGGATTACATCGCCGGAATGGGTTTTTTATTTTTTATTTTTAATAAAGGACTTTCCCAACGGTGTCTGTGTGTTATTTTTACTTTTTTTTTACACTTTCTTTGTGAAATGGTAGGGGTACAATGTACCCCTTATCAATTCACATGGGGGGGCCGGGATCTAGGGGGTCCCCTTTGTTAAAGGGGTCTTCCAGATTCTGATAAGCCCCCTGCCCGCAGACTCCCACAACCACCGGGCAAGGGTTGTGGGGATGAGGCCCTTGTCCCCATCAACATGGGGACATGGTGCTTTGAGGGGTCACAGACCCCCATAGCATCCTCCCCATGTTGAGGGCATGTGGCCTGATACGGTTTAGGAGGGGGGGCGCTCTCTCGTCCCCCCCTCTTTTTCCTGCGGCCTGCCAGGTTGCGTGCTCGGATAAAGGGTCTGGTATGGATTTTTGGGGGAACTCCATGCCATTTTTTTAAAAATTTGGGGTGGAGTTCCCCTTAAAATCCATACCAGACCTGAAGTTTCTAGTATGGATATTTGGGGGGAACCCCATGTCATTTTTTTTTAAATTTGACGCAGGGTTCCCCTTAATATCCATACCAGACCTGAAGGGCCTGGTAATTGAATTTGGGGGGACCCCTCGCATTTTTTATCAATGACTTTTCTCTGTATTGCCGGGAGCCGACAATTCATTATAGCTGCGAGTGCTTTTAAATTAGTTATTTTCCTTCAGAAATTACAGTTTGTGCAGGGACAGTTCTAAGCAAGGGAAACAAGCGCTGCTTTACAGGCATACTATACACCCCCCCCCCCCCCCCCAGGTACAAAATTTAAAGGAATATTTCACTTTTATTGTTTCACTTTAAGCATTATTAAAATCACTGCTTCCAAAAAAACTGCAGTTTTTAAAACTTCTTTTTGCATTGATACATGTCCCCTGGGGCAGGACCTGGGTCCCCAAACACTTTTTATGACAATAACTTGCATATAAGCCTTTAAAATTAGCACTTTAGATTACTCCCATAGACTTTTTCAGGGTGTTCCACGGCTTTTCGAATTTGCCGCGAATACCCCAAATTGTTCGCTGTTCGGCGAACGTGCGAACAGGCAATGTTCGAGTCGAACATTAATTTGACTCGAACTCGAAGCTCATCCCTATTGTCCAATTTCAAAATCTATTGGGTTTGTATGCACTAGTGTGTTTTGTATACAATTTACAGCGCAGCCTCTTTACCCTTTTTATCATGTTTACAATGTGCCATCTCACATTTTAAAGCTGCTGCTATATATTTTTTAATTTTTTATTTTATACAATTTTTTCACTGTTTAGGTTTCATTAATTTTGGATACATTTTAATTTTTATGGTGTATATTCACTGCTAGGTTGCACGGTATTTTCTTTCCAGAACATGCGAACGGACCGAAAGTTTGCGCAAACTTTCGAACCTCGCTAAAGTCTATGGGACTCGAACATGAGAAGTCAAAAGTGTGAATTTTAAAGGCTAATATGCAAGTTATTGTCCTAAAAAGGGTTTGGGGACCCGGGTCCTGCCCCAGGGTACATGTATCAATGCAAACAAAAGTTTTAAAAACTAACGTTTTTCCGGGAGTAGTGATTTTAATGATGCTCAATGTGAAAAAATAAAAGTGAAATATTCCTTTAAATTTCGTACCTGGGGGGTGTCTATAGTATGCCTGTAAAGTGGCGCGTGTTTCCCGTGTTTAGAACTGTACCTGTACAAAATGACATTTCTAAAGGAATAAAAGTCATTTAAAACTGCTTGCGGCTTTAATGTAATGTCTGGTCCCGGCAATATGGATGAAACTCATTGAGAAAAATTGCCCTTTGGGTCTTGTATGGATATTAAGGGGAACCCTGCACCCAAATTAAAAAAAGGCCCTATACTGTATACTCTGAACAGCAGTATACAGGCGGTGCAAACAAGACAGAGACTGTAGGGTTGTTCTTGGAATCTGTTTGTAATTTTGAACTGGTACATTTTTAAAGTGTAGCTCCAGCCCAAAAAATCTATTTTTAAGCTTTTTGGAAAACATAGGGAAGGGTTATCACCCCTGTAACATTTGTTTTGCTGTCTGTGCACCTGTTTTCACCTCACTTTCTGTCCCAATGACAATTGGATTTTGAAAAAGTACCCTCAGTCTGGGTGAGAGAGGATGAGGAGGATGAGGATGGCTTGGTCATCCACTCTAACAACTCTTCGGCATGTTGCGGCTCAACACGGGCAGCTGCCGAAAAAAAGGACAAGCGTGCCCCACGACCACGTGCTGATGAGGATGCACAGTGTCCACGACCAGCGCTGTTGCCTCTAGACACAGAGCCTGCTTGCCCTCTTTTATTGGCCTGTGTGTGTCTGCCTCTCCTTGTTGGCCTTCCAGACATACTTTATTTGATGTATTGGAATAGGTACACAAGGAATTGTTTGCAGTCAGCTTTAGCTGCACACTGTGCCCAGTATACAGTACAATGACTTAATATACTGCAGGTTAGCTTAATCAACTGCCTGTATTATTAGTAATAGAAAAGCAATAGTCTGCAGTCAGCATTACGTGCACGCTGAGCCCACTATACACTGACTTAATATACTGAAGGTTAGCTCAATCAACTGCCTGTATTATCAGTAATAGAAAAGGAATAGTCTGCAGTGAGCTTCATGTGCACACTGTGGCCTGTATATAGTACACTGACTTAATATACTGCAGCTTAGCTCAATCAGCTACCTGTCTGTATTATTAGGAAGAGAACAGGGTTGGTCTGCAGTCAGCTATACCTGCACACTGTGCCTGCCCAGTATACAGTACACTGACTTATTATACTGCAGCTTAGCTCAATCAACTGCCTGTATTATCATTATCAGTAATAGAAAAGCAATAGTCTGCAGTCAGCTTAACGTGCACACTGAGCCCAGTATACACTACACTGACTTAATATACTGCAGTTTAGCTCAATCAACTGCCTGTATTATAAGTAATAGAAAATTACTAGTCTGCAGTGAGCTTTACGTGCACACTGTGGCCAGTATATAGAACACTGACTTAATATACTGCAGCTTAGTTCAATCAACTGCCTGTCTGTACTATTAGGAAGAGAACAGGGATGGTCTGCAGTCAGCTTGACCTGCACACTGTGCCTGCCCAGTCAGTATACAGCACACTGACTTAATATACTGCAGGTTAGCTCAATCAACTGCCTGTATTATCAGTAATACAAAAGGAATAGTCTGCAGTCATCTTTACGTGCACACTGTGGCCAGTATATAGTACACTGACTTAATATACTGCAGGTTAGCTCAATCAACTGCCTGTATTATTAGTAATAGAAAAGCAATAGTCTGCAGTCAGCATTACGTGCACGCTGAGCCCACTATACCAGTGGCGGTGCGTCCATAGAGGGCGCCGGAGCGCCGCCCCCTCTCGCTCCCGCACCGCCACTGAAAGACAATACACAGATTCATGCATTGCATGAATCTGTGTATTGTCACCGCTGCCGCGCTGCCCACTATACATATGGCCGGCCTCCTGGTGAGCGCCGGCCATATGAATTAGAGCGGCGGCCGGCGGTGGGTGTGGCTTGGAAGTGCCTATCAGAGCCAGCGGCACTGATAGGCTTTCCGAATACATCTCTCACGCTGTATTCGGCTTCCAAAAACTCCTCCCAGGTACGCACAGGGGTGCGTTCCTGGAAGAAGACTGTGTGGAGGTTTCAGACAATCAGGTTCACCGGATCTGGTTACCGGTAACCTGATTGGCTGAAATGACATCGAGGGCGGGAGAACACATCGAGGACGGCGCGGACCAAGGAAGGTAAGTGCAGGGCTGGTGGGGGGAACAGGCTGCATTTGGGGGACAAACTGATTGAATATGGGGGAGAAACTGGCTGCATTATGGGGGACAAACTGGCTGCATATGGGGGAGAAACTGGCTGAATATGGGGGACAAACTGGCTGAATATGGGGGGAACTGGCTGTATATGGGGGACAAACTGGCTGAATATGGGGGACAAGCTGGCTGAATATGGGGGACAAACTGGCTGTATATGGGGGACAAACTGGCTGAATATGGGGGGAACTGGCTGTATATGGGGGACACGCTGGCTGCATTTGGGGGGAACTGGCTGAATATGGGGGACAAACTGGCTGAATATGGGGGGAACTGGCTGTATATGGGGAACAAACTGGCTGAATATGGGGGCACACTGGCTGTATTATGGGGGACACGCTGGCTGCATTTGGGGGGAACTGGCTGTATATGGGGGACAAACTGGCTGCATTTGGGGGGAACTGGCTGTATATGGGGGACACGCTGGCTGCATTTGGGGGGAACTGGCTGTATATGGGGACAAACTGGCTGTATATGGGGGACAAACTGGCTGCATTTGGGGGGAACTGGCTGTATATGGGGGCACACTGGCTATATATATGGGGACAAACTGGCTTTATATGGGGGCACACTGGCTATATATATATGGGGGCACACTGGCTGTATATGGGGGCACACTGGCTGTATATGGGGGCACACTGGCTGTATATATGGGGGCACACTGGCTGTATATGGAAACAAACTGGCTGTATTTGAGGGGGCAAACTGGTGGCGTTTGGGCACAGTGGCTGTGTTTAATGGGCACAGTGGCGGCAATTGATTTTTATTTTTCTTTCAGTTTGTTTGCGCCCCCCAAAAATTTTGAGCACCAGCCGCCACTGCACTATACACTGACTTAATATACTGCAGGTTAGCTCAATCAACTGCCTGTATTATCAGTAATAGAAAAGGAATAGTCTGCAGTGAGCTTCATGTGCACACTGTGGCCTGTATATAGTACACTGACTTAATATACTGCAGCTTAGCTCAATCAACTGCCTGTCTGTATTATTAGGAAGAGAACAAGGATGGTCTGCAGTCAGCTTTACCTGCACACTGAGCCCAGTATACAGTACACTGACTTAATATACTGCAGCGAGAATAACAGGAACACTCTGAAGTGAGATCTAGCTAAACTGAATACAGTGTATATATATATATATATATATATTGTGAGGGGGTTAACTTGGTAGCGGGTGTGTGTGACCCCCTGGATGGGCTCCCCACACAAAAACAGGCCCAGCAGACGGAGGTTGTGGTTTTCAAGATCAAAAGGTGCGGTTTATTTCTCTATTTACAGTGACAAAAACACAGCAAAGCAAAAAGAAACATAAACAAAATAAATCCTGGTCAGCTTGACCTCTGACTAAACATGCAGGTTTCCCTAACTAACAACTGGGATCAGCCTGGTGCTGTCCTAGTCCCTAAGTCCCTGGTTTAGTAAATGTCCAAACAAATAGCCACACAGGCTTTGTCTCACCGCACAGGGGTTCACTCTCCCTAGACAGTCCACACAGGTCTGGTTCCAGGCATGAGCAAACACCTAATGAAGCTGGGAGTTTTTATAGAGGCCTTAAACGAGCTGACAAGCTTCAGCTGGTCTCATCAACTCCCTGCCTGCACGACGCCCAGCACTCTCCCTAGAGGTATGAATCATCCATGAGCCCACTAGCCTCAGCTGGGCTTCATCAACTCTCTCCCTAGTTGTATAAGTCGGCATAAAGCCTGAATCTGGGAGAAATATACCTACCCCCCTGGATGCAACCAGGTGACTTTACCTTCCTGCTGTCACATACCCCCCCTCTTGTTTTAACCTTGGGGTTGGAACACCAGCAATCAGGCATTCATGTACTCGAGACAAAGCATCCACATTCCCCATTTGAACGCCAGGGCGATGCTTTACTGTGAAGTTGAATTCCTGTAGGGCCAGGAACCACCTATTTACTCTTCTATTTGTCTCCTTGTTTTGAGCCATCCACTTTAACGGAGCGTGATCCGTAACCATGTCAAAGTGCCTACCTAGCAGATAGTACCGAAGGGAATCTAGAGCCCACTTCACCGCTAAACACTCCTTTTCAACCGTGGCGTAATTTACCTCATGGGACTTCAACTTCCTGCTGAGGTAAATAACTGGGTGCTCTTCCCCGTTCCAGACCTGGGACAATACTGCTCCTAACCCCACATCTGACGCATCACTTTGTACGACAAAGTCTTTAGAGAAGTCGGGTGAGTACAACACTGGCTGGCTACATAAGGCTTGTTTCAAGAATTGGAATGCTGCCTCAGCCTCGGGGGTCCATTTAATCATGACCGACCCTTTCCCTTTCGTCAGGTTGGTTAGGGGCACAGCCTTAGAAGCAAAGTGGGGAATGAAGCGCCGATAATAACCCGCGATTCCCAGAAAGGCTCGTACCTGCTTCTTGCTGTTGGGACGTGGCCAACTCTGGATGGCCTCGACTTTGTTGAGTTGGGGTTTTATTACTCCCCTGCCAATGGTGTACCCAAGATATTTGGCCTCCTCCTGCCCAATGGTACACTTCTTGGGGTTAGCCGTAAACCCCGCTTCCCGGATAGAGTCTAGGACTGCTTGCACTTTTGGCAGATGTGAGGCCCAATCTGTGCTATGGACAATTACGTCATCCAGGTAAGCCGCAGCATACTTCCGATGGGGCCTCAGTATCTGGTCCATTTTCCGCTGGAATGTGGCCGGCGCATTCTGTAACCCGAACGGCATTCTCTTATATTGGAACGCCCCGTCTGGGGTTACAAATGCGGTTTTCTCTTTGGCCGACTTGGCCAGGGGAATTTGCCAATACCCTTTTGTGAGGTCAAGAGTCGTCATGTATCGGGCTGTTCCCAGCCGGTCGATCAACTCATCTATACGTGGCATGGGGTAGGTGTCAAATTTTGTAACTTTGTTCAACTGACGAAAATCGTTACAAAATCGCCAGCTCCCATCCGGTTTAGGCACCAACACAATGGGACTAGACCAATCACTTTGGGACTCCTCTATCACCCCTAAGTTCAGCATTTTCTGTACTTCCTCCCGTATTGCCTCCCGTCGGGCCTCTGGGATCCGATAGGGTTTTAACTTCACCCTTTCACCGGGCGGGGTAATAATATCATGCTCTACCCCAGATGTTTGTCCCGGCAGCTCAGAGAACACCTCCTTGTTGCGAAGCACAAACTCCTTAACCTCCTGTTGTTGGGGTTGTGACAAGGTGGCTGCTATTCCAACCTCCGGAGTCACGCAACCAGTTTGAGCTGGTGACCAAGTTTCTGCGACTAGGGACTCTCTATCCCTCCAGGCTTTCAACAGATTAACGTGATAGATCTGTTCGGGCTTTCGCCTTCCTGGTTGTCTGACCTTGTAATTCACTTCGCTCACTTTTTCCATTATCTCGTAGGGGCCTTGCCATTTGGCAAGGAATTTACTTTCAACCGTAGGGACAAGTACCAATATCCTATCCCCCGGGGAAAAGGTACGGGTCTTGGCTCCACGGTTGTACACTCTCTGCTGTGCCAACTGCGCTTGGGCCAAATGTTCCTTCACGATGGGCATTACCTGTGCAATTCGATCTTGCATCAGGGCGACATGCTCAATCACACTCCTGTGGGGAGAACTCTCACTTTCCCAAGTTTCCTTGGCAATATCCAACAGCCCTCTTGGGTGTCTCCCATACAGTAACTCAAAGGGGGAGAATCCCGTAGAGGATTGGGGCACCTCCCTAATAGCAAACATCAAATAAGGAAGTAGACAGTCCCAATCCTTTCCATCTCTATCCACCACTTTCTTCAACATTTGTTTTAGGGTTTTGTTGAATCTTTCAACCAGCCCATCGGTTTGGGGGTGATACACAGACGTACGCAATTGCGTCACTTTGAACAATTTACACAGCTCTTTCATAACCCGGGACATAAAGGGTGTACCTTGGTCCGTAAGCAGTTCCTTACAAATACCCACCCGGCTAAAAACAAGAGATAGCTCTTTGGCTATGGTTTTGGCCGAGGTATTTCGGAGAGGGATCGCTTCTGGATAACGGGTGGCATAGTCCATTATAACTAATATGTACTGGTGCCCCCTAGCGGACTTGATTATAGGACCTACCAAATCCATTGCGATCCTCTCAAACGGGACCTCAATGATGGGTAGAGGGACCAGCGGGCTACGGAAATGTGGCATCGGGGCCGACCTCTGACACACAGGGCAGGAGGAACAATAATTTTCTATGTCCTTCATCACCCCAGGCCAATAGAATCTCTGTAATACCCTCTCTCGGGTTTTCTCTGTCCCCAGATGACCTCCAAGAATGTGCCCATGGGCCAACTCCAACACCAACTTCCTGTAAGGTTTGGGCACCACAAGCTGCTCAACGGTTTCTTCTGCCCTTTTTGCCACCCGATACAGTAGGTCCTTCTCTACGCTGAAGTATGGGTAAGTGCAGGTATTATCTGGGTTCACTAACTCGCCATCTGTTTCCACTACGTTTTCCCGTGCCTTTATTAGGGCGGGGTCTTTTAACTGTTCTGTGGCAAAATTTTCCCTGTGAACCTCAAGATCAGAAAACTCCACAGACGGTAGGTTTTCGTCTGAGGAGGTGGGCTCCTCTCCAGTTTCTTGAGTCTCGCCTGCCAATACTGACAAGGGGAATTCTGGAGAGTCCTCACCACTCTCAGAGGAGTTCTGGCTATCACCTTCCTGGTACATAGGGGCACCAGTGGGGGGCTCAGGATCATCCCACAGTTCCCAGAACTTCGGAAAATCCCTTCCCACAATGGCATCATGTGGTAATTGAGATACTAACCCCACTGGATGAGAGAGGGTACCTTTGGGGGTCTTGAAACACACTGTAGTCACTGGATACTCTCGGGTGTCCCCATGCACACAAATAACAGCTACCTTGCTATTCCCAGAGACCTCTGTTTTAACTAATTCAGCCTTTATCAGGGTCACAAGGCTACCTGAATCCAGTAATACCACAACATTTCTACCATTAATACACATTTTGCATAAATGTTTCTCAGTTCCCCGAATGGCAGTGCATGCGACTGTCGCACACAGCGACTGACGTCTGTCCGTCAGAAAGTCACATTGCATGGGTTCCTCCACAACCGGGCAATTTGCTGCAATATGTCCCGTTTGCCGGCAGCGGTAGCAAACAATCCTTTTGGCTGCCTCTTGAGCCCCCGACTTCCCAGGCTGTTCTCGCCAAACCCTGGGCAGAGCTCCCACCCTCTCACTCTCTCCACCCTCACCCCTTGGAATCATCTTATCCGCCCCTGGGGATGGTCTGGTCTTAGGGTGGAAAGTCCGAGAGTCTCTGGAAGAGGCCGTCAGGTTCTCTGCAGCCAAGTATCTCTCTACACGATCCACAAGTTTACCGGCCGTTTCTGGGTCTCCATGGCTTACCCACTTTTGAATGGCGGTAGGAAGAGCTCTCAAGAAACGATCCATCACAACACGTTCCACAATCTCCGGTGCGGACAAAGTCTCTGGCTGTAGCCACTTCCTGCTCAGGTGAATGAGATCATACATTTGAGACCTGGGGGGTTTTCCAAGCTGGAAAGTCCAGTTATGCACACGCTGAGCCCGGACAGCCAGGGTGACACCCAGCCTTGCCAATATTTCAGCTTTTAGCATCCCATAGTCTTTTGCTTGGTCAGGCTCTAGGTCATAGTAAGCTTTCTGCGATTCACCAGTTAACAGAGGAGCCACCAGTCCAGCCCACTGCTCCTCAGGCCACTTTTCTCTTTCAGCAGTCCTTTCAAATGTGGTCAAAAATACCTCTGGATCATCCTCTCCAGTCATTTTTGTCAATAAACGACTCACCCCAAAGGACGCGGTATTAGTGGGATGGCTTTCCTCACTGGTCTGCGGACGTTGCTGCATTACTGCTTCCATCTGTTGTTGTAGTCTCTGCTCTTGCTTCTGCAACAGGTCTATGAAGCGGGCCTCAGATTGCTGCTGGGCTTGTTGCTGGACTGCGAAGCTCTTTTGCAAACCTGCATTTGTCTGCTGTTGATTGGCATTTGCTAGAGCCAGCTGTTTCAGTATCTCCTCCATGCTGGCTTAAAAAAAAACTGCCACTGGTTCTCCACCAACTGTGAGGGGGTTAACTCGGTAGCGGGTGTGTGTGACCCCCTGGATGGGCTCCCCACACAAAAACAGGCCCAGCAGACGGAGGTTGTGGTTTTCAAGATCAAAAGGTGCGGGTTATTTCTCTATTTACAGTGACAAAAACACAGCAAAGCAAAAAGAAACATAAACAAAATAAATCCTGGTCAGCTTGACCTCTGACTAAACATGCAGGTTTCCCTAACAACTGGGATCAGCCTGGTGCTGTCCTAGTCCCTAAGTCCCTGGTTTAGTAAATGTCCAAACAAATAGCCACACAGGCTTTGTCTCACCGCACAGGGGTTCACTCTCCCTAGACAGTCCACACAGGTCTGGTTCCAGGCATGAGCAAACACCTAATGAAGCTGGGAGTTTTTATAGAGGCCTTAAATGAGCTGACAAGCTTCAGCTGGTCTCATCAACTCCCTGCCTGCACGACGCCCAGCACTCTCCCTAGAGGTATGAATCATCCATGAGCCCACTAGCCTCAGCTGGGCTTCATCAACTCTCTCCCTAGTTGTATAAGTCGGCATAAAGCCTGAATCTGGGAGAAATATACCTACCCCCCTGGATGCAACCAGGTGACTTTACCTTCCTGCTGTCACAATATATATATATATATATATATATATATATATATATATTGTGACAGCAGGAAGGTAAAGTCACCTGGTTGCATCCAGGGGGGTAGATATATTTCGCCCAGATTCAGGCTTTACGCCGATTTATACAACTAGGTGGAGAGTTGTATAAGGCTAGTGGGCTCATGGATGACTCATACCTCTAGGGAGAGGGCTGGGCGTCGTACAGACAGGGAGTTGATGAGATCAGCTGAACCTTGTCAGCTCATTTAGGCCTCTATAAGAAATCCCAGCTTCATTAGATGTTAGCTCATGCCTGGAAGCAGACCTGTGTGGACTGTCTAGGGAGAGTGAACCCCTGTGCGGTGAGGCAAAGCCTGTGTGGCTATATTTTGCTTGGACATTTAAAACCAGGGACTTAGGGACTGGGACAGCACTAGGCTGATCCCAGTTGTTAGTTAGGAAACCTGTAAGTTTAGTCAGAGGTCAAGTTGACCAGGATTTATTTTGTTTATGTTTTGTTTGCCTTGCTGTGTTTTTGTCACTGTAAATAGAAAATAAACCGCACCTTTTTGATTTTGAAAACCACAACCTCCGTCTGCTGGGCCTGTTTTTGGGTGGGGAGCCCATCCCGGGGGTCACACATACCCGCTGCCGAGCTAACCCCCTCACAGTTGGTGGAGAACCAGTGGCAGTTTTTTTTTAAGCCAGCATGGAGGAGATACTGAAGCAGCTGGCTCTAGCAAATGCCAATCAACAGCAGACAAATGCAGGTTTGCAAAGGAGCCTTGCAGCCCAGCAGCAAGCTCATCAACAGAGCCTTGCAACTTTACAACAGAGTCTGGAGGCTCAGCAACAAGCCCAACAGCAATCTGAGGCCCGCTTCATAGACCTGTTGCAGAAGCAAGAGCAGAGACTACAACAACAGATGGAAGCAGTAATGCAGCAACGTCCGCAGACCAGTGAGGAAAGCCGTCCCACTAATACCGCGTCCTTTGGGGTGAGTCGTTTATTGACAAAAATGACTGGAGAGGATGATCCAGAGGTATTTTTGACCACATTTGAAAGGACCGCTGAAAGAGAAAAGTGGCCTGAGGAGCAGTGGGCTGGACTAGTGGCTCCTCTGTTATCTGGTGAATCGCAGAAAGCTTACTATGACCTAGAGCCTAACCAAGCAAAAGACTATGTGATGCTAAAAGCTGAAATATTGGCAAGGCTGGGTGTCACCCTGGCTGTCCGGGCTCAGCGTGTGCATAACTGGACTTTCCAGCTTGGAAAACCCCCCAGGTCTCAAATGTATGATCTCATTCACCTGAGCAGAAAGTGGCTACAGCCAGAGACTTTGTCCGCACCAAAGATTGTGGAACGTGTTGTAATGGATCGGTTTTTGAGAGCTCTTCCTACTGCCATCCAAAAGTGGGTAAGCCATGGAGACCCAGAGACGGCCGATGGTCTTGTGGATCGTGTGGAGAAATACTTGGCTACAGAGAACCTGACGGCCTCTTCCAGAGACACTCGGACTTTCCACCCTAAGACCAGACCATCCCCAGGGGCGGATAAGAGGATTCCAAGGGGTGAGGGTGGAGAGAGTGAGAGGGTGGGAGCTCTACCCCAAGTTTGGCGAGAACAGCCTGGGAAATCAGCGGCTCAAGAGGCCGCAAGAAGGATCGTTTGCTACCGCTGCCGGCAAGCGGGACATATTGCAGCAAATTGCCCGGTTGTGGAGGAACCCATGCAGTGTGACTTTCTGACGGGCAGACGTCAGTCGCTGTGTGCGACAGTCGCATGCACTGCCATTCGGGGAACTGAGAAACATTTATGCAAAATGTGTATTAATGGTAGAAATGTTGTGGTATTGCTGGATTCAGGTAGCCTTGTGACCCTGATAAAGGCTGAGTTAGTTAAAACAGAGGTCTCTGGGAATAGCAAGGTAGCCGTTATTTGTGTGCATGGGGACACCCGAGAGTATCCAGTGACTACAGTGTGTTTCGAGACCCCCAAAGGTACCCTCTCTCATCCAGTGGGCTTAGTATCTCAGTTACCGCATGACGCCATTGTGGGAAGGGATTTTCCGAAGTTCTGGGAACTGTGGGATGATCCTGAGCCCCCCACTGGTGCCCCTATGTACCAGGAATGTGATAGCCAGAACTCCCCTGAGAGTGGTGAGGACTCTCCGGAATTTCCCTTGTCAGTATTGGCAGGGGAGACTCAAGAAACTGGAGAGGAGCCCACCTCCTCAGACGAAAACCTACCGTCTGTGGAGTTTTCTGATCTTGAGGTTCACAGGGAAAACTTTGCCACAGAACAGTTGAAAGACCCCGCCCTAATAAAGGCACGGGAAAACGTAGTGAAAATAGATGGCGAGTTAGTGAACCCAGATAATACCGGCACTTACCCATACTTCAGCGTAGAGAAGGACCTACTGTATCGGGTGGCAAAAAGGGCAGAAGAAACCGTTGAGCAGCTTGTGGTGCCCAAACCTTACAGGAAGTTGGTGTTGGAGTTGGCCCATGGGCACATTCTTGGAGGTCATCTGGGGACAGAGAAAACCCGAGAGAGGGTATTACAGAGATTCTATTGGCCTGGGGTGATGAAGGACATAGAAAATTATTGTTCCTCCTGCCCTGTGTGTCAGAGGTCGGCCCCGATGCCACATTTCCGTAGCCCGCTGGTCCCTCTACCCATCATTGAGGTCCCGTTTGAGAGAATCGCAATGGATTTGGTAGGTCCTATAATCAAGTCCGCTAGGGGGCACCAGTACATATTGGTTATAATGGACTATGCCACCCGTTATCCAGAAGCGATCCCTCTCAGAAATACCTCGGCCAAAACCATAGCCAAAGAGCTATCTCTTGTTTTCAGCCGGGTGGGTATTTGTAAAGAACTGCTTACGGACCAAGGTACACCCTTTATGTCCCGGGTTATGAAAGAGCTGTGTAAATTGTTCAAAGTGACGCAATTGCGTACATCTGTGTATCACCCCCAAACCGATGGGCTGGTTGAAAGATTCAACAAAACCCTAAAACAAATGTTGAAGAAAGTGGTGGATAGAGATGGAAGGGATTGGGACTGTCTACTTCCTTATTTGATGTTTGCTATTAGGGAGGTGCCCCAATCCTCTACGGGATTCTCCCCCTTTGAGTTACTGTATGGGAGACACCCAAGAGGGCTGTTGGATATTGCCAAGGAAACTTGGGAAAGTGAGAGTTCTCCCCACAGGAGTGTGATTGAGCATGTCGCCCTGATGCAAGATCGAATTGCACAGGTAATGCCCATCGTGAAGGAACATTTGGCCCAAGCGCAGTTGGCACAGCAGAGAGTGTACAACCGTGGAGCCAAGACCCGTACCTTTTCCCCGGGGGATAGGATATTGGTACTTGTCCCTACGGTTGAAAGTAAATTCCTTGCCAAATGGCAAGGCCCCTACGAGATAATGGAAAAAGTGAGCGAAGTGAATTACAAGGTCAGACAACCAGGAAGGCGAAAGCCCGAACAGATCTATCACGTTAATCTGTTGAAAGCCTGGAGGGATAGAGAGTCCCTAGTCGCAGACACTTGGTCACCAGCTCAAACTGGTTGCGTGATTCCTGAGGTTGGAATCGCAGCCACCTTGTCACAACCCCAACAACAGGAGGTTAAGGAGTTTGTGCTTCGCAACAAGGAGGTATTCTCTGAGCTGCCGGGACAAACATCTGGGGTAGAGCATGACATTATTACCCCGCCCGGTGAAAGGGTGAAGTTAAAACCCTATCGGATCCCAGAGGCCCGACGGGAGGCAATACGGGAGGAAGTACAGAAAATGCTGAACTTAGGGGTGATAGAGGAGTCCCAAAGTGATTGGTCTAGTCCCATTGTGTTGGTGCCTAAACCGGATGGGAGCTGGCGATTTTGTAACGATTTTCGTCAGTTGAACAAAGTTACAAAATTTGACACCTACCCCATGCCACGTATAGATGAGTTGATCGACCGGCTGGGAACAGCCCGATACATGACGACTCTTGACCTCACAAAAGGGTATTGGCAAATCCCCCTGGCCAAGTCGGCCAAAGAGAAAACCGCATTTGTAACCCCAGACGGGGCGTTCCAATATAAAAGAATGCCGTTCGGGTTACAGAATGCGCCGGCCACATTCCAGCGGAAAATGGACCAGATGCTGAGGCCCCATCGGAAGTATGCTGCGGCTTACCTGGATGACATAATTGTCCATAGCACAGATTGGGCCTCACATCTGCCAAAAGTGCAAGCAGTCCTGGACTCTGTTCGGGAAGCAGGGTTTACGGCTAACCCCAAGAAGTGTACCATTGGGCAGGAGGAGGCCAAATATCTTGGGTACACCATTGGGAGGGGAGTAATAAAACCCCAACTCAACAAAGTCGAGGCCATCCAGAGTTGGCCACGTCCCAACAGCAAGAAGCAGGTACGAGCCTTTCTGGGAATCGCTGGGTATTATCGGCGATTCATTCCCCACTTTGCTTCTAAGGCTGTGCCCCTAACCAACCTGACGAAGGGGAAAGGGTCGGTCATGATTAAATGGACCCCCGAGGCTGAGGCAGCATTCCAATTCTTGAAACAAGCCTTATGTAGCCAGCCAGTGTTGTACTCACCCGACTTCTCTAGAGACTTTGTCGTACAAAGTGATGCGTCAGATGTGGGGTTAGGAGCAGTATTGTCCCAGGTCTGGAACGGGGAAGAGCACCCAGTCATTTACCTCAGCAGGAAGTTGAAGTCCCATGAGGAAAATTACGCCACCGTTGAAAAGGAGTGTTTAGCGGTGAAGTGGGCTCTAGATTCCCTTCGGTACTACCTGCTAGGTAGGCACTTTGACATGGTAACGGATCACGCTCCGTTAAAGTGGATGGCTCAAAACAAGGAAACAAATAGAAGAGTGAATAGGTGGTTCCTGGCCCTCCAGGAATTCAACTTCACAGTAAAGCATCGCCCTGGCGTTCAAATGGGGAATGTGGATGCTTTGTCTCGAGTACATGAATGCCTGATTGCTGGTGTTCCAACCCCGAGGTTAAAACAAGAGGGGGGGGTATGTGACAGCAGGAAGGTAAAGTCACCTGGTTGCATCCAGGGGGGTAGATATATTTCGCCCAGATTCAGGCTTTACGCCGATTTATACAACTAGGTGGAGAGTTGTATAAGGCTAGTGGGCTCATGGATGACTCATACCTCTAGGGAGAGGGCTGGGCGTCGTACAGACAGGGAGTTGATGAGATCAGCTGAACCTTGTCAGCTCATTTAGGCCTCTATAAGAAATCCCAGCTTCATTAGATGTTAGCTCATGCCTGGAAGCAGACCTGTGTGGACTGTCTAGGGAGAGTGAACCCCTGTGCGGTGAGGCAAAGCCTGTGTGGCTATATTTTGCTTGGACATTTAAAACCAGGGACTTAGGGACTGGGACAGCACTAGGCTGATCCCAGTTGTTAGTTAGGAAACCTGTAAGTTTAGTCAGAGGTCAAGTTGACCAGGATTTATTTTGTTTATGTTTTGTTTGCCTTGCTGTGTTTTTGTCACTGTAAATAGAAAATAAACCGCACCTTTTTGATTTTGAAAACCACAACCTCCGTCTGCTGGGCCTGTTTTTGGGTGGGGAGCCCATCCCGGGGGTCACACATACCCGCTGCCGAGCTAACCCCCTCACAATATATACACACAACGCCTGGAGTGCATATGTATACTACATACACTGGCTGCAGCTACCTGAATCGCCTGCCTGCTCTATCTAACTGAAATGAAATGACACTCTGACTCTCTCTCTATCTCTCTCAGTCACAACGCCGCAACACACTACACAAGGCCGACTCGCAGGCGGCCTTATATAGTGTGGGGCGTGTACCTACTCCCCTGAGCCATGATTGGCCAAAGGCACCCTTCCTTTGACCAATTATGGCTCTCTGTGCTGACGGCGCTGTGATTGGCCAAGCATGTGGGTCATAGTGCATGCTTGGCCAATCATCAGCCAGCAGTGCACTGCGATGACGCAGTGAATTATGGGCTGTGACGCGCCACTCGAATTTGGCGCGAACGCCCCATATTGTTCAAAATTCGTCGAACGGCCGAACAGACGATGTTCGAGTCGAACATGAAGCTCATCCCTATGCAAGGCCTCCAATAGGTGAATGGAGCAGCAGGGTTGGGTGGGAATGGGGTCAGCAAAGGTGCATAATAGTGAGATGGTGGTGGTACTATTATGAAAACCCTGAAAGAGAGAAATATGATCCTTCTCCTGACAGTCACAAACATTGTAAGAACTTACATTCTAACTCCAGTTGATTGTCAGAATGTCAGTCCCAATGATGTAATAGGAGAAAAACACACAAGGCAACTGATCATATCAGAGGCAGCACTGGAGAGGATGTAAGTTTTGCAAAAAGATCTGCATTTTAAATTCTTTTATTTGTTAGGCTTTATAGTGACATCATCAGAAAATATTAAAGGGTGAAAGAGGTGTACCTACAAAATGAGACAGTATATACTTACCTTTCTTTCGTGCTGCCAGTGCTGTTAAAACACCACTCTGTTTATGAGGCATTGTCCCAGGGAGCCACTCTATAGTTGCAAAGTTACATAGTTGATCATTTAAAAAAAAGCATAGGCCAATTGTAAGAGGAATAACAAAATATCCTTTCTGATCCCATATTGGCAATCAGATAAATCCCTGAATCAACCTCTTATTACATTTAAACATCCCCCAAAGCCTTGTAAATTATCAAAATTTTCTTATTTGAATTTTTTGAATACCACTTCCTGGAGAAGAGAGTTCCACTTTTTCACTGCTCTAATGCCCCATACACACGATAGTTTTTCATGCCGTTAAAAATGCCATTTTTAAAAATGGGCATTAAAACCGATCGTGTGTATGCTCCAGAGCATTTTTAACGGCGTAGAAAACGGGCATTAAAAATTTCGAACATGCTCTATTTTTTCACGTCGTTTTTTTTAACGACGTGAAAAACGATAGTGTGTATACTTTCACGAGGAGAAAAAAAACGCGCATGCTCAGAATCAAGTATGAGACAGGAGCGCACGTTTTGGTAAAGCTAGCGTTGGAAATGGAGATGGCACATTCGTCACGGTGGAATTAATAGCATTGTTTTAATGCTGCGCATTACGTTCTTCTTTTGATAATGCTTAAATAATTACCTTCTTTTGCTAATGATATTCAGAGTTATGGCAAACTTGTTTCTTAAGTAATTCCTAATTGATCTAATGATTGTAAAATATTCTTGCTAAGCCACATCCCCCTCATAAATTCATAACTAAATGTCAAGCTCACAAAATTTTTTATTTTTAAATTATTATTTTTTTATTGTTTATTTTTGTAATTAAGTTACCTTTATTAATTTTTTTTTGGGCTTCTTTGATAGATGTAGGCTTTTTTTTTTTTTTTTTTGATTTAGAAAAAATTATTTAGGTGTAAAGTTACCACACCAACCTTCTAAATTTTTCTCATTTTGCCTCAAGGAGGTTTGTGTCCCTTGTTAATAACAATAATATTATTTGAAATGTCCCTGCCTACTCCCTAGCAAACTCTTTTAAACTAGAAATCACATAGTCAAGTATTTTAAGCAAAAAAAAAAGAATCCTTTATTTAGGTACATTACAAATTAAAGGGGAAGGCAGCACTGGAGAGCCTGCTTGCATTTGTGCATCCTTTGGACCCCACAACAACCATCCAAGATGTGAAAACCAAACTCTTGAATTCCTAAAACAAAAAGGAGCCCAATCTTGGCTTGAACTCCCAGAGGTCAGGAACAGCAGCAGATAAGTCAGATATGTCCCCAGTCTGTGGTACTACAGCAGGCATTATTTTTTCCACTTCCTTGTAGCCTTCTCTCCAGCCTTCTCTGAAGCCTTTGTTGCTTCCTCGGAGGCTGGGGATCAGGAGGAGAGGTTGTGGCAGGAGGAGTAGTAGGAGGAGGAGGAGGAGGAGGAGGAGGTGGAGGAGGAGGGACAACCTCAGTGAGGTCTGTGAACTTGGTCAGTTCCCCGAGCAACCCCCTGTTAATGACCTTCAGCATAAGGTTCTCACTATATAGGCATTGCCTTAAGTCCATTTGGCTTAACTTATGGGCCAGGACTGCGGCATAGCCCTCCTCAGCAGAGGGTGCCTCTCTGAGGGCCGCAGTAGCCTCTTTTAGGAAGGCTCTTGTTTCCTCCTCCACCTGCCTAGCTCTCCTTGGCCCTCGTTGGATAATTTTCAGGGGAGGCATCTGGGCTCTTGTGCTGGGCCCAGCCTCCTCCTGGGTGCCACTGGGCCCTGCCTCCTCCTGGTCCCCAACATCACACTCTTCCTGGCTCTGCTCTGGCTGTAAAAAAAGAAAGGGACATTCTTTAATTTTTTGCCTCCATCAATCACACACATTGTTCACCTCCAGACATTTTTAAATTGAATGGCAAAAGGGATTCAATTTCCATAGATTCCGCCTCATGATATTGTTGCCTTGTCCCCATCAAATTTGACCACTACTATCTCTTGCTCTGTAAATCCAAATTTTTTCGAACATTAAATACCTAACAATACTAACATCAATTTAAAATCATCACTTTTGTAACATATAAATGTAGATATCAATACTTTACCTGGCTCCATATATCCAAATCTGCCTCCTCAAGGACCTCATCTTGATCCTCAGAGGAAGCCAGAGCAGGGTTGCTAGGAAGGCTGGAGGGCTGGCTGCAAGGAAGGCTGGAGGTTTGGCTACAAGAAGGCTGGATTGACCTCTGGGGGGAAGGGTGGACAGAGATTCCCGCACTTCCAGCTGGTCATCCAGAAAAGAAAGCTTGCTGTAGTACCACAGACTGGGTTTATAAACCTTATCTGCTGCAGCACCTGACCTCTGGGACTTCAGGACCATATTCCTCTGGGTCCTGTATGTCCCCCTGATGGTAGCAATTTTGGTTTTCACATCTTGGAGAGTTGTTGTGGGTATCTGGGTTTGGACAAATGCAAGCAGGCTCTCCAGTGCTGCTGTCCTGGCCACTTTATTTTTATTGCCACCACTTTTGGTCTGCCACAGGATAGGGAGTTCCTTCCATTTATCTAGGAACTCCCCCATAAACTCCGGATTTTTGAAAGTATTCATTCTCTCTGTGAAATCAAGAACCAAGAAAATACATATGTTTCAGGCAACATTCATCAAATCAGCATTTTGGACAGATATAAAAGCCCCACATCTCCTCCTCTGATGAAACCCAAATCCTTAAAATGTTATGTACCTTGGTGAACACGTTCGTTGCTATCTCCCTCTCCCGGCAAATGAACGTATTTTCGACACATGGATCTTCACTTGATATACACTGCGCATGACCCGCCCCTGACGTTTGATATTGTACTTTCCCCGCCCCTTCTCGCTCGTCGTAGTGCTTAACAACATGGCGGAGACACAGGTGGCTGAGATTACCTCTACAGAGGAGGAAATTCCTGAGGAGCCCAAATCCCGATCCCGGAGATAGAAGGCATCCAACATGTCATTCGAGGAAATGGTGGAGATGGTGGCCATTTTGAGGAGGGAGGATTATGATGCCAAACATGGGCCGTATAAAAGTCCTAATCTTGTCAAGACAAAAATTATGGGCAAAGTGGTCAAAACTCTTCACCAAAAATTCGGGGTGTGCAGAACGAAGGAACAGCTCAGAAATTGATGGTCTGATCTGAAGTTGCGGGAGCCCGACCAATACAAAAGAATCAAGAAAGTTTGAGGAAAAAGTAAGTAATTTTTATACATTTTCCCTGCTAAAGATTATTACTTGTATTAAGTCGTGTATATTTGACTTTGATATAGTACAGTGAAAGATACCAACTTTCATGTTCGTTCGCACAGTAAACGGACGTAGTAAACCTCTTTCTCCGTACAGTTCATAAAACAATGTTTTTGGATCATCCAGTGTGAACACCCAAATTTCAAATTTTTTTTTAGGGGAGCTAATTTTGTAAACAAGTTGCTTTATTTTTATAATCCAAATGACATTTTGAAAAAATTAAAAGGGTATGCATTGTAATGTTAAGGGAGAGAATGCTCAGCAGCTGATTAAACATCTGAACGCAGTAGAACAAGTGTGGGCCAAAACCCCAACATTTTTAGGGTGTCGCACACAGGTGATCCTGTGTATATACTTTGGGGTGTTACAATGTGTCAAACTTTATTTTAAAAAGTATATGCTCTGGTTTTGGCTATGTATCCAATCATGTGTTCAGGTTGTCACTGGGGGTACATTTAAAAATGGACCACACTTCCAAATAATCTTTCAAAATTTACTTTTCAGGGTTTTTGTTGTAAAATAATTATTATTTACTAATTAAACAATACCATTTATTGCAAGCTCCATAGGGCTTCAAAAAGCTACGTCAGATGAGCCTATAAATCCAACACCTTCAACAATACCCCCAGAACCACATGATGGAGAGGAACCTGAAGTTGAGGAAGTGGAAAGTGGCACCACAACAGATCAGTGTCAAACCAGACAGATGCAGGTTAATAGATGCAGGCCTACATATTCTATACTACATGTTTTTTTTTTTTGATTTAGGTGCAGTTCTGGCCGAAGACCCCGAAAAGTTTACACATCACAGTGCCCAGATCCTGATCCAATACCTCATGGTCTGCTGTCGTGACCTTGAAAAAATAAAGGGAGACTTGATAGAGATCAGGGAAAATACCAAGCGGGTTGGGGAACGGCTACAAAATATCATGGCTGTGCTTGGGCGTGTATAATGTTTTAACACAAAAGAACGTTGAACTTGCTGTGTTTTTGCAGGTTTTTTTTTTGCTTTTAAGCTTTAATGAATAGTACATGTTTACATTTACACAAAAAATTTTAAGATTGTTTTTTTATGCATGGCTGTTCATGCGTTTTACCCCCAAAAATATTTTTCATCTACATTTAAAAGAAAGTTTACTAAAACAAAATAAAAAAAGGTATTTTCTTACCAAGAATTTGTGGCTTCATTATGTAAATGTTGTGCAAAGTGAACTAATAAATGTTTTGTGTTTACACTGACAATGAAGGCTAATTAAGAATGCAAAATACACATGGCACTACAAGTGCACTAGGTAAACCTACGAGAAACCTAAAAGAATATAAAATTAAAACACAATACCAATATTTTCTCCCAAAAAAGTTTTATTTTAACATATAATAATTTTAAACATCCTCAGGCATATCAATGGCCCCCCTACCCACAAAATATTCGACATATTTTGTCTGACATCACCGGTTTGGGGGGCGAAGCCTGGACGGCCAGCTTCCAGGGCCACTAAATTATCTGATTCCAATAATGAGGCCTCAGGCCCACTCAAAGTCATATAATTTGAAGAATGCACCCTCAGAAAATTATGGAGCACGCAACAAGTCATTACTACATGGTTCCATTTTTAAGGGGCAAGGTGGATGGAGGTGAGGAACAGGCGGGATCGGCTGGCCATGATGCCAAAGGCATTTTCCACCACCCTTCTTGCTCTGGCCAGCCGATAGTTGAACACCCTCCTCTCAGGGGTGAGGGTGCGTTGCGGGAATGGCCTCATCAAATGGGGACCCAGGCCAAACGCCTCATCCGCCACAAAAACAAATGGGAGTCCCTCCACATTCTGCTCCGCTGGTGGCAAGGCCAGCTGATCCAATAGGAGCCATTCCCCAAACTCAGTCTGTGCAAAAACTCCTCCACCAGACATCCTGCCATTCTTGCCAACGTCCACATACAGGAATTCATAGGTGGCCGACACCACTGCCATCATGATGATGCTGTGGAACCCCTTATAATTATAATAAAAGGATCCCGAATGGGGTGGTGGGATGACCCGAACATGCTTGCTGTCGATGGCCCCTCCACAGTTTGGAAATTTCCATCGTTGGGCAAACTCAGATGCCACATTCTGCCATTCATGTGGTGTAGAAGGGAACTGTGGAATTAAATTAAAAATAAATTAATACTTTGAGACAGAAACATTGAAAGCAGATTTAAGAAGACCATTCATGGCCAACATTAGGAGAAACAGAAAAATTAAAACATTATTAGTAAGCAACAACAAACCAAAAACAAACCCAAAATAAAAACTGGGGGGGGGGTGAGGATGAGTTGGGGAGATCACAAATGAAGGCTGTAGCACTCTGTATGAAGTTTAAATAAATGTAACATTCCTAGGCAATCTTTAGGGTGCGTTTAGGGTAAAGCACTGCGATGGAGCATAGATTAAAATACATGGAAATGGCTAGGCAAGGTGGGTATGGGCCCAGGATAGCATGCTGGAGAGGTTAGGTAAGGCAAATTTAAATGTAGGCCTAATAAAAACATTCCAAAAAATAAATAAATAACCATGTGGAGAAAGGGGACATTCCCTGCAGCTAAGAATCATGGGAATTAGGGACTGCTAATAAACCCCCAAAAAATTATTAACAAAGAAATACATACAATGTGAGGTTTGAAATAAGAACACTTACCTTAATATAGTCCTCCTGCAAAACTTGAAGGATGGCAGAACACGTCTCTGGTATAATGATACCCAGAGCCTGGGGGGATATGCCTGTGGAGAACTTTAAGTCCTGCAGGCTTCTCCCAGTCGCCAGGTATCGCAACGTGGCAATGAGCCTCTGCTCAGCACTGATGGCTTCACGCATAACGGTGTCCTGCCTGGTAATGTAGGGGGACACCAAAGCCAACAGATGCTGAAATACGGGGTCAGACATCCGGAGAAAATTCCTGTAGTCATCAGGATTATTCTCCCTGATCTCCCGCAACAAAGGCATATGACAGAACTGGTGCCGCTGGAGCAACCAATTCTTGGTCCATGAACTCCTCACCCAGTTCATGGCCTGGAGTCGGGATACAGCATGAACCCCTGCACCAATTACAGCACGAACTCTACGACGAGTACGTAGCTGCAACATGGCTAGATAACGGTCGGCAGCTCAGAACGAACTAGAAGAACGAACGGAAGAACAGCAAGGCCTATGAAGAACAAGCTGAAAAACAGGAACAAGCAGACAAGAACGCACTGAATAAACAGATACGAACTGACTACAAGCCCTGCCAAACAGATACGAACCCACAGGCACAAACTGAACTCCACAAAACGATCTTCAAAGCACGAAGACTGAAAAGTGTGAATCGTCTCTCACCAAACTTTTACTAACACGCGGTAACACGAAATTAGCAAAAGCGTCCCAAAGGGTGGCGTCATTAGAACGGAACTTCCCCTTTATAGTGCCGGCGTACGTGTTGTACGTCACTGCGCTTTGCTTGAACGTTTTTTTTAATGATCGTGTGTACGCAAGACAGGCTTGAGAGGAAACATGAAAAAAAAACGACGAGAAAAACGTCGGTTTAAAAAATGGCATGAAAATCGATCGTGTGTACGCCGCATAAGAGTAAAGAACCCCTTTCTCTGTTTAAAGTGGTATTACATCCAAAACCAAACATTTATTATATTGCAGCTTACCGATTCTTAGAAGTGGTCACTGCATTCCTTTTCTTTGTTAGACTTTCTTTCCCTTACTTTCACCTGGTGATCTAGCCAGGCAAATTAAATTACAATACTGGCGCTTTTGGTTATCAACAGACAATACATATATAACTTTACCAAACGAGTCCTTTAAGCTGTATGAAGAGCTTTAGGTGTGAGTTAAACAGTCCAGAACGGAATAACTGGGCAGCCTTACTGGGGGAGCTGAAGTCAGACTCCAAACATGTAAAAGCAAAGGAAAACAAACAAAAAGCGCCACTTAGTTAAAACTGTTTCACTTTAATATTCCAATAATATCAAAGCACTCACTCTTAGGTTGACTGTGGTAGGCACATGTAAAGTCCAGTCTGTGAACGTGGTCCGCTTGTGAGTGGTCTCAGTAAGAAGTTACATCCCTGTATGCAGAGCGAGAAGCCGGTATGGTGTCCATTGCGGATGTTTCCGGGTAATCTCTCTAGGAACCAGGAGGAGGGCTGGAACGCAAACACGGAGTCCAAACTGAGACGCAACGCTACGCTCAGCGGAATGACGTCACAACCGGCATGCAACGCGTTTCGATGTTTAAAGCAGAAAGACGTTCTGAGTCACTGCACACATCTTTTTCAAGCATGATTGTGAGAGGCTAATCTTAGCCTATTTATATGCGCCTGGGGAGGTGTTGCCATCTTGTGGAATCAGTTATAAATGCACCCATAGGCTGGATGTTTTACACTGATATTAACAAATTTATAGAAGGGAAGAATAAAATACAATAATATAACATTACTAGCCCGGGCATATACAGACATAACATAATAATCCAATATTGTGATACAGTCTACATTTTTATAAAAAATACATCTTTACAAAAAAACATGGAGAGCTCTATATTTTAATTAATAAAATCGCTTTTCAGCTGGAATAAAAAATGAAAAATAAAATAGAAGTTGAAAATTAAAGCGGAGATCCGCCGGAAAAAAAAATATTAAAAGCCAGCAGCTACAGCTACAGCAGCTGCTGGCTTTTAATATTTGGACACTTACCTGTCCTGGAGTCCAGCGGCGTCCGCAGCAGAGGACGAGCGATCGCTCGTCACTCTGCTGCTCCCTCCGCCATCCTCGCTGAGGGAACCAGGAAGTGAAGCCCTGCGGCTTCATGCCCGGTTCCCTACGGCGCATGCGCGAGTCGCGCTGCGCCGTTCTGATTGGTCCTCCTGTGTTCTGGGAGCCGAGTGTCTCCCAGAACACTACGGGAAGTCTGGGGGAAGTGACGTCACTCCCGCAGATTCCCGGAGAGAGGACTCCCGGATGTGGGTGAAAATACCTGTCTTAGACAGGTATCTTCACCCCCCTCCCCCCTGAAAGGTGTCAATTGTGACACCGGAGGGGGGGAGGGTTCCAAATAGCAAAAGTTGCTATCTAGGGTGGAGCTCCACTTTAAAAATAATGTTTGTTTTAAAAACATCATTGGTTAATCATGAATGTTTATATAATACGTTTTATGTAAAAACAAATTTTATACTAAGACTCAACCTGGAATTATAAAGGTATAAATATTTATCTCTGAAGAACTAATTTATCCATTATACAGACACTCAATGCTATAATACTGTATATCAGAGAGTGCTGCATACATGGATCTATCATTAAGAAGAAAAAATATATATATATATACTTTTAACAATTTAGTTGGGGGGGGGGGGGCGGGGAAAGTGGTTAAAACTAGGGTTTTTTTCTTGTGGTAATATGGAATTATCTGAAAAAAAAAAAAAACCCAACCAAATATAAATATGAATGTGTACTGCATAACCAGATAAAAAGAAATGCAAATCCAAAAAATATATATATATTCTCATAATATGGTAGAGATTTCCAATTCTTCGTTGATACCCCCCGGATTAAGGGTGTCCAAAGAATATATCCAAAAGGTTTCACGCTCACAGAGCTTGTGAAATCTTTCTGCCTCTGACAGTGTATTTGGAATTTGTTCCACAATCCATACTCTGATGCCGCGTACACACGATCATTATTCACGGCGGTTAAAAAACCGCCGTGAATAATGACAGGAAAAACGAGGGAACTGCTTGGTTCCCTACACACGGTCGTTTTTCCCGTCATTTTTTCTCTTGACGAGAAAAACGACCGTCTGTGGGCTCCGCGGCAGTGTTTCCCTATGGGAAAACTGCCGCGGAAAAAAATGCTGGAAAAAACGACGAGAAAATTTAGAACATGTTCTAATTTTTCTCGTCGTTTTTTATGCCGTTTTTCTCGACGAGAAAAACGACATAAAGCCCACAGACGATCGTTTTTCTCGGCGAAATGAAAAAATTCCGTTTTTCTCGTCGAGAAAAGCGGTCGTGTGTACGCGGCATTAGGCCTTCTGTGGATTTTTGGTGACAGCTGGCAAAATGACGGGGCACACTATGTTTATCTTTTCCTACCTCAATTTTTCTCCTATGTTCGCCAAAGCGTTGGCGTAGCCAGGCAGCCTATTGTTTTTCAACAGAAGAAGCTGTCTTGCAGATGTAGCAGTTAGCTTTTATTTACCACTGACAGGGATTCTTACAATGGTCAGCTTTTATTTATTTATGTAAAACCTTTATTCCAAAGAAAAAAATAAACTTTTACTGTAAATGCTTAAAAAGTGTGAGAGAGTTTGGCTTCAGTTTGTTAGTGTATTTACATCTGCTAATACATCACCCCCTCCCCCCAGATTACCAATGCTGTTGTCCAAAGGTGTCTCTGTTGCTCCTTCATTTTAGAGCATGGGTGCTCAACTTTTGACCCTCCAGCTATTGCGGAAATACAAGTCCCATGAGGCATTGCACCGCTGACTGTTACAAGCATGACTCCCAAAGTCAAAGACAATATGGGACTTGTAGTTCTGCAACAGCTGGAGGGCCAAAGCAGACATGGTCTAGAGCAGGGGTCACAAAACTTTCTAGAGAAAGGGCCAGTTTGCTGTCCTTTAGACTTTAGGAGGGCTGGACTGTGCCCAGTGGGAGTAAACAATGCCTGATCTTTGGTATTAGGGGGAGAAATAGTTGGTGTCAGTGGGAGGAATAGTGCCCCATTTTTATTGTCAGTGGAAGGAATTTTGTCCCATCGTTGGTGTCAGTGGAAGGAATTATGTCCCATCGTTGGTGTCAGCGGAAGGAATAGTGCCCCATTGTTGATGTCGGTGGAAGGAACAGTGCCCCATTGTTGGTGTCAGTGAGAGGAATAGTGCCTCATTGTTGGTGTCAGTGGGAGGAATAGTGCCCCATTGTTTGTGTTAGTAGCAGGAATTATGCCCCATTGTTGGTATCAGTGGCAGGAATAATAACTTAAGGGCATTAAGGGCCAGATAAGGCAAGCAAAAGGCCGCATCGGGCCCCAGGGTCACAGTTTGGAGACCACTGGTCTAGAGTGTAGACACAGGATTTAAATGTTGTTTAGACAGCGCCTTCTCCTTCTTAATGCTAATTACTCTTATGGGCATGCCCAGATGGGGTCCCTGTGTTTGTTAATAACCTTAGATGAATAGGTATAACATATGGCTATGCAGCATGGTGATATTTCATTATTAGCATACACACATAATTAATATGAACCAAATGACAGGTATGAGTTAATAAAAAGTGGCAAGAGTTCAAGGTTCACCAGAAACAAGGTTCAAGGCAAGATTGTCCAAGGACTTGTCCAGGGAGCTGTTCAGCTCTGGTGGCTCAGCAAGAGATACTGCTAGACACAGTAGAGGTTGCAGGTTCAGATCCGGGTTTTGACACTGTCTGTCCTTGCCTATACACCTGCTCCCAGTGTTCCTACAACAGTAATTACACTGGAGGTATTCTGCTCTGGGAATGCTTCCCTTGAACTAATATCCCCAATATCATCCATCCCTGATATATTTATTTGGGTGTATCAACTCAGGACTAGCCACCCTAACACATTGTTCTGTACTTCATCTTCTAATTGTAACCCAACTACCTACCTCCTATCTCTCTATCTCTCCATCCTCCTGTAGCGGGTATGTACTTTTCAGAGTGTTTAAAAGTGGTGAAGACATCAGTGATGACCAGTTCCCTGGGGCCCAGCAGGTGGCGCTGTCACTTTGGGCCGGGGTTGAACCGTCACTGCAGTGCCGTACCCTTTGTGACCTCTCGCAGCAATTGTACGGCGGGGCGGGGAACCCGCTGTGCTTGCTGGGAGAGGGTATAAAGGGGGTGGACACCTTCGCCACGAGGTGTTCGAGTCCCAGGCACCTTCTGCCTGAAGGCTGCTGTCCGCGGTCGGTGTCCAGGCGGCCTAGGCCTGGACACTTGGAGTTCATGTTCCATCCAAGACACCTTCAGTCTGGGGTGAGGTACTCAGCCCGAGGCCTGGGGCCCAGTACCTTCCGCTGGGTCTCGCAAGGGAGGGACGGTCCTAGGGTTCCCCCGGGTGTTGGGCACCCAAATCCAGAGGCGTAAGGGACCGGAGGAGTGATTCATCCGAAGACCTGGTGCAGCAGATTGCCAGTGCCGGGTGAACCTCTGGAGACCGCCCGGAGGGATGTCTTTCCCGAACAGGGGCCAAGTTCATAGAGGAAGGTGGTTCATGTCCAATGACCGGTGGCAGCGGTCCAACTAGTCAACTCAGGTCAGTGGCAGAGACCTGCTTTTAGGCCTGTGGCAGGGGCCTCAACGGTTCACCCAGTCGGTGGCAGCGTCCAATCTCACGGTCGGTGGCAGAGACCGTGCGCCAGGCCTATTCGCTTACAGAGGAATAGGAGAATTCAGTTGTGCCTGGGCCTACTCATATCCACACCCCTGTCTGTTTGTTTATTGGAAGTTCAACCATTATGTTCACCCTGGAAATGGAGAAATAAAGGAGTGTTGGACTTTTGATTGGTGTGGTGCTCTGTTACTGGCAGACATATCTCCCTGGAACAAGTGAAAGCTTCATACGCAGTGAGCAGACCCGGAGGTAATTAAGTGACTTTGCTTAACACTCATGCACATACGAGGGGAGAGCTTGGCGTAGTGTCCCTGCACTCTCCTCTCTTAGGTACCCCTAGACCATACCAGCCAACCAGGAAATAGAATTGGAGAGGGGGGGAGTGAGGCGCCGCTACACTCCCTTATACCGGTCCCAGCCAGCATCTAAAGGCTGATGTCCAAACTCCTCGCCAAGTTGTTAATGCTCCAAAGTGTTGCTAGTTGATCATTTAGATCCTCTATCTGGGATTCCAAACAAGCAACTCACTCATATCTAATGCCCCGTACACACAATCGTTTTTAATGTCATTTTTTAAACCGACGTTTTTCTTCATGTTTCCTCTCAAGCCTGCCTTGCGTACACACCATCATTAAAAAAAACGATCAAGCAAAGTGCAGTGACGTTCAACACGTACGACGGCACTATAAAGGGGAAGTTCCGTTCGAATGACGCCACCCTTTGGGACGCTTTTGCTAATTCCGTGTTACCGCGTGTTAGTAAAAGTTTGGTGAGAGACGATTCGCGCTTTTCAGTCTTCGTGCTTTGAAGATCGTTTTCGGGAGTTCAGTTTGCGCCTGTGGGTTCGTATCTGTTTAGCACTGCTTGTAGTCAGTTCGTATCTGTTTATTCAGTGCGGCCTGCTCTGCACGTTCGTGTTTTTCAGCTTGTTCTTCATAGGCCTTGCTGTTCTTCCGTGCGTTCTTCTAGTTCGTTCTGTTCAGCCGACCGTTATCTAGCCATGTTGCGGCTACGTACTTGTCGTAGAGTTCGTGCTGTAGTTGGTGCAGGGGTTCATGCTGTATCCCGACTCCATGCCATGAGCAGGGTCAGGAGTAGTTCATGGACCAAGAATTGGTTGCTCCAGCGGCACCAATTCTGTCACATGCCTTTGTTGCGGGAGATCAGGGAGAATAATCCTGATGATTTCAGGAATTTTCTCAGGATGTCTGACCCCGTATTTCAGCAGCTGTTGGCTTTGGTGTCCCCCTATATTACCAGGCAGGACACCGTTATGCGGGAAGCCATCAGTGCTGAGCAGAGGCTCATCGCCACGTTGCAATACCTGGCTACTGGGAGAAGCCTGCAGGACCTTAAGTTCTCCACAGGCATATCCCCCCAGGCTCTGGGGATCATTATACCAGAGACTTGTTCTGCCATCCTTCAAGTTTTGCAGGAGGACTATATTAAGGTAAGTGTTCTTCTTCAAAAATTCACATTGTATGGTTTTTATTTTTGGATATTTTTAATTTGCTTTATTTGCAGTCCCTAATTCACATGATTCTTAGCTGCAGGGAATGTCCCCTTTCTCCCCATGTTTTATTATTTAAAGTTTGGGGTTTGAGGCCTACCTGCAAATTTGGCTTACCTAACCTCTCCAGCATGCTATCCTGGGGCCATACCTACCTTGCCTAGTCATTTCCATGTTTTTTATTCTATGTTCCATCGTAGTGCTTTACCCAAAACGCACCCTAAATTTTGCCTAGGAATGTTTCATTTTTGTTAACTTCAATACAGAGTGCTACAGCCTTCATGTGTGATATTCCCAACTCATCTTCAACCCCCCCCCCATAATTTTTTGGTTTGTTTGTTTTTTGTTGCTTTCAATTTTTTATGTTTTGAACAGTTTCTACCAATGTTGGCCATGAATGTGTGTATGAAATCAGCTTTCAATGTTTCTGGCTCCAAGTATTAATTTATTATTTCTTTAATTCCACAGTTCCCTTCTTCGCCACATGAATGGCAGAATGTGGCTTCCGAGTTTGCCCAGCGATGGAACTTTCCGAACTGTGGAGGAGCCATCGACGGCAAACATGTTCGGGTCGTCCCACCACCCCATTCGGGATCCTTTTATTATAATTATAAGGGGTTCCACAGCGTCGTGATGATGGCAGTGGTGTCGGCCACCTACGAGTTCCTCTATGTGGACGTTGGCAAGAATGGCAGGATGTCTGATGGAGGAGTTTTTGCACAGACAGAGTTTGGGGAACGGCTCCTTTTGGATCTGCTGGCCTTGCCACCAGCGGAGCAGAATGTGGAGGGACTACCTTTTGTCTTTGTGGCGGATGAGGAGTTTGGCCTGGGACCCCATTTGATGAGGCCATTCCCGCAACGCACCCTCACCCCTGAGAGGAGGGTGTTCAATTATCGGCTGGCCAGAGCCAGAAGGGTGGTGGAAAATGCGTTTGGGATCATGGCCAGCCGATTTCGCCTCTTCCTTACCTCCATCCACCTTGCCCCATACAAATGGAACCATGTGGTTATGACGTGCTGTGTGCTGCATAATTTCCTAAGGGTGCATTCAACGAGTTATATATCTTTGAGTGGGCCTGAGGCCTCTTTAATCAATGCAGAAACTTTGGTGGCCCTGGAACCTGGCCGTTCTGGCTTGGCCCCCCCAACCGGACGTGAGGTCCGTAACCAATATGTGGACTATTTTATGGGTAGGGGGGGCCATTGAAATGCCAGACAATCTTTAATAATTTTATACCAAAAAAATAAAACTTTTTCTGGAGTAAAGATTGGTTTGGATTTTTTATTGTATAATGTTTGATGTTTCTGGTAGGTTTACCTAGTGCACTTGTTTTGCCATGTGGATTAAACAATCTTAATTAGCCTTCATTGTCAGTGTAAACACCAAACATTGATTAGTTCACTCAGCACCACATTTACATAATGAAGCCACAATTATTTGTTATGTAAAAATACCTTTATTTCTTTTTTTAGGTGGGAAACTTCCTTAGAAATGTGAATGTTCCCTTAATTTCGGGTGTATTAAAACGCATGACCAGCCATGCATAAACAAACTATATTCGTCAAAATTTTGAAAAAGCTAAACATGTGCTAGTCATTAAAGGGTAAAATAACAAAAATACTTATAAAACTCTGCAAGTAAAACGTTATTTGGTGTAAAAACATTAGACACGCCCAAGCACAGCCATGATATTTTGGAGCCTTTCCTCCACCCGCTTTGTATTTGCCCTGATCTCTAGCAAGTCTCCCTTAATTTTTTCGAGGTCACGACAGCAGACCATCAGGTATTGGATCAGGATCTGGGCACTGTGATGTGTCAACTTATTGGGGTCTTCGGCCAGAACTGCACCTAAATGTAAAAAGAAATATGTAGGATAGAATATGTAGGCCTACATCTATTTAACATGCATGTGTCTGGTTTCTCTCTGACCTGTGGTGGTGCCACTTTCCACTTCCACAACATCACATTCCTCTCCATCCTGGCGTTCTGGGGGTATTGTTGTAGGTGTTGCAATTATCGTTTCATCTGAGGTAGCTTTTCGAATCCCTAGGGAGATTGAAATAAAAGGAATAGTTTCATTAGTAGCGACTCAATTTTGCTAAAATAAGAAACATTAAAAAATACTTTGTAATCATTCTTTTGAAGCATGCTCCATTTTAAATTTTACCCCCTGTGCCAACCGGGACAAATGATTGGATACATAGCCAAAACCAGAGCATATACATTTTGAACACAAATTTGACACATTGTAACACCCCAAAGTATCTACACTGGATCACCTGTGTGTGACACCCTCAAGCTTTTTGGCTTTAGGCCCACACTTGTACTACTGCGTTCAGATGTTTCATCAGCTGCTGAGCATTAACTCCCTTAACATTACCATGCATATCGTTCTTTCTAACAAACAAATGTCCTTTGGATTAGCACCCAAAAAATAAGTGAGGCCCAAATTTACTCCCCCAAATAAACCAAAATACATGGGTGTTCACACTGGATGATCCTAAAACATCGTTTGAGGAACTGTACGGAGAAAGAGGTTTAATACGTCCGTTTACTGTGCGGACGAACCTGAAAGATGGTATCTTTCAGTGTACTATATGAAAGTTAAAAATACACGACAGAATACAAGAAAATAATATGTACCATGGAAACTAAAAAAAAAATTACTTACTTTTTACTATAACTTTCTTGATTCTTTTATATTGGTCGGCCTCCCGCAACTTCAGATCAGACCATCGTTTTCTGAGCTGTTCCTTCGTTCTGCACACCCCAAATTTTTTGTGAAGACTTTTGACCACTTTGCCCATAATTCTGGACTTGACCAGATTAGGCCTTTTATACGGACCATGCTTGGCATCATAATCCTCCTTCTTTAAAATGGCGACCATCTCCACTATTTCCTCGAATGACATGTTGGATGCCTTATATCTCCTGGGTCTTGATTTGGGCTCCTCTGGAATTTCATCCTCTGTAGAGGTAATCTCAGCCACCTGTGTCTCCGCCATGTTTTGTTCAGCACTACGAGCGAGATGGGGCGGGGAAAGTACAATATCGAACGTCAGGGGTGGGGAAAGCGTGCGGAGTTTCACGCATGCGCTGTGTATATCAAGTGAAGATCCATGTCTGGGAAATACGTTCATTTGTCGGGAGAGGGAGTTAGCAACGAACGTCGTGACGAAGGTACCTAACAATTTTACTTTTTGAGGTTCATCAGACGAGGAGATTTGTGTGCTCAAAATATGTAGACAATGCACAGTTGAGGAATGTTGCCTGAAATATATATATTTTTTTGGTTTCTCGCTTTTACAGATATCATGAATACTTTTAAAAACCCAGACTTCATGGGGGAGTTCATCGACAAATGGCAAGAGCTCCCTATATTATGGCAAACAAAAAGTGGCGCTAATAAAAATAAAGACGCCAGGAAAGCAGCACTGGAGAGCCTGCTTGCATTTGTGCAAACAAAGATACCCACAACAACTCTCCAAGATGTCAAAACCAAAATTGCGACCATCAGAGGGACATACAGGACCCAGAGGACTATGGTCCTGAGGTCCCAGAGGTCAGGTGCACCAGCAGATAAGGTTTATAAACCCAGTCTGTGGTACTACAGTAAGCTTGCTTTTCTGGATGACCAGCTGGAAGTGCGGGAATCTCTCTCCACCCTTCCCCCCAGTGGTCAATCCAGCCTTCCTTGTAGCCAACCCTCCAGCCTTCCCTGCAGCCAGTCCTCCAGCCTTCCTGTCAACCCTGCTCTGGCTTCCTCTGAGGATCAAGATCAGGGCCTTGAGGAGGCAGATTTGGAGATATGGAGCCAGGTAAAGTATTTATCTTTATTTATATCTTACAAAATTGTAGAATTTAAATAGATGTTAGTATTGTTAAAGGTATGTACACTTCTACCAATAAAGTTTGTGAAGAGCAAGATACAGTAGTGGCCTAATTTTATGTGCACAAAACAACAAAACCAGGATGCGGAATCAATGAAAATGACATAACTTTTGGCATTGATTTCAACAATGTCTAGAGGTGAACAATGTCTGTTAATGATGATGTGGCAAAATAAATAATGTCCCTTTCTTTTTTTACAGCCAGAGCAGAGCCAGGAAGAGGGTGATGTTGGGGATCAGGAGGAGGCAGGGCCCAGTGGCACCCAGGAGGAGGCTGGGCCCAGTGGCACCCAGGAGGAGGCTGGGCCCAGCACAAGAGCTCAGATGCCTCCCCTGGAAGTTAAACCACGAGGGCCAAGGAGAGGTAGGCAGGTGGAGGAGGAAACCAGGGCCTTCCTCAGAGAGGCAACAGCGGCCCTCAGAGAGGCACCCTCTGTTGATGAGGGATTTGCCGCAGTCCTCGCCCACAAACTAGGTCAAATGGAGTTGCGGCAAAAAATTTACAGTGAGACCCTGCTATTGAAAGTCATCAATAAGGGCGTGCTGGGTGAACTCACTAGGTACACGGACATAACGGAGGTTGTCCCTACTCCTCCACCTCCTCCTCCTCCTCCTACTACTCCTCCTGCCACAACCTCTCCTCCTGATCCCCAGCCTCCAAGGAAGAAACCAACCAAGGCTGCAGAGAAGGCTGGAGAGAAGGCTACAAGGAAGAGGAGAAAATAATGCCTGCTGTAGTACCACAGACTGGGGACATATAGGACTTATCTGCTGTGGCTCCTGACCTCTGGGAGCTCAAGACAAGATTGGGCTCCTTTTTTTTGGGGATCTAATCTCTATTTTGGTTTTGACATCTTGGATGGTTGTTGTGGGGTCAAAGGGATGCACAAATGCAAGCAGGCTCTCCAGTGCTGCCTTCCACTTTAATTTGTTAATGTTCTGAAATAAAAAAAATTTTAGTGCCCTTAAAAAACTTGACTATGTGATTTGTATTTCAAAAGAGAGCTTGCTAGGGAGCAGGCAGGGACATCTCAAATTATATTATTGTTATTATCAGGGGACACAAACCTCCCTGAGGCCAAATGAGACACATTTGGAAGGTTGTTGTGGTAACTTTACACAAGAATAATTTAAGCCAAAATAATAAAAAAAAGGCCACAAAAAAAACACAATAGTAAAATCTAATTTAAAGAAAAAAGGAGAATTACATTATTTTATTATTATTAGTATTATTTAGGAGGGAGGTGCGGCTTATAAATAATATTTTACAATCATTAGAGCAATTTGGAATTACTTTAGAAACAAGTTTGGCATAACTCTCAATGTCATTATCAAAAGAGGGTAATTTTAAAGCATTATCAAAAGAAGAACGGAATGCGCAGCATTAAAACGATGCTATTAATTCCACCGTGACGAATGTGCCATCTCCATTTCCAACATTAGCTTTACCAAAACGAGCGCTCCCGTCTCATAGTTGCTTCTGAGCATGCGCGTTTTTTTTTCACGTCGTGAAAGCATACACACTATCGTTTTTCACGTCGTTAAAAAAAACGACATGAAAAACGACGTGAAAAAAGAGAGCATGTCCGGAATTTTTAATGGCCGTTTTTCACGTCGTTAAAAATGCTCTGGAGCATACACACGATCATTTTTCAGGGCCATTTTTTAAAATGGCAGTTTTAACGGCATGAAAAACGATCGTGTGTACGGGGCATTACACATAATATTCACCTTCAAATGACTGTTTGGGGATTGCAGGATGTGCTTTGAATTGCATTACCACTAACGGAAGACATAATTAACACCAGCTAAATTGGGGACTAAAAAATGACAATACTGACCCAAACAACACTAAAATTATAGCTTTGTTTCAAAGCTGTACCTTGCCGTGTTGATCCTTGTTTTAACACAGAAATGCACTTTACACAACACACCCTGCACAGCTCAGAACTTTGCATGCACTGTTACACAAATCCAAACCTCAGTCAGAAGTCAATCCAAAGTAAGTAAAGGTGTAAGATGATAATTTAAAGAATATTTGAACTCAAAATGTACAAAGCTAAACCACTGACTCACACTTAGCAGCAATTGCTTTCCTTATCAGGTGTATGTCAATAGAAAGCCAAATAGCCAACTGAATCGGTGAACTTGGCAGGCTGCCAACGCTGTTGCTTATTGCGAGTCAGTGGCTTAACATTTTTCAGCCTCCAACAGGAAGTGTTGTTGTTGGCTGTCTCAGTATGAAAAAAAAACAAATTGACATCAAACTGTTTTCTTAAGCAAATATTTTTCGTGAAGCATACTAAAAAATAGGTTTTTGGTGTACACTTTGACCTAAAAAATTGTTTCTGACACACAACACTTCATAGAAGACAGCAAATATTCCCAATTAAACCTAGAAAGGGAGAAGTAAAACTGATATGGCATTTAAAAAAAATTCTGTGATGACGTTACCTGTAGAAAACAGCAAAATGCTTTGGAGAGTCATGTCTGGTCCTCGGAAAGTAACATAAAGTCTTCACCTTTCTGGTAACTAAACAGAGACACTTATATGACTTGTACTTTCCTCTATTTCCTGCTAAATGCTCAATTTATTTTTATCAAACTGACCACCGAAACACACCTAGACATGCACTGAGCTTTGAAAAAAGAAAAAAGAAATAAAAACCAGACTGAGCTCAACATCAATGTGAAAAATGTACAATGTATCCCAAGATGAATATATTGTAAGAGAACCTATCAAAGTAGTCTGACACATGTAGCAATGTAAAAATTTACTTTATTAAACACCAATAATCAAAGCAATACACAACCCACTATCCAACTAATAAAATCATGATTGGCCGATTAGTAAAATCACTACCATGACAGCTGCAGGGAAGTTATGTAACCCCCCCCACACTAAAAAGAGGGGGGGGGAACAAATGTGATCATGTGTTCATAAATGTATGTGCCCAAGTAGGGGGTACAATCTACATAACCTGGATCAAAAACATGAAATTGCCTCCTCCGTATTGTAATATTATAATGTGTAGCTCATAGCTTGATGTTATTAAGGATTCCTAAAAAGGAAGTCTTGGGGTAGAATATGTTCCAGGACTTGTTTGAAGTTGGTCATCATTCAGAGTCCATTAAAAGATCTTCTCATGGATATATGGGAATCCAATCCACATAGTGTGGCGAGTAGTATTATAACTCCTTGCTTTAGCATGAGATCAACCCACATATGAATAAGGGGCGGATCCAGGGGGAGCAACGGGGCAAATGCCCCCTCCGAGAATGCGTGTGAGTGAGTGGGTGGGCGGGCAGGCGTCGCCGCGGGTAAGAGAGAGGGCGGGTGGGTCCACGGCTGAGATCACGGGCGGCTCCGTTGGTGAGAGACAGCGGGCGGCTCCGTGGGTGGGCCGAACGGCTCAGTTGGTGAGCAACTGTGCGGCTCGGTGACAGTGTGTGAGCGGGCTGCTGGCCAATCAGGGAGCCAGTGGGCGGGGAGCAGAGAGATGACATCATCTCTCACCGCCCGGCACCCACCCTGCATCCCTACAGTTCCGCCCTCACTGTGCAGTGTGCAGGCAGCCGCGGCAGCAGAGAGATTACATCATCTCTCTGCAGCTTGACTGGTAATCTGCTGCCTGACTCTGGGACACAGCAAGAGACAATTATAGCAGGCAAGTGACAATCCACAACGTGTGGCATGGGACGTGGCAAGTGACAATCTGCAACTTGTGGCATGGCATGTGGCAAGTGACAATCCGCAAAGTGTGGCATGGGACGTGGCAAGTGACAATCCGCAATGTGTTTTATGGGACGTGGCAAGTGACAATCCGCAACGTGTGGCATGGGATGTGGCAAGTGACAATCCGCAACGTGTGGCATGGGATGTGGCAAGTGACAATCTGCATCTGGTGACAGGCGACGTAGCAAGTGAAAATCTTCATCTGGTGACAGGCGACGTGACAAGTGACAATCCGCAATGTGTGGCAGGTGACAGTGGCAGGTAACAGTGGCAAGTGACACACTCGGTGCTCCCACTGATTCTGCATTATGGTGAGTTGAACTTTTTCATTTTTTATAACAAAAATCACTGTAATCACTGTGCATGCTGGAGTGAGAGCAGCTGTTCTAGGGCTACTAAACTCCAGGAAAAGTAAACATCATCCCTTGCAGTAGGGATGGTATATGCAGTGCCACATAGAGAGGAATGCAAAGACCTGTACATTAGTGAAGGAAGTAACCTCTCTGCCTGCGTACTTGCGTAGCCCCTTGAACGCCTACGGAGCACCGCTGGTTCTGAGGACAAAGCACAGGAAGAGGCCATGGAGGAAGAAGAAGAGGAGGGGATGGAGGAGAGAGGTGTGTCACAACCAGTAGTAGCATTTTGGAGGCGTGGTGGCGGAACAACCTCCAACACTACTGCACCTTGTCCTGCATCCTTCCCAGCTGCCAAAAGAGTGACCCAATGGGCCGTGAAAGAAAGGTAACGTCCCTGTCCATGCCTGCTGGACCATGAGTCAGCGGTAATATGCACCTTACCGCTGACCGCCCTGTCCAGCGAGGCCAAGACATTGCCTTCCACATGCCGGTAGAGAGCCGTCCATGAGAAAAAGTGGCGTTTGGGAACCTGCCACTGAGGAACCGCACATTGCACAAACTCACGGAAGGGGGCCGAGTCTACCAACTGAAAAGGCAGCAGTTGAAGCGCTAGCAATTTAGCCAAGCTAGCATTCAACCGCTGGGCATGTGGATGGCTGGGAGTGAACTTCTTTCGACGGTCCAGCAGCTGGGGCAGGGAAATTTGCCTGCTAGAATCGGACGTCGGTGTACTGCTAGCAGAGTGCCCGCAAGTACTTGGCTGTGACACACCTAATTCTACACCTTCATTCCTCTCAGTGCAGGTTTCAGAGAGGACTGCAGGTATAGTGGGGTTGGAGATCCCAGCTGATGCGGTGCAAGGAGAGGTCCGCTTTGTTCTTTGGTGTGGGTCTTTAAGGTAGGCTTGCCAACGAGCTGCATGGCAGGTCAACATATGTCTTGTCAAGCATGTGGTGCCCAAGCGGCTGATGTTTTGGCCACGCGATATACGCTTGAGACATATGTTGCAAACAGCAGCTGTGCGATCTGATGCACTCGACTCAAAAAAGGCCCACACCAAAGAACTTTTTGAATAACGGGCAGAGGCAGCGCCCTGCACAGGCGGAGCTCTGCGGTGTGATTCCGTCGGTGTGCTGCCCTTACGCTGGCCCCCCGAGGGCATCCTGCCTCATTGGAGATGTGCCTCCTCCTCATCCTCCTCCTCCTCCTCTCTCCTATTAGGCACCCACGTGGAGTCAGTGACCTCATCATCCCCTCCCTCCTCATCACTGGAGCCAATCTGGCAGTATGCTGCAGCTGCTGGAACATGACTGCCAGATTGGTGTCCTTCTTGAGCATCCCCTCTCTCTGCTCTCACGCTACTGCCTTCCTCTAGCTGGGTATCATCATCAGACCCTTCGAAACGCTGGGCATCCTCCTGGAGCATGTACACAACACTGTGCTCAAACAGTAAGGGGGACTCCTCAGGAGGACATGGTGGGTCTAGGGAAGGAGTGACTGATGATGACATTGATACCAGGGAAGAGGACGCTTTGGCAGCTGCTTTGCCAGTACCCTGAGCCTGGGTGAGAGAGGATGAGGAGGATGAGGAGGGCTTGGTCATCCACTCTACCAAGTCTTCGGCATGATGCGGCTCAACACGTCCAGCTGCCGAAAAGAAGGACAAGCGTGTCCCATAGCCACGTGCTGATGGCGATGCCACCGCGTCCACGACCAGCACTGTTGTCTCTAGACACAGAGCCTGCTTGCCCTCTTTTATTGGCTCCTGTCTGCCTCTCCTTGTTGGCCTTCCAGACATTCTAATGGCCTGCAGGGAGATGGGAAAATCAGCAATAAGGCCTAGCTTCAGGAATATATTTTGCAGGAAGCACACTACGCCTGCTGTAAGTGCTGCAAATGCCTGTTAGAGTAACACACTAGGAAAACACAGCAATATGGGCTAGCTTCAGGAGTATATTTTGCAGGAATCACACTACGCCCGCTGTAAGTGCTGCAAATGCCTGTTGGTGTAACACACTAGGAAAACACAGCCATACGGGCTAGCTTCAGGAGTATATTTTGCAGGAATCACACTACGCCTGCTGTATGTGCTGCAAATGCCTGTTGGTGTAACACACTAGGAAAACACAGCAATACGGACTAGCTTCAGGAGTATATTTTGCAGGAATCACACTACGCCTGCTGTAAGTGCTGCAAATGCCTGTTGGTGTAACACACTAGGAAAACACAGCAATACGGGCTAGCTTCAGGAGTATATTTTTCAGGAATCACACTACGCCTGCTGTAAGTGCTGCAAATGCCCGTTGGTGTAACACACTAGGAAAACACAGCAATACGGGCTAGCTTCAGGAGTATATTTTTCAGGAATCACACTAAGCCTGCTGTAAGTGCTGCAAATGCCTGTTGGTGTAACACACTAGGAAAACACAGCAATACGGGCTAGCTTCAGGAGTATATTTTGCAGGAATCACACTACGCCTGCTGTAAGTGCTGCAAATGCCTGTTGGTGTAACACACTAGGAAAACACAGCAATACGGGCTAGCTTCAGGAGTATATTTTGCAGGAATCACACTGCGCCTGCTGTAAGTGCTGCAAATGCCTGTTAGTGTAACACACCAGGAAAACACAGCAATACGGGCTAGCTTCAAGTGTATAATGTGCAGGAGGCACACTCCGCCCGCTGTAAGTGCTGCAAATGCCTGTTAGTGTAACACACCAGGAAAACACAGCAATAAGGGCTAGCTTCAGGAGTATATTTTGCAGGAATCACACTACGCCTGCTGTAAGTGCTGCAAATTCCTGTTGGTGTAACACACCAGGAAAACACAGCAATACGGGCTAGCTTCAGGAGTATATTTTGCAGGAATCACACTACGCCTGCTGTAAGTGCTGCAAATGCCTGTTAGTGTAACACACCAGGAAAACACAGCAATACGGGCTAGCTTCAGGTGTATACTGTGCAGGAGGCTTAGCAACAATGACACTGACACTGTCCCCTGCCTATCCTTCTCTCTCCCTGCACACAAGGTTTATCAAAGAATATGACACTGACACTCTCCCTGCCTATCCTTCTCTCTCCCTGCACACAAGGTTTAGCAAAGAATATGACACTGACACTCTCCCTGCCTATCCTTCTCTCTCCCTGCACACAAGGTTTAGCAAAGAATATGACACTGACACTGTCCCCTGCCTATCCTTCTCTCTCCCTGAACACAAGGTTTAGCAAAGAATATGACACTGACACTATCCCTGCCTATCCTTCTCTCTCCCTACACATAAGAATAGCACAAAGAATATCACACTGTCCCTGCCTATCCTTCTCTTTCCCTGCGCCGGAACACACTACACAAGGCCGCCGCGCTGGCGGCCTTTTATAGTGTGGTAAACCCCCTGAGCTATAATTGGCCACAGGCAACCTGCCTGTGGCCAATTATGGCTCTCCTAGCTGCCGGCGCTGTGATTGGCCAAGCATGCGGGGTCACAGTGCATGCTTGGCCAATCACAGCGCCGGGATTGCACTGCGATGGCGCAGTGTATTGCGGGCCGTTCGCTTCACTCGAATTCGGCGCGAACGGCCCAAATCGTTCATTGTTCGCCGAACGATCGAACAGCCGATGTTCGAGTCGAACGTATGTTCGACTCGAACACCGAGCTCATCCCTATTAACCAGCGAAGAGCAAATGAACTGGAAGTCCTTAAGTAGGTAGAGCTGACGATCGGATCATCAACAGGTGGATCACTGTGGAGAAATGAAAGCTGGCATTTAGCTGACAGCTGAGATGCCAGCACAGAGAAGGAAGGGCTGAACCCAGCCCTGACAGTACCCCCTCCTCAATGACCCCTCCCCCTCGGAGGACCACCGGGCTTGAGGGGAAAACGTCTATGGAAATCACGGAGGAGGACAGGGGCATGTACGTCCGAGGATGGGACCCAAGAGCATTCCTCCGGACCATACCCCTTCCAATGCACCAGGTACTGAATGCGCCCAAGGAACCTACGGGAGTCAACAATGGACTGTACTTCATACTCCTCATGGTTCTCAACCTGTATAGGGTGAGGACGGGGCACCGAGGTGGTAAAACGGTTGCAGACCAAAGGTTTCAATAAGGAGACATGAAACACATTAGAGATACGCATACTGGAAGTAAGGTCCAACGCGTAAGCCACTGGGTTTATCCTGCGAAGGATACGGAAAGGCCCAATAAACCAAGGTGCGAACTTCAGAGAAGAAACACGAAGTCGGAGGTTGCGAGATTACAGCCAGACCCTGTCCCCAACCTGGTAGGAAGGCGCAGGCAGGCGTCTGTGGTCAGCATGGAGTCTGTACCTCTCGTTAGCCTGTCGCAAAGCCTCCTGGACTTGTACCCAAGTGGAACGAAGACCACGGAGATGTTCCTCTAAAGCAGGAATACTCTGAGGAACAAACAAGTCAGGCAACATGGAAGGTTGGAAACCATAATTCACCATAAACGGGGACAAACGGGAAGCAGAATTCAGAACGCTATTGTGAGCAAACTCTGCCCATGGTAAGAGGTCTGACCAGTTGTTGTGATGGTCAGAAATATAGCAAAGCAGGAATTGCTCCAAGGACTGATTGGCTCGTTCTGCGGCCCCATTAGACTGTGGGTGATACGCAGAGGAGAAAGCAAGCTGAATTCCCAACTGTGCACAAAAGGCTTGCCAGAACCGGGACACAAACTTACTACCCCTGTCAGAGACAATGCCCTTGGGTAGGCCATGTAAACAAAAGATCTCCCGAGCAAAAATGGAAGCCAGTTCCTTAGACGTAGGCAACTTCTTAAGTGGAATACAGTGAGACATTTTCGAGAACCGGTCTACCACCATAAGGATAACTGTGTTGCCCTGGGAGTTGGGTAACTCCACAATGAAATCCATAGACAGGTGGGTCCAGGGCCTCTCTCCATTGGGCATGGGTTGTAGGAGGCCCAATGGAAGGTGTTGTGGAGTCTTACTCTGAGCACACACGGAACAGGCAGCTACAAAGGCGGCTACATCGGCACGTAGACTAGGCCACCAGAATTGTTGGGAAATGGCCCAAAAGAGTTGATTCTTCCCAGGGTGGCCAGCAGCCTTGGGAGAATGGTAAGTCTGGAGTACGGCAGTACGGAGACTCTCGAGAACAAAGCATCGGTCACAAGGTTTCTCAGGAGGGGCATCGACCTCAGCAGCCAGAATTTTGTCACCCAAAGGAGAAGTGAGACTGGTGCGAACTGTAGCCAGAATACGATCAGGAGGAATCACAGGAACCGGAACCGACTCCATCTTGGAAGTGGAGGAAAATTGTTGTGACAAGGCGTCAGCACTTACATTCTTAGTACAGGGTAAGAATGAGACAATGTAATTGAAACTCAACAAGAAAAGAGCCCATCGTGCCCTTCTGGGAGAGAGGCGCTTAGCCTCACACAAGAATGTGAGATGCTTATGGTCAGTAAGAATGAGAACCGGCACAGTGGTACCTTTTGAGGGGATGTCTCCATTCTTTCAGGGCTAAAATGATCGCCAAAAGCTCTGTCACCAATCTCGTAATTGCACTCCGCAGGTGACAATTTCTTGGAGAAGTAGCCACACGGATGCATAGCGCTGTCAGAGCTAGGACGTTGAGACAGAAGGGCGCCAACTCCAGTCTCAGAAGCATCGACTTCAAGGATAAAAGGCAACGTGGGATCAGGATGTGCCAACACAGGAGCAGAAACAAAGGTAGTCTTAAGACTCTCAAAAGCCTTAATGGACTCTGGAGACCAACGCTGTGGGTTACCGTCCTTTCTGGTCATATCAGTCAGGGGCTTGACCAGAGACGAGAAGTTCCGAATAAACTTCCGATAATAGTTGGCGAAGCCAAGAAAGCTCTGCAGAGGACGTAAACCCACGGGTCGAGGCCACTGTAGGACTGCAGAAAGTTTCTCTGGGTCCATCGAAAAACCAGCCATGGAAATTACATAACCCAGGAATTTAACCTGTTCACGATGGAATTCGCACTTCTCCAGTTTACAATAGAGATTGTTCGCTCTTAGTTTCTGAAGCACTTGACAGACATCTGTGTGGTGGCTCTCCAGGGACTTGGAAAATATGAGGATATCGTCAAGATAAACCACCACACATAACTGCAACAAGTCTCGGAGGACATCGTTAATAAACTCCTGGAAAACTGCCGGAGCGTTACAGAGGCCAAAAGGCATTACGAGATACTCATAATGACCTGTTCTGGTATTAAACACAGTTTTCCAATCGTCTCCCTCCTTAATCCTGATGAGATTGTATGCCCCTCTCAAATCAAGCTTCGCAAGACCGTTGCTCCCTTGAGGCGGTCAAATAACTCCGTAATCAACGGGATCGGATAGGCATTCTTAATGGTGAAACGATTGAGACCCCTATAATCGATACAAGGTCTCAGTTCACCACTCTTCTTCTTCACAAAAAAGAAACCAGCATCAGCAGGGGACGAGGATTTGCGGATGAAACCTTGAGAAAGTGCGTCTGCAACATACTCCTCCATGGCCTTATCCTCCAAGACCGACAAAGGGTAAACCCGGCCACGGGGGGAATGGCACCAGGTTAAAGGTCAATTGCGCACTCATACGGCCGGTGTGGAGGCAACATACAGGCTTGACCATTGTCAAAGACATGGCTAAAATCACGGTACTCCTCCGGCAGGGAGGAGAGTGAAGATGTGCACAGGACCTTGGCTACCTTCTGGAAGCATCTCTCACTGCACTGTGGCGACCAGGACAGAACCTCAGCACGGAGCCAATCAAAAGATGGGTTGTGCCTCTGTAACCAAGATAACCAATAACCAGCGGAAACTTAGGTGAGGAAATAACTTGGAATTGGATTATCTCATGGTGAAGAGCCCCTACGGCCATGGACAACGGAACAGTCTCATGAGTCACATGGGCAGGCTGTAGAGGTCTCCCATCAAGAGCCTCAATGGCAAGTGGAGTGTCACGCAGCTGCAGCGGAATCGAGTGCTTAGACACAAAGACAGCATCAATGAACAGGCCTGCAGCCCCGGAGTCGATTAGAGCCTGTATCTCGATGGATGACTCAGCCCAAGACAGGGTAACCGAAACCAGGGGCTTATCCTTCTGGGCAACTGGACACGAAACAACACCACCTAAGGTCTGTCCGTGACAGGACCTCAAGGTTCGGGCATTCCCTGGATGGGTAGGACAAGACTACCTGGCCACAATAAAGGCACAATCTCTCCCTCCTCCTAAGGGCTCTCTCATCCGCAGAGAGACGCATGAAGCCCAAGTGCAGGGGTTCATCTTCACAGACCGACTCGGTACCAGGAGGCATGGGAGGCGAGGGAGGCAAGGGTGGGACTGAAAAGCTCGGAGACAAACGTACAGGAGGCTTCCGCAAGCGCTCCTTAACAGAGGGTCTTTCTCTAAGTCTGGAGTCAATGAGGATGGCATATGTGATCAACTTCTCCAGCTCAGTGGGTATATCTCAGGCTGCTATCTCATCCTTGATGTTATCCGAGAGACCATGAGAAAAAGCAGCCACGAGGGCCTTATTGTTCCAAGCAACCTATGCTGCCAGAGTACGGAATTCAATGGCGTAATCGGCAACAGTTCTCGTACTCTGTTTGATGGACATGAGGCTCTTGGCAGCAGAAGCGGAGCGTGCAGGAACATCAAATACCCTTTTGAAGGAAGCCACAAATTCTGGGTAACTCAGGACCACGGGTTTTTGCGTCTCCCATAGAGGGTTTGCCCAGGCCAAGACTCTCTCAGAAAGCAAAGATATCACGAAACATACTTTGCTTCTGTCCGTGGGAAACGCCTGAGGCAGCATCTCAAAATATATCTCAACCTGGTTGAGAAAACTTCTGCATTGGATTGGATCGCCCCCAAATCGCTGGTGGCGGAACCAGATATACCTCTAATAGAGGTAATACTTGAGGCGGGTGCCTGCACAGGAACTTCTGGAGCGGTCACAGTGGGAGACTCTAGAAGAGCCGTGCGACTCAGGAGCGTCTGTATCGCCGTGGCAAACTGATCCATGCGGTGATCCAGGTCATCCAATCTGTAAAAAATATTAACAAGTGGATTGGCTGCATCTTCTGAATTCATGGCCTTCGTCTACTGCCATGCCGCGTACACACGACCGCTTTTAATGATGAGAAAAATGCAATTTTTTAAAATGGTAATTAAAAATGATCGTGTGTGGGCTTCTGAGCATTTTTCACGATGTGAAAAATGGCCATGAAAAAATTGGAACATGCTCTAATTTTTCTCGTCGTTTTTCACCTCGACGTTTTTCTCGTCATGAAAAACGGCCGCGTGGAGGCTTTAACGATGGGAAAAATCAAGTATGAGATGGGAGCGCTCGTTCTGGTAAAACTAGCGTTCATAATGGAGATAGCACATTCGTCACGCTGTAACGGACTGAAAAGCACGAGGCTGAAAAGCGCGAATCGTCTCTCAACAAACTTTACTAACATGAAGGGTGGCACCATCCGAATGGAACTTCCCCTTTATAGTGCCGTTGTATGTCACCGCGCTTTACTCAAGCATTTTTTTCCATGATAGTGTGTAGGCAAGGCAGGCTTGAGAAGAATCACGTTGAGAAAAACGCAGTTTTTTTCAATGATCTACCAGTGCCTATCAGTACCCATCAGTGCAGCATATCAGTGCAGCTTCATCGGTGCCTCCTCATAAGTGCCCTCCTGCCTCATCCTGTGCCCCGCTGACTGCATCCTCTGCCCATTGACCACATATATGTGGCACTTGGACAAATTATCTCTAATGCCGCGTACACACGATCATTTTTCCCGTCTGGAAAAATTAAATTTTTTCTTTTGGACGAGAAAAAAAGACTGTGTGTGGGCTTTTTGTCATTTTTCCCGACGGGAAAAACGGCATTAATCACGACGAGAAAAATTAGAACATGCTCTAATTTTTCTCGTCATGATTCCAGTCATTTTTTTCCGCGGCAGTTTTCCCATAGGGAAACCCTGCCGGGGAGCCTACACATGGTCGTTTTTTTCGACCAAGAAAAAAAATTTCATTTAAAACAGGCGAGTGTAGGGGAACAAGCTGTTCCTCGTTTTTCACGTCGATTTTCTCGACGGTGTTTTCACCGTTTAAAAAATCGATCGTGTGTACACGGCATCAGGGTCTGATAAGGAAGCTGTAGATGTTCACTGTGAATGACTGACTGCAGTTTCCTCATCAGACCCTGAGACCAGAACAGTATACTTGGCTGGGGTGGGACAAATTTTGATGGGGGGGCGCCCGACTTTAGTCTTACCTAAAACCAAAATACACCACTGTTCCTGATGCTCATTGGAACTGAAGAAGTGGCTTAGATAAGCTATGAAGTATCTTCAACATTACATAACAAGTCCACTTGAATGTGACTAACTACTACTAGACAGTCTGATTGGTATATCAATCATTCACACACATTTTGCCCCATGAGATGAGTTATAATTGATATATATTGGAAACAAGTAAATTTGCTTTTACAAAATGTTTTCTTCTCCACGTTTTAATGTTATTCAAGTTCCTGTGGGTTACTTTGCATGTTGTGGTTGTGGTTTGTTAACTGTGCATGAAAAATACACCTATACTGTTTTGTGAGACTCTTACAAGCCGCATGACTATAAACATGGAGGAAGACAAAAAGCTGACCAGCTGTTAACTACCAAGTGTGTTTTGCTGCACTATATCTTTTATCAGTCTTTTAAATTATTGCATTTGTTATTTTGAAAAACAACAAGTATAAAGTAGTAGTAGGGATAAAAAAGTAACTGGACCCGTGGCAGAGGGGGGCTTTTGACTACAAACTTTGTGCTAAAAGGTGCCTCCCTCGTCTCTAAAATTTAGGGCACTTTCTGACTAACAGAGGTGTTTCTCTCATCTGAATGGCTGGTCAAAACCACAAATCTTTCAGATGGTAAAAAAATTAAAATATACTGTATGTGTATCTACTTGTGTATTTAGCTTATTGCATAAAATTCAGCTTTAAAAAAAACAAATCCCATTACAGCTGCTAGAAATTGCCAACCACAGTATGTCTTTTAGACCACTTTCACACTGAGGCACTTTTCAGGCGCTTTCACGCTAAAAAAAGGGCCTGAAAACGTATTTCCATTAAAATCAATGAATGCTTTCACACTGAGGCAGTGCGCTGAAAAAACGCCCCTCTCCATTGAAATGAATTGAAAGCGCTTCAAAAGCGCCTGAAAAGCGATTCAAAAGCGCTCAGTGTTTTACTGGCAGTTTTTTAAGCGCCTCAGTGTGAAAGTGGCCTTACAGAAATCGCTTATTTAAGATTTCACAGATCAGGAAAAAAAGGCAGCTACATAGAGTCATGACTGCTAAGGGTCCCATAGTTCATAAGTCAGGAGACTCAAATGCTGCATACACACAATCGGAAAATCCGCCAAGAAAAGTCCGATGTGAGCTTTTGATCAGAAATTCGGATCGTGTGTATGCTCCATCGGATTTTTGCTGTCGGAATTTCCGCCAAGAAAAGATTGTTGAAAATTCCAATCGTCTGTATGCAATTCCAACGCGCAAAAAAACATGCATGCTCAGAATCAAGCAGAAGAGCCAAACTGCCTATTGAACTTCATTGATCTTGGCTCGTCGTACGTTTTGTACGTCACTGCGTTCTTGACGTTTGGAATTTCAGACAAAATTTGTGTATGCAACACAAGTTTGAGCCAACATTCCGTCGGAAACAAAAAATGTGTTTTTCTTGTCGGAATTTCCGATCGTGTGTACAGGGCAAAACAGTAACCCGGGGGGAGGCATATCAGATTCCTGGTGTTGGTGTTGTTTCTCAGGCACAATATTTTAAGGCTTGACATGTTGGGTATATACAGTATTTACGCTAAGCAGTGGCGGCTGGTGCTCAAAATTTTGGGAGGCGCAAACAAACTGAAATTTTTTGAAAATAAACATCAATTGCAGCCTCACTGTGCCCATCAATTGCAGCCACTGTGGCATCAAACGCAGCCACTGTGCCCATCAATTGCAGCCACTGTTCCATCAAACACAGCGACTGTGCCCCATCAAATGCAGCCATTGTGCCCATCAATTGTAACCACTGTGCCCATCAATTGCAGCCACTGTGCCAATCAAATGCAGCCACTGTGCCCATCAATTGCAGCCACTGTGCCCATCAAAACAAACACTGTGCCCATCAAACGCAGCCACTGTGCCCATCAATCGCTGCCACTGTGCTATCAAATGCAGCTACTATACACATCAGTTGTAGCCACTGTGCCAATCAAATGCAGCCACTGTGCCCATCAATTTCAGCCACTGTGCCCATCAAAGCAACCACTGTGCCCATCAAACGCAGCGACTGTGCCCATCAATCGCAGCCATTGTGCCATCAAACGCAGCTACTGTGCCCGTCAATTGCAGCCACTGTGCCCATCAATTGCAGCCACTGTGCCCATAAAATGCAGCCATTGTGCCCATCAAATGCTGCCACTGTGCCATCAAATGCTGCCTCTGTGCCTTCAAATGCTATCACTGTGCCCATCAATTGCAGGCATGGTGCCCATCAATTGCAGTCATTTCTCAGGCACAATATTTTAAGGCTTGACATGTTGGGTATATACAGTATTTACGCTAAGCAGTGGCGGCTGGTGCTCAAAATTTTGGGAGGCGCAAACAAACTGAAAATTTTTGAAAATAAACATCAATTGCAGCCTCACTGTGCCCATCAATTGCAGCCACTGTGGCATCAAACGCAGCCACTGTGCCCATCAATTGCAGCCACTGTTCCATCAAACACAGCGACTGTGCCCCATCAAATGCAGCCATTGTGCCCATCAATTGTAACCACTGTGCCCATCAATTGCAGCCACTGTGCCAATCAAATGCAGCCACTGTGCCCATCAATTGCAGCCACTGTGCCCATCAAAACAAACACTGTGCCCATCAAACGCAGCCACTGTGCCCATCAATCGCTGCCACTGTGCTATCAAATGCAGCTACTATACACATCAGTTGTAGCCACTGTGCCAATCAAATGCAGCCACTGTGCCCATCAATTTCAGCCACTGTGCCCATCAAAGCAACCACTGTGCCCATCAAACGCAGCGACTGTGCCCATCAATCGCAGCCATTGTGCCATCAAACGCAGCTACTGTGCCCGTCAATTGCAGCCACTGTGCCCATCAATTGCAGCCACTGTGCCCATAAAATGCAGCCATTGTGCCCATCAAATGCTGCCACTGTGCCATCAAATGCTGCCTCTGTGCCTTCAAATGCTATCACAGTGCCCATCAATTGCAGGCATGGTGCCCATCAATTGCAGTCATTTCTCAGGCACAATATTTTAAGGCTTGACATGTTGGGTATATACAGTATTTACGCTAAGCAGTGGCGGCTGGTGCTCAAAATTTTGGGAGGCGCAAACAAACTGAAATTTTTTGAAAATAAACATCAATTGCAGCCTCACTGTGCCCATCAATTGCAGCCACTGTGGCATCAAACGCAGCCACTGTGCCCATCAATTGCAGCCACTGTTCCATCAAACACAGCGACTGTGCCCCATCAAATGCAGCCATTGTGCCCATCAATTGTAACCACTGTGCCCATCAATTGCAGCCACTGTGCCAATCAAATGCAGCCACTGTGCCCATCAATTGCAGCCACTGTGCCCATCAAAACAAACACTGTGCCCATCAAACGCAGCCACTGTGCCCATCAATCGCTGCCACTGTGCTATCAAATGCAGCTACTATACACATCAGTTGTAGCCACTGTGCCAATCAAATGCAGCCACTGTGCCCATCAATTTCAGCCACTGTGCCCATCAAAGCAACCACTGTGCCCATCAAACGCAGCGACTGTGCCCATCAATCGCAGCCATTGTGCCATCAAACGCAGCTACTGTGCCCGTCAATTGCAGCCACTGTGCCCATCAATTGCAGCCACTGTGCCCATAAAATGCAGCCATTGTGCCCATCAAATGCTGCCACTGTGCCATCAAATGCTGCCTCTGTGCCTTCAAATGCTATCACTGTGCCCATCAATTGCAGGCATGGTGCCCATCAATTGCAGTCATTGTGCCCATTAAATGCAGCAATTGTGCCCATCAAATGCTGTCACTGTGTCCATCAAATTCTGCCACTGTGCCCATCAAATTGTGCCACTGTGCCCATCAAACGCAGACACTGTGGCATCAAATGCTGCCACTGTGCACATTAAATGCCGCCACTGTGCCCATTTAAAAGTTAACATGGTGACCCCCCCCGCCCGCTCGCCGTTGGCAGCAAGCTGTGTCCTCAATGCGTCTCCTCCCTTCCTGCTGATAGGCCTCCAATCACAGCACCTGTCCTTTCAGCCTAACGGGTAACACACCAGCACTTCCTGATTGGCGGAGAGGCGATTCAGTGTTAGAACAGCGAATATTCATTTGCTGTTCTAACACACCTGGGTGAACTGTGAGCGCAATGCTCTGCGCTTGCAGTTAACCTTTTTTGAAGTCTATTAGAGCCTATGGCTCTAATCGGGTGCTTCAAAAATACATCCCTACCGCTGTAATTCAGGCACCCGGCGTCTGAAAAGGGTCCGGGCGCCTGAATAGGGGGTGGCGGCGGCAATGGATAGATTCATTCAATGCATGAATCTATCCATGATACATAGAGGGGGGTGGCGTTACAGAGGGGGCGGCCCCCCGTGTGCCCTTAATGAACGCACCACCACTGACTCTAAGCAACCTCTTTTATAATTTACAAAAAAAAGGGTAATATATTAATTTCACAACACTGTAAAGCCTCACAGGTACTCTTGTTGAGCGCAGGAATGGGCCCTGCTGTGAAATATTAGATCAAAAATTGTAATTACGCGCCCCTGTTAAACAGGGGCAGAAAAATTGGGCCTAAGGCGGTGGTGGTGTTGGTGACACAACACTGTAAAGCCTCCCAGCCACATACAAGTCCATGGGTTTCTGGGGACTGAAAACGATACCTTGAAGACTGCTGCTGATGCTGAGTGCTGGGCTCCACCTCCATGCTGACACAATCCTCATCCTCCTCCTCTTCCTGTGTAATCAGCGGGCCTGCAGGAATACTGTCTGGATAAAGGGGGCCTTGAGAGGTAAGGAAATCCTCCTCTTCCTCCCTCTGTTCTGCCTCAAGTGCCCTGTCCATTATTCCATGAAGTGTGTTCTCCTCGTGGCCTCCTCAAATGGTGACAGGACAGTGCATGCATCCTTGATCAGTAGCCACTGGCGTGGCGAAAAAAAGCCAAGCTCCCCTGACCCTGTCCTGGTGCCATACTCACACAGGTACTCATTGATGGCCCTCTGCTGCGTGTGCAACCGCTGCAGCATTGCCAACGTTGAGTTCCACCTGGTGGGCATGTCACAAATGAGGCGGTTCTTGGGCAGGTTGCATTCCTTTTGAAGGTCAGCCAGCCAAGCACTGGCATTATATGACCGGCTGAAATGACCACAGACTTTCCTGGCCTGCCTCAGGAGATCCTGTAAGCCTGGCTAGCTGCACAAGAACTGCTGCACCACCAAATTCAGGACGTGAGCCAAACAGGGAACATGGGTCAAGTGTCCCTGTCGGAGGGTGGAGAGGAGGTTGGTGCCATTGTCGCATACAACCATTCCTGGCTATTGCTGGTGTGGCGTCAACCACCTCTGAGTCTGCTCCTGCAGAGCTGACAGAATCTCTGCCCCAGTGTGGCTCCTGTCCCCTAAGCAGACCAACTCAAGTACGGCATGGCATCTTTTTGCCTGAGTGCTTGCGTAGCCCCTTGAACGCCTACGGAGCACCGCTGGTTCCGAAAACAAATCTGCAGAGGAAGAAGCCATAGAGGAAGAAGAAAGGAGGGGGTAAAGGAGAGCGGTGTGGCAGTAGGGATGAACTTCGAGTTCGTGTCGAACTCATGTTTGACTCGAACATTGCCTGTTCGCAGGTTCGCCGAACAGCGAACAATTTGGGGTGTTCACGGCAAATTTGAAAAGCCGCGGAACACCCTGTAAAAGTCTATGGGAGAAATCTAAAGTGCTAATTTTAAAGGCTTATATGAAAGTTATTGTCATAAAAGTGTTTGGGGACCCGGGTCCTGCCCCAGGGGACATGTATCAATGCAAAAAAAAGTTTTAAAAACTGAAGTTTTTTCGGGAGCAGTGATTTTAATAATGCTTAAAGTGAAACAATAAAAGTGAAATATTCCTTTAAATTTCGGCCCAGGGGAAGGGGGGGGGGGGGAGGGTGGCGTGTATAGTATGCCTGTAAAGCAGCGCTTGTTTCCCATGCTTAGAACTGTCCCTGCGCAAAATTTATTTTCTGAAAGAAAAAAAAGTCATTTAAAACTGCACTCGCGGCTAGAATGAATTGTCGGCTCCCGCAAATACAGAAAAAAGTCATTGATAAAAAAAAAAAAAAAATGCGTGGGGGTCCCCCCAAACTCAATTACCAGGCCCTTCTGGTCTGGTATGGATATTAAGGAGAACCCTGCGTCAAATTAAAAAGAAAAATTATGTGGGTTCCCCCCAAATATCCATACTAGACCCTTCAGGTCTGGTATGGATTTTAAGGGGCACTCCACCCCAAATTTAAAAAAAATGGCGTGGAGTTCCCCCCAAAAATCCATACCAGACCCTTTATCCGAGCACGCAACCTGGAAGGCCGCAGGAAAAGAGGGGGTGATGAGAGAGCGCCCCCACCTCCTGAACCGTACCAGTCCACATGCCCTCAACATGGGAAGGATGCTTTGGGGACAAGGGCCTCATCCCCACAACCCTTGCCCGGTGGTTGTGGGGGTCTACGGGCAGGGAGCTTATCGTAATCTGGAAGACCCCTTTAACAAAGGGGACCCCCAGATCCCACCCCCCCCCATGTGAATTGGTCAGGGGTACATTGTACCCCTACCATTTCACAAAGAAAGTGTAAAAAAAAATTAAAAAAAACCACACAGACACCGTTGGGAAAAGTCCTTTATTAAAAAAAAAAAAAAAAACCATTCCAGCGATGTAATCCAGTGTCCCGCGGTGATCCGATGTCCAGCGCTGCAGTCTCCACTCCACACGAAACGTCATTGGCTGAGCGGACCTGATGGGGAACTTCCTCCGCAGTGTAATAAATGAATAGACCCCGCCCCTTCTCACGTTCCCCATCAGGTCCGCTCAGCCAATGACGTAGATGTAAGGCTGAGCGGACCTGATGGGGAACGTGAGAAGGGGCGGGTCTATTCATTTATTACACTGCGGAGGAAGTTCCCCATCAGGTCCGCTCAGCCAATGATGTAGGCGGGGTCTGAGATACGAGGGCGCCCCCGCCCCCCTCAAACCTCAGACCCTGTGTCAGTGAATTAGTTGACCAGACTGTGTGGACTGCACAGAGAGAACCCAAAACGTATGTGTAGCGGGGTATTGCCCTTTAATTCCCCAGAGACTACAGTACCCAGTACACCTTGAGGCACCCAGGGTGCATTGCCCCGTGCAAAGACTGCTGGGGTTGACTTTATAAGAGGGAGGTGGGCCCCAGCTCTGTCTCTTTGGACACCGCCCTCCTAGCAAGAGGATCCCTGTGCTGACCTGCTGTGTGTACAAGGCCTGAAGCCTGGGCCTTGTGCTTTTCCAAAGAGCCTTCCGCTCCACCGAGGAACCTGCAGAGCGTCTGATCCTGTTGCTGAGTGCTGTTACCAGGAGGACCGAAGACCCGGGTGTCGTGGACATTGTGAATCGAGTCACAGTAACGAAAGTAACAAATGAGGACTGGTCCGGTTGGGTGAGAGAGCACCTGCTCAGAGCTATACCACAGTATCTCTAGGCCCATTGACTGTATTCAGGGCCGTCACAGTGATTGCAGTTACACTTTGGGGAGACTATCCGCAGAACTGAGTTATTAGTCTCCCTGGCATTGTAAAGTTACAGATCATCGTTACTTTGTTGGATTACAATTGTTCTTAACCACTTCCCTACCCAGCCATAGTCAAATGACGTCCACAGATGGGATCTCCCATCCTGGGTGGACGTCATATGACGTCCTCGGTTTTGTGGGGGGATATCTGAATGATGCCTGCAGCTAGAGGCATCATTCAGATATCCTTTTCTTGTGCCAGCGATTCTGCGCACCATAAGAACGATCATAGTGGCGGTTCCACCGCTTGATCGTTCTTATAGGCGGCGGGAGGGGACATTCCCCCTCCCGCCGCCATCCGGTGCTTCTCCGGGCTCTCCCGTGCGATCGGGGACCCGGAGAGAATCGTCCGGCGCTGGTGGTGGGTCACGTGACGAGCATAGAGATGACTGGTGACCAGATGGTCACCAGTCATCTCTATGATCGTCGGAGGCCCGGGCGCGATGTGATGACGTCACGCCGGGTCCTCAGATGTAAACAAAGCCGCCATTGCGACTGTAAGTATGAGATCAGTGAAAAAATTTTCACTGATCTCATGCTTTCCAGCCTGGAGGAGAGATGTGGGGTCTTATTGACCCCGCATCTCTCAATAAAGAGGACCTGTCACACACATTCCTATTACAAGGGATGTTTACATTCCTTGTAATAGGAATAAAAGTGATCAAAAAGTAAAATAAGAGTTAAAAAAAAATAATAAAAAAATAAAAAATAACCAAAAAAAATAATAATTAAAACGCCCCTGTCCCCGGTAGCTCGCGATCAGAAGCGAACGCACACGTAAGTCCCGCCCACATATGTAAACGCCATTCAAACCACATATGTGAGGTATTGCCGCGTGCGTTAGAGCGCATGCAACAATTCTAGCACTAGACCTCCTCTGTAACTCTAACCTGGTAACCTGTAAAAAAAAATAAAGCGTCGCCTATGGAGATTTTTAAGTACCAAAGTTTGGCGCCATTCCATGAGTGTGCGCAATTTTAAGGCGTGACATGTTAGGTATCTATTTACTCGGCGTAACATCATCTTTCATATTTTCCCCAAAAATTGTGCTAACTTTACTGTTTTGTTATTTTTTAATTCATGAAACCATTTTTTTTTTTTTTAAAAGGCGCTTGAAAAATTATTGCACAAATACCGTGCAAGAAAAAAAGTTGCAATGACCGTCATTTTATTCCCTAGGGTGTCTGATAAAAAAACATATATAATGTTTGGGGGTTCTGAGTAATTTTCTAGCAAAAGAATGATGATTTGTACATGTAGGAGAGAAGTGCCAGAATAGGCCGGTATTGATGTGGTAAAAAAAGCCTGGTGTTGAAGTGGTTAAAGTGCACCACCGTGTTTGCTAGCGAAGATTTCTTCCACAGAACTATACCCAAATCATAGTCAGGCCTGACTGGGTAGTGTAGAACATTGCTGGGCGCCATTTTGTCCACGAGGGAGGATAGCTGCAGCGGGGTCTGTTAAACTGTCTATCGTATTGCTGAGCGTTTGATGTTTTAATAAGTATACCCATATTTGTTATTGCATACTGTTTATCTAGCTAACCTTTATCAACAGTAAAATATTAGAGTTAAGTATATCGGTTGTCAGTGTCATTTACTGTGCTATACCATTACTGTGTGCCCTACTGTGGGATTGTGTCATAGAGAATCATAGAGTGATTGCAATTTTATCATCCCCTTTACTAACTGTGCCACGAGAAGTTAGAGTAGATTGCCGGGGGTTGGCAGTGCTGTGTACAGGGCCGAAATATTACCAGCGGCTCTCTTAAGTTGGGGGTATCGCTACACGTGGGGGCTTGGGTCCAGGATCCCTGTATACTGCACGCTGCAATCAAGCCGGTCAGAAGCACCAGAATGGACCCTGCTGCCATAGCCCGGTGGTGCAGGGATGAAGGCATCCTACCCGGAAATGGCCTGGTGGTTGAAATCCAGAGAGAGGCCTGGGTAGAGGAGCAGTTAACTCCAGTCTTGAGAGCATTGTCCACGGACAGAAAGCCATGGGTGATTGACATGAAGACAGATACTGTAAATCCCCACACCTATGCATTGTGTGAGTGGAGGAACGGAATCTCTGACTACTTCAAGGGTGCCAGCATAAAAACTACAAACCAAGTAGAACTCCTCCTGATACACCCAGCAGAGAATAAAGATGGCCCCACATCCACTACTTCAGGAGGCCCCAGCACAGGAGGAAGCGCCCAACAACAGGGTCCCGGTTCACCACCAATGACCACCCTTGGCTCAGAATTATGCGCTGTCCTGGGGGAGATTGTGGCCAAGTGTAAATAGGACCCTCCAGACTACCTGATGTCAGGATACAGGAAACTCAGGACTTTTTCTGGGAAGAAACCTGTACCTTCAGTGGAGGATGGATTTGAAGAGTGGCTAAATGGCGCAACTCAGGCCCTAGAAGAATGGGAGGTGCCAGAACAACAAAAAAAACTAAGGATTGCGTAAAGCTTAAAGGGGCCTGCTCTGGAGGCCATACGTAACCTCAAGTTAAGCAAGAAGGACTGCAATGAACAGGATTATCTGGATATTCTGCAGAATGTGTTCAGCGGGATGGAAAAGGTCACTGAACTCACTTACCAGCTGGAGCATTGCTAACAAAAGGAGGGAGAGAAGTTGTCAGAATTCATAAGACGTCTGGATAAGATCCTGCATCAGATCCTACTGAAGAAAGGGATTGATCCAAGAAAAGTGGATGAGGCCCGTGCCCAGCAGGTGTTGAGGGGCGCTCAACCCTTGGACCCCATCGCATTAATGCTACGCACCGGAGTGGCCTGGAGTACCCTGACTTGATCCGGATAGTCAGGGAGGAGGAGGCGGCCATGTTGGAAGACAAAAGGAGGAGTCAACACACCGAACCAACTGCCCGAGTCAGAATGTTATATGCAGAAGGAAGTGTTTCAGAAGTTGAACTCCTAAAGACCCAGGTGTCACAACTAGTGAGTTCTCATACGAATCAGGGGATAAATGTGGAAAACTACTGGCCAGAACCTTACAAGAACTGTTCAAAGACTTTTACCGGAAACACCTGAGTCACGTGCCCCTACAGAAGCTGGAAGACCTACAGATAGGGGGAATTGGTACTCATAGTTTTCCCTACGCCGGTTATGTCTCAATCAGGCTGGCCTTTGATCCCTCGGTGACAGGAAAGGCGGAAGTCTTCGACACCCTGGCAGTAGTTTGCCCCCGCCCACCAGGAGCCAACACAGGTTCTATGATAATCGGGACCAACACTGACCTGGTCAGGAGACTGCTGACCCCCCTTATACAGGAACAGAGTACTTCAGCAGACAAGATTCACCCCATGCTGCAACAGGTCTACCAGAAGTTGGTCCTGGAACAGAAGGCCCCCCGGAAGAGGGGGTGGGGAAAGTCTGGAGACTGTCAAGGAAGGAGAAGATATTGCAGCCTGGTGAGATGACCTGCCTCCAGGCTACTGTAAAACTCTCATGGGAGCAGCCTGGCCCCTTTGTGGTCATGGAACCAGACCCCCTAGACACCCACCCAGGGTTGGAAGTGATCCCAGAAGTGGTCCCGTTGAGGGCATTGAAGAAGGCGAAGGGCCAGATTCCAGTGAGCATCAGGAATGTCACTAGTTCTCCCATGAAGATTCCATCCCGGGTGTTGCTGGGCAACGTAAACCCTGCAACCCCAGTCTGACTTGAAGAAAGCTGAAGGAGGGGAACTCACCCTGGAGGGACTCTGCCTGGAAGACACCACCTTACCACCGAAGTGGAAGGAAAGAGCCAAGGTCCAGCTGACTAGATGGAGAAAAATATTCTCGAAAGACAAGTTCGACGTAGGGTGTGCAAGGAGTGCCACCCATAAGATTCGTCTGCAGGAAGACAAACCCTTCCGGGAGAGGGTCCGGTGAGTCTCCCTGGCTGACTTGGAAGATTTGCGTGAACAGTTGGCAGAGCTTAAGAGAACTGGGGTTATTCGAGAGTCCAGAAGTCCATATGCCTCCCCCATAGTGGTGGTCAGGAAAAAGAACGGGTCGTTGAGACTCTGTATAGACTACAGAACTCTCAATAGGAGGACCATACCCGACCAGTATACTACCCCCAGGATAGAAGATGCTTTACAGAGTCTGTCTGGAGCCAAGTGGTTCAGCGTCATGGACCTGAAGAGTGGGTATTACCAAATCCCAATGCACCCTGAAGACAGAGATAAGACGGCCTTCATCACCCCAGTGGGATTCTATGAGTTTAATAGGATGCCTCAAGGCCTGTCGGGGGCCCCCGCCACTTTTCAGAGATTGATGGAGAAGACAGTGGGGGACATGAATCTTATCGAAGTCCTCGGTGTACTTAGATGACATCATTGTCTTCGGGAAGACTCTGGAGGAGCATGAAGAAAGACTAGAGAAAGTCCTGAAGAGACTCAGTGAAGAGGGACTTAAACTCTCCAGGGAGAAGTGTCAGTTTTACCAGTCCTCGATCCACTATCTGGGACACATAGTGTCTGAAGAAGGAGTGTCTACAGATCCCGACAAACTGGACGCAGTTACCTCCTGGCCCAGACCAACTACAGTGACTGAGCTCAGATCCTTCCTGGGGTTCTGCTCTTACTACCGTAGATTTGTGGAGGGGTTTGCGAAAATTGCCAAACCCCTGAATGAGCTACTGAAGACAGAAGGAAAGGAGGATGATACTGGCCCCAGGAAGCCTGGAGAGTCCGTGGAAGGCCAGTGGACAGAGAAGTGTGAAGAAGCCTTCAAAATGTTGAAGAAAAGTCTGACCACTGCCCCGGTCTTGGCCTATGCTGACACCAAGAAACCATATGAACTGCATGTGGATGCCAGCCATGATGGTCTTTGAGGCGTGCTGTACCAAGAGTATGAAGGACAGCAAAGGCCAGTTGCCTATGTCAGTAGAAGTCTAACACCAGCTGAAAAGAACTACCCCACCCACAAGTTGTAATTCCTGGCCCTAAAGTGGGCAGTCGTGGATAAGCTCAGAGACTACCTGTATGGAGCTGACTTTACTGTAAAGACCGGCAATAACCCACTCACTTACCTCTTCACCACAGCCAAGCTGGATGCCACTGGCCACCGTTGGTTGGCAGCCCTAGCCGGATTCAACTTCAGTCTGAAGTATAGGCCTGGGGCTGGAAATCGTGATGCAGATGCATTGTCCAGAAGGGTTCATGCACCCACTCACCACACAGAAGACTGGACCCAGGTAACCCCGGATGGGGTATGGGCCTTGTGTCAAGGAGCACAACTTCAAGCTAGTGGTGGGTCAAGGGCGGAGGAGATAGGAGTTTTGGTAGTGGGGGTGCCCAAGTGTTATTGTGACGTGACCCAGATTGGTGAAGACGACTTGCCAAAGCTGTCTAAGAAGGATATAAAAAGAGACCAGTTGGAAGACCCCTGGGGAAGATTGACTTTGGAGGCACTGGAAGACCAGGATCCAGGCAGGCTCCTGCAGGACCCCTCAAAAGGTGGCTCGACTGGTCCACAAAGAATGGGACAAGTTGCAAGTGCATCAAGGGGTGGTCTACCGAAGGGGCCCCTCTGATGACCTAGAAGAAAAGTGGCAGCTGTTTCTGCCAGAAAAACACAGAAAGACTGTTTTAGCTGCCCTACATGACAATCATGGCCACTTGGGGGCCGAACGGCCTTTCCAGCTCGTGAGGAGTAGATTCTACTGGCCTTGTATGCTGGCTGAAGTAGAGGAGTATTGTCACTCATGTGCTCGCTGCGTTCAAAAGAAGACATTACCACGTCAAGCTGCCCCAATGGGCCATCTGCAGAGCCAAGGACCCTTGGACTTGGTATGCATCGACTTTCTCTGTCTAGAACCTGACTTGAGTGGACATGGAAATGTTCTGGTGATAACCGACCATTTCACCCGTTATGCCCAGGTCTTTCCAACTAAAGATCAGAAGGCCTCCACCGTAGCCAAAATCTTGGCGGAAAAGTACTTTGTGCCTTACGGGCTACCCCAGCGCCTTCACTCAGACCAAGGGAGAGATTTTGAGAGCCGACTGATTCGGAAATTGCTGGACTCTTTAGGTATAAAGAAAACTCGTACTACCCCTTATCACCCCCAAGGTGATGCCCAACCGGAAAGATTCAACAGGACTCTGTTAAATATGTTGGGGACTTTGAGCAGCGAGAAGAAGCAGCATTGGAGCAAGCACATAGCAGCAATAGTGCATGCCTATAACAGCACAACCAGTGATGCCACAGGGTACTCCCCCTACAGATTAATGTTCGGCAGGGAAGCAAGACTGCCTGTGGATCTGGCCTTCGGCATATCAATGGATCACACATCAGCCACCTCACACAAAGGATATGTAGATAGGCTAAGGAAGAGCCTGAGACTGGCATTTGAACAGGCCCAAGCGGCATCCGATCAAAGAGGAGCCCGGAACAAGAAGAACTTCAATCTTAAAGTTCGGATCCAGGACCTGCAACCCGGAGACCGAGTGCTGTTGCGGAATTTGGGAGTCCCTGGGAAGCACAAACTAGCAGACAGATGGAGACCCGAACCTTATGCGATCTGCAAAAAGTTACCAGGCTTGCCGGTATATCAGTTGAAGCCAGAAGGGAAAATAGGGCCGTAGAAGACCTGGCACAGAAACCACATACTTCCACTTTCTGAAGCAGTTCAGATACCTCCCGTACAGGATTCCCCTAAACCGTCTTCAAGTTTGAATATTCCTAGGCGCAACACTCGGTCTCAGACATCTCAGTCTGGAGGAATGGATGTCACTGACCAAAGTGAAGATGAGGAAGAGGAGCTTGAATGGTTGTGGCCGTCCCAGGCCCCTGAGCCTCTGTCCATAGATCTTCCACCCTCTGAAGATACCTTAGATAGTACATTAAATGTGGAAGCCACTGAGTTCGTCCCGTCCAGCTTTCAATCTGATAAGTGGGAAGATGCCATAGAGTCACTCCCTGCTGAAGATCCAAGGAACTCTCTGTGTCCTCCTTCACCTGATCTGGATGCTCCAGAAACAATGGGACCCAATACACCTACTCCAGAGAAAGAGTCTGTGGTGGATGAGACAGTTACCCCTAGAGAACAGAGAGTGAAGAGAACCATTCGGCCTCCCCGGAAGTTAACCTATACCCAGATGGGGGAGAGTTCAGAAGACACTGTGGTGACAGCCAGAAGGACTGTAGAAAACCCTGACCCCTCCTCTGTGCATTTGGTGGAGGGCAACCCCAACTCACTCTCTGGCACAGTTAGGCAGGCTACTTCCAATAATGTGGCCTGTGGGCAGGACAATCTTCTTCACCATGCCTGGTGGGTGATTCCCCTGCCAGGTTCCTTTGCAACTGTGAACTATTTTTTATGTACATATTGTTGATGCTATCTTTGGGGACCAAATATTCTAAGTGGGGGGAGTGTGTAGCGGGGTATTGCCCTTTAATTCCCCAGAGACTACAGTACCCAGTACACCTTGAGGCACCCATAGTACATTGCCCCATGCAAAGACTGCTGGGGTGGACTTTATAAGAGGGAGGTGGGCCCCAGCTCTGTCTCTTTGGACACCGCCCTCCCAGCAAGAGGATCCCTGTGCTGACCTGCTGTGTGTACAAGGCCTGAAGCCTGGGCCTTGTGCTTTTCCAAAGAGCCTTCCACTCCACCGAGGAACCTGCGGAGCGTCTGATCCTGTTGCTGAGTGCTGTTACCAGGAGGACCAAAGACCCGGGTGTCGTGGACACTGTGAATTGAGTCACGGTAACGGAAGTAACGGACGAGGACTGGTCCGGTTGGGTGAGAGAGCACCTGCTCAGAGCTATACCACAGTATCTCTAGGCCCATTGACTGTATTCAGGGCCGTCACAGTGATTGCAGTTACACTTTGGGGAGACTATCCGCAGAACTGAGTTATTAGTCTCCCTGGCATAGTAAAGTTACCGATCATCGTTACTTTGTTGGATTACAATTGTTCTTAAAGTGCACCACCGTGTTTGCTAGCAAAGATTTCTTCCACAGAACTATACCCAAATCATAGTCAGGCCTGACTGGGTAGTGTAGAACATTGCTGGGCGCCATTTTGTCCACGAGGGAGGATACCTGCAGCGGGGTCTGTTAAACTGTCTATCGTATTGCTAAACGTTTGATGTTTTAATAAGTACTGTATACCCATATTGCAGGGCTCTGCATTTGTTATTGCATACTGTTTATCTATCTAACCTTTATCAACAGTAAAATATTAGAGTTAAGTATATCGGTTGTTAGTGTCATTTTCTGTGCTATACCATTACTGTGTGCCCTACTGTGGGATTGTGTCATAGAGAATCATAGAGTGATTGCAATTTTATCATCCCCTTTACTAACTGTGCCACGAGAGGTTAGAGTAGATTGCCGGGGGTTGGCAGTGCTGTGTACAGGGCCCGAAATATTACCAGCGGCTCTCTTAAGTTGGGGGTATCGCTACATATGTAAAGTGAAATATAATGAGGTTTATTAAGATAGGTGATATAAATAAATACAAACAGTGCGAACCAACCAAATAACCCACAAACAACAAATAATATATACAGCAAAGGGCAGTACCAGAATCTTGAATGTAAGCCATGCCAGGGTCATACACAGCAGATCAGATTGACAAAGGGGTGTTCCAGAAGCATAAACGTAGCCAGGCTAAGCTCATACACGGGGAGTCAGCAGATGGGGACAGGGAACAAACAAGACAGGGAGAGGACGGATGGATAGGCTCAGGATGGGGCTCAGAATGGGGATCAGATCAGATCAGGTCAGGTCAGGAAAGGTGAGGTATAGGCTCAAGGTCCGAATACAAGCAGCAAGGTCAGGACTCAAGTAGAGAGATACCAAGGTGAGCATGTAAGGGTTCGCCGGGTATTTATAGACCTGCTATGATTGTCCTCATGTGACAGCTGAGCGGAGGAAGTGCTGCCTGCCCCACACTGCCGGAATACACCTGCTGGTGGATGCTGGTACTACGGACCATGGATCAGGCATTACCACCAGCAGGTGAGATCCTCTATCAAAGATACTGGCTGCAAGAGGACTCCTGCTGGTGGACACTAGTACTGCAATCCATAGGACCAACAGCGCCACCAGCGGGTGAAGCCTTTCCTGACACCCCGCCTACGTCATTGGCTGAGCGGACCTGATGGGGAACAAGAGAAGGGGCGGGGTCTAGTCATTTATTACACTGCGGAGGAAGTTCCCTATCAGGTCCGCTCAGCCAATGACGTTTCGTGTGGAGTGGAGACTGCAGCGCTGGAGATCGGATCACCGCGGGACACTGGATTACATCGCTGAAATTGATTTTTTTTTTTTTTTTTTAATAAAGGACTTTTATTTATTTATTTTAATTTGATACCAAACGGGTTAGAACCACAGTAGTCAAGGAAGCTGTTTAATTCTAAGTCTGAACCATCCCAGATAATAATACCCGTTTGGTATCACGTTCACCCATGTCATTAACAAAGATACCTTGGTCTTCCTAGATCTAGAACTTAGGAGTGACCTAGAAGGCAACATCTTTTCTAAAACGCATTTTAAGCCCAGTGGGGGCAATTCTTTTCTACATGCCAAGAGCAACCATCATCCTAGATGGATAAAGAACATCCCTTATGGGCAGTTTTGTCACCTGAAACGCACATGTACTAGGAAGGAGGATTACCTCGCACAGAGTGAGCGCCTTATAAAGAAATTTCAGGAGAAAGACTATGATCCCATACTCATAGAGACAGCCTACAAAAAAGTAGGCAGATCTCTATGACAATCCATCAGAGGTTACCCGACAGCTAGCTTTGGCCCTGAATTCTGATACTTCTCATGCTCGCTTCTCTACGCAGTATACAAACAAAGCCTTCGAGATACAAAAGAAAAATCGGGATATTTTGAAAAATGATCCAGTGTTGTGTGATTATCTTCCTGATAGACCCAATATAGTATTTAGAAGGCCGCGGGATTTAAGAAGTATAGTTGCTCCCAGTAGGGTCAAAAAACCCACTAGTGTCACCACCAATGCTTGGTCAACTATTTTCGATCAGAAGGGAAGTTATAAATGCAGTGTCAGAAACTGTGGTACTTGCTTATTCATGTGTCAAAGAAAGAAATCAGTAGTCGGTGGAGATGGTAAAGTACACCATCTGAAGCAATTTATCAACTGTGGGACGGAATTAGTTGTCTATGGGATTATGTGTCCTTGTGGACGCCTCTATGTAGGCCGCACCTCCCGCCCTATGAGAGTACGGATAGGTGAACACAAGTGTGATATTATCAACACTAGAACGAAATATCCGGTCCCTAGGCATTTGGAGGAAGCCCACCAGGGTGATCCATCTGGTTTGAAAGTCTTTGGAATCGAGTCTATTGGAGGTGATCTAGATAGGGGGAGGAGACACCAGAGGCTCTGCAAACATGAGGCCTACTGGATCTTCACCCTCGGTAGCCTCACCCCTGGGGGGTTGAATGAAGACCCTGAGATTCATAAAATTAATTGACTGGGTAACCACTTAAGCCCCGGACCAATACGGGCCATTATGACCAGGCCCCTTTTTGCGATTCGGCACTGTGTCGCTTTAACTGACAATTGCGCGGTCGTGCGGCGTGGCTCCCAAACAAAATTGGCGTCCTTTTTTTCCCACAAATAGAGTTTCTTTTGGTGGTATTTGATCACCCCTGCGGTTTTTATTTTTTGCGCTATAAACAAAAATAGAGCGAAAATTTTGAAAAAAATTACATATTTTTTACTTTTTGCTATAATAAATATCCCCAAAAAATATATAAAAAAACATTTTTTTTCCTCAGTTTCGGCCGATACGTATTCTTCTACATATTTTTGGTAAAAAAAATCGCAATCGCCGTTTATTGATTGGTTTGCGCAAACATTATAGCGTTTACAAAATAGGGTATAGTTTTAAGGCATTTTTATTACATTTTTTTTTTTACTAGTAATGGGGACGATCAGCGATTTTTTTCGTGACTGCGACATTATGGCGGACACATCGGACACTTTTGACACATTTTTAGGACCATTGTCATTTTCACAGCGATCAGTGCAATAAAAATGCACTGGTTACTGTGAAAATGACACTGGCAGTGAATGGGTTAACCACTAGGGGCGCTGGAGGGGTTAAGTGTGCCTAGGGGCGTGTTACTAACTGAGGGGGGGCGTGGCTACAACTGACACATCACCGATCTCCGCTCTGATTACACAGAGCGGAGATCGCTGACATTGTCAGTAGAGGAGCGAGGAGATGTTGTGTTTACACACACATCTCCCCGCTCCGAGCATCCGTGAGACGATCGCGGGGATCCCTGCGGCGATCGAGTCCGCAGGACCCGCGGTCCCACTCACGGGGAAGGCAGGGGGGTCGCGAGCGCGCCCCCGACGTCGGCAGTTAAAGGGACACGTACAGGTACGTGATTGTGCCTGTACGAGCCATTCTGCCGACGTATATATACCGTGAGCGGTCGGCAAGTGGTTAAGTAATCAACAAATTAGTCAGCCTGGTTATCTATTTCCCTTTTATCTTTGAGCATATACATAATTCTTTACACACAGTTTTTATGTGTTTCAGGCTTGGCTATAGGCCTCCCTTCCCCTCCTTCCGGTATATACCCTTTTCTTCCCCTTCCCCCCCTCCCCCTCCCTGGTAGAGCTATGCGTCAGTGATCCATGCCGTGGACATGTACTTTTGGTCCCATTTAGACTACTTCTCTGTTTTTTAGTTATCAACATCTATGACATCCGTCTATTCTAATTCTAAGTCTGTGTTTAATTTATATTTTTTTACCTAAATGACATTCATGACATGAGTAGTTTTTTATATATCTTTCTTCCTGTTCTACATGTAGCATGTAGGCTATGTGACATGTTTATATGTTTATCTATAGGTGTGCTTTTCTGATCCATACATATCCGGAGGGACAATTAGTGATGTTGAGAGATGAGTGTGGTCTAGATGAAGTTACACTATGAGGGTTGTGTGGTTGTATGAGGTTGGGTATAATTATATGATTGCGAACTTTGATTTCATATTTTTGTGTGTAATTACACATACATGCATACACGTATATGTGGTAAGGCTGGCCGCAGGCCAGCCTGTATTTGTGGGAGGAGACTGAGAGGGCTACTTAAGCCTCCTCCCCTGTCGGGTCTGGGTTGCCGTCATTTCTGGGCTAGCAGAACGGCGGCCGGCTGCAGCAGTCTCCTGGTGCTCACACCGCCTGCCCATCAAGCCATCCTTTCCCTGCTGACAACTCATGCAGAGAGGGGGCCTGTCCACGTGTTTTTAGTGCTCATCCGGGAAAGGGGCGGGACCCCTCCAACCCACATTTTTTTTTTTCCGGCCTCAAGCCGGTTGCTGCAGGGCCGCCGCCCGCTCGTGCACCCCATCTTCTTTCCAGGCTCACACAGAGTGAGGGGGAGCCCTCTCACTACTCCGGGCGCATGTTGCCGCATGGGGGGGGGGGGGAGGGGGGGCCGTCCTTCCTTCCTTCACTCCTTTCGGGCACATGCTTGCATCCTTGCAGGGCCACCCTCCTCCTCCCTGTCTGTTTTTTCATGGCCTCTAGCTGAAGGGGGGGGGGGGCGTCCATCCACTCACCCACTCCTCCAGGCACTCGCCGGCATCCTGCAGTGCCGTTCGCTCAGCAGGTCATCCGTCTCGGTCATTGGGGTGGGGGGGGCTCTCCACATCCATGTTTGCAAATAGGGGGGGGGGAGCGTCCACCTACCTACCCGCCCATCACTCCTCCTTGCTCTACTGAAGGGCCGCCTGATTGTCTGTCGGTTCAAACCTCCCCTGGGCTCACGCCGGTGTCATGAGGGGGAGGGGGGGGGTTGTGCACACTCATCCCAGGGTCACGTTGGCAGCTTGGGGGGGGGGGGTGGTGAGGCTGTCCACCCGTCATCTCCCGGGGTCACGCTGGCAGCGTGGGAGGGGTTGTCCATCTGTTTCTCAGGGATCTCGCTGGCAGCATGGGGGGGAGGTGGCTGGTAGTTTTTCCTTGCAATACTGCATTTTGTCATAACATCCTGTCTCTGCGTTTCCAGTCTCTGCGTTTCCAGTCTCTGCGTTTCCAGTCTCTGCGTTTTTCAGTCTCTGCGTTTTTCAGTCTCTGCGTTTTCCAATCTCTGCGTTTCCAGTCTCTCTGCCTTGTCAAGTTCACCTCCCTGGAACCCACGCCGTGCACCATGGAGGGGACGCCCGCAGGCCTCCTGGTTCTCACCCTGGCTCCATGGGGGTGGGGCGCTCACTCGCCTGCTCACCTCCCGGTACTCACGTGGGGTATCATGGGGGGGGGTTGCCTTTTGCCCCAGCATTTTCTTCCCCAGCTTTTCTGTTATTTCTTTCCACCCCTGCATTTCTGTCATTGCGTTTCTGCCCCCAGCATTTCTGTTATTGCATTTCTGCCCCCAGCATTTCTGTCATTTAGTTTCTGCCCCCAGCATTTCTGTTATTGCGTTTCTGCCCCCAGCATTTCTGTTATTGCATTTCTGCCCCCAGCATTTCTGTTATTGCATTTCTGCCCCCAGCATTTCTGTTATTGCATTTCTGCCCCCAGCATTTCTGTTATTGCATTTCTGCCCCCAGCATTTCTGTCATTGCATTTCTGTCATTGCATTTCTGCCCCCAGCATTTCTGTCATTGCATTTCTGCCCCCAGCATTTCTGTCATTGCATTCCTGCCCCCAGCATTTCTGTCATTGCATTTCTGTCATTGCATTTCTGCCCCCAGCATTTCTGTCATTGCATTTCTGCCCCCAGCATTTCTGTCATTGCATTTCTGCCCCCAGCATTTCTGTCATTGCATTTCTGCCCCCAGCATTTCTGTCATTGCATTTCTGCCCCCAGCATTTCTGTCATTGCATTTCTGCCCCCAGCATTTCTGTCATTGCATTTCTGCCCCCAGCATTTCGGTCATTGCATTTCTGCCCCCAGCATTTCGGTCATTGCGTTTCTGCCCCCAGCATTTCTGTCATTGCGTTTCTGCCCCCAGCATTTCTGTCATTGCGTTTCTGCCCCCAGCATTTCTGTCATTGCGTTTCTGCCCCCAGCATTTCTGTCATTGCGTTTCTGCCCCCAGCATTTCTGTCATTGCGTTTCTGCCCCCAGCATTTCTGTCATTGCGTTTCTGCCCCCAGCATTTCTGTCATTGCGTTTCTGCCCCCAGCATTTCTGTCATTGCGTTTCTGTCCCCAGCATTTCTGTCATTGCGTTTCTGCCCCCAGCATTTCTGTCATTGCGTTTCTGCCCCCAGCATTTCTGTCATTGCGTTTCTGCCCCCAGCATTTCTGTCATTGCGTTTCTGCCCCGGCATTTCTGTCATTGCATTTCTGCCCCGGCATTTCTGCCGTTCTTCCGTTCTTATCTTCGTTGGTTACCATGTATCTTTGTATCTTCGTCCACGTTTGTACCTGGGTTAGTTAGGGCTCACATTTTGGGATCTGTCACGTCTACAGATCCATACGGGCTGAGGTTTCGTTGTTAAATGATTGTTGACCACAATCTTCTCGTCCGTATACCATACGTCATACGATGCACCTTCATTCATTACACCTATACGATCACCCACCACGGTCCGTGGGTACACCAGCCCTGTGTGTTCAGTGTAATTACCTGTCTCTGCGCTACAGGTTACTCTGGCTCACTCGCCACGCACACAAGGGTGGGGTCATCAGGTTCATGTACGCGCGGTGGTCTTGTCACTTCATGCAGGGCAAGGCTAACGCGTTTCACATCAGGGGATGATGCTTACTCATAGGATTTCTGGCTGCGTTTGCTGCCCCAGGATTTCTGGTGGTCTTGTCACTTCATGCAGGGCAAGGCTAACGCGTTTCACATCAGGGTATGATGCTTGCTCATAGGATTTCTGGCTGCGTTTTGCTGCCCCAGGATTTCTGGCTGCGTTTTGCTGCCCCAGGATTTCTGTCGTTGCGTTTTGCTGCCCCAGGATTTCTGTCGTTGCGTTTTGCTGCCCCAGGATTTCTGTCGTTGCGTTTTGCTGCCCCAGGATTTCTGTCCTCGCATTTCTGCCCCTAGATTTCTGTCGTAGCATTTCCGCCTCAGCATTCAGTCTCAGCATTTCCGTTGCAACGTTTCAGTCTTAGCGTTCTAGAGGGGTGTTGTGGTCCAGTCACGGCATACTCCGGTAGCTGTTCTCTTCTTTGTTGGTTACTATGTGTCATGTTATCTTCGTCCATGTTTGTACCTGGGTTAGTTAGGGCACACATTTCCGGATCTGTCACGTCTACAGATCCATACGGGCTGAGGTTTCGTTTTTAATGATTGTTGACCACAATCTTCTCGCCCGTATACCATACGTCATACGATGCACGTTCATTCTTACACCTATACGATCACCCACCACGGTCCGTGGGTACACCAGCCCTGAGTGTTCAGTTAATTGCCTGTCTCTGCGCTACAGGTTACTCGGGCTCACTCGCCACTCACACAAGGTGGGGGGGGGTCATCCGTCATCAGGTTCATGTACGCGCGGTGGTCTTGTCACTTCTGCATGTTCTCTTCTTAGGTAGGCTCGTTGTTGTTCTCATGTCTGGTTGTCTGTCATTTCTCTGGTTTGTGTTCTCAGGTTGGGCTGCGCTGGCATCTTCGCCTTCATCAAACATTGCTTGCACTCGCTTCCATCAGTCCTGCCCGTTGCCAGGGCTAGTTGATTGGTGCGGATGTCATTCTTCACTGGGTTCACCCTTGGGTAGGAAGCAGTCTTCATTTTACTAAATCATCGTTCTGTTGCTGAGGCCCTGGTCACCACCTAGGGTTTCACAGTCTTTCTTGGGGTGTGTGCTGAGCCACGGCCCCTTGTCGGCCACAGGGGTGGGTTTGGGGTTCCGCTAGCGGCTCTGATCTTTTGTCTAGGCATGTCTGCATCATGCCATGAGACTTCTTGCCCGGGATGGAGCCTGACCTTCCTTTCTCGGTTCAGGATTCAGTTGCTTGTCAGGTCACAGGCAGTGGCACGATCCGATTGAGTCAGGTGGGACCAGTGTTCTGTGTCTGGCATGTTTCTCCCATGCTTGACGATGCTCATTGCCGTGGCGCTTGGCCTTTTCCGCCTACTCCGGCAACCCATCCTCCAGGTATCCAGTCCTACAACTCCTGCCAGTCGTCAATTTTTGCCCTCTCCCTCTCTTCCCCATACCTAGTATGGGTAGGCCGGAGGCACATCTTTGATGTCCGGTTGGAGTATTACGATCTACTCGCCCATCGGTTGCAGAGGCTCCTCGGGCCAGCCTTTGCTTCCTTTCCCCCACGTATCCTCTCATTTGCTAGCAGGTCATTCTCATGTTTGGATTGTGCCGGGCATCAGGCTTATTCCATTCTTGCACGGGACCGGGTTCAGATACTGTTGCCGTCCGGGTACGTGCTACTTCTCTGTTCGTTACCTTCCCTTCTTCACCTACAGTTGTCTCTTTTTGCCCACTTTTCAGGCATACTGACCAGCTAGGCCAAGGCACACCTCAGGCCTTGGTGCATTAGGGTTATCACTGTCACACTCGAGGACTCGAAGACTCTGACGACAAGTGGTAAGGCTGGCCGCAGGCCAGCCTGTATTTGTGGGAGGAGACTGAGAGGGCTACTTAAGCCTCCTCCCCTGTCGGGTCTGGGTTGCCGTCATTTCTGGGCTCCCACCCACCCGTTCCCCCAGATTCATGCATACTCATTCTATTTTCCTTATTCTTATTCTTACATTCAGGGTATGCCCACTTTTCAGGCATACTGACCAGCTAGGCCAAGGCACACCTCAGGCCTTGGTGCATTAGGGTTATCACTGTCACACTCGAGGACTCGAAGACTCTGACGACAAATAATATGTATGCGTGTATGCATGCGTAATGACAACTTTCTTACATTTTTGTGTACACCTCCCCCCTCCTCCCCCCTCTCTCTCTTTTTACATATTTAGTGATACATATATATATATATATTTTTTATTTTTATTTTTATTTATTTTAATACACTATATATTTATATATATATTTTTATGGATGCTCAACAATTTGTTGCCAGTGGTACTATTGCTATCCATGTTTTTTTTTATATTATATTTTTTATTCCTTTATTTATCTACAAGTATGTTAAATATATGTTTATGTACGTGTGCCAGTATTAGCGGTCAGTACTCCCCTGGCACCATTCTTCCTCCCTCCAGTGTACACACATTTGTTGTGCATATGGACGTGTGCAGCTCTTTTGGGGGGCTGGCGGTGGGTTTTCTTGGAGGGCCAGTGGAGACTTTGATTGCTTTGTAGGTGCTAGTATAGAGACACCCAGCGGCTTGTCGCTGTGGTGTGTGATGGCTCCAGCTGGCCCTTATTGGCCGGCGGTCTGCGTGGGTTTCTAGCAGTCTGTGTCCTGGAGTGGCCTCTATATTTTGGCCTCCTCCATGATGGCGGCTGCACATCCCGGCCGTCGCGTCATCAGTGAGGCGACGGCCGGCGCACAGGAAGTGACGCAATGGATGCACTTCCGAACCCTTGGAACGCGGACAAGTCTGTTTGCGTTTCAGTTGTAGCCTGGGAGTGTAAAGGGGACATCTTTCGCGCAGGAGGCAGTCTTGGAGAGCCATAGGATGCCACCAGCCTTGACGGTGACTCGGTGAGCACCAAAATGTGTGCATATATATATGTATATTTCGATCAGCCCTAGTCTATACCGATTCCAATATGCATGCGCATCCAGGGGCCCTGTCCCTAATGGTAGTGGTAATGTCAGCTTTGCTTTTATTATATTTGGAGAGAGCCGGTGGACTTTCCTATGTGGCCACGCTGTGTGCTGTGAAGGTGCTTGTGTTTAACTTGCCGCGCAATGGCTTCTGGCGCAGATCGGCCTCCTACAGGATTGCTGTTTTGCTTTAATACCATCAGCCTTATTATTTGTTCATATTTTAGCCTTGGTTTCTCCTAGCATGATTGGTGACAACATGCGTCTTCCGCAAGCGTATGGCATACGACTACCTCGGGTGTGTATAGTCCTTTGGACCCAACCCTGTGGGCGTTGCCTTCCAATACTTCCACTTGCTAGTGTGGGAGGAGTCTTCCTGGCCCTGGGGTGGCCTGCCCTCTTCCTGTCTTGGGTTTCACATGTCCATATGCCTATAAATAGGGTGCTGTATAGGGTGGTTACACTGCTGGGCTCTGAGGAAGAAGCTCTGTGCTTTGAAACGCGTAAGCCGGCAGTGGCCCTCGTTACATCCTCTGTGATCTTGTGGAGTGTGGTTTTGAGTACCTCTTACAGCTGCCACTTACAAGAAACTTTGTTGCAATGCGATTTTCTCTGCTACATTTGTGAGTAGTATTGATGTTTTCTTTTAAATAAAAATCTGTCCTAATGATAATACACTAGGCTGGTGTGCCCTTGTTTCTCTTCTTCTATTTGCTTTGAGGGGTCACAGACCCCCAAAGCATTCTCCCCATGTTGAGGGCATGTGGCCTTGTGCGGTTCAGGAGGAGGGGCGCTTTCTCGTCCCCCCTCTTTTCCTGCGGCCTGCCAGGTTGCATGCTCGGATAAAGGGTCTGGTATAGATTTTTGGGGGGAACTCCACGCCATTTTTTTTTTATTTGGGGTGGAGTTCCCCTTAAAATCCATACCAGACCTGAAGGGCCTGGTAATTGAATTTGGGGGGCCCCCCCCCCGCATTTTTTTTTATCAATGAATTTTCTCTGGAGCCGACAATTCATTATAGCCGCGAGTGCAGTTTTAAATGACTTTTTTCCTTCAGAAATGACATTTTGTGCAGGGACAGTTCTAAGCACGGGAAACAAGCGCTGCTTTACAGGCATACTATACACCCCCCCCCCCCCAGGTATGAAATTTAAAGGAATATTTCACTTTTTTTGTTTCACTTTAAGCATTATTAAAATCACTGCTCCCGAAAAAACGGCCGTTTTTAAAACTTTTTTTTACATTGATACATGTCCCCTGGGGCAGGACCCGGGTCCCCAAACCCTTTTTAGGACAATAACTTGCATATTAGCCTTGATAATTAGCACTTTTGATTTCAAACGTTCGAGTCCATTGTATTTAATAGGGTTCTAAAGTTTGCACAAACTTTAGATCTGTTTGCAGGTTCTGGTGCGAACCGAACAGGGGAGTGTTCGGCTCATCCCTATGTGACAGAATCACCACTACTAGCATTTTGGAGGTGTGGTTGCAGAACAAGCTCCAACAATACTGCACCCTGTCCTGCATCCTTCCCAGATGCCAGCAGAGTTACCCTGTGCGCCGTGAAAGAAAGGTAACGTCCCTGTCCATGCCTGCTGGACCATGAGTCAGCAGTAATATGCACCTTACCATTGACCGCCCTGTCCAACGTGGCCAAGACATTGCCTTCCACATGCCGGCAGAGAGCCAAAATGGCCTTCTGTGAAAATAAATGGCGTTTGAGAACCCGCCACTGAGGTACCGCACATTCCACAAATTCACGAAAGGGGGCATAGTCTACCAGCTGAAAAGGCAGCAGTTGGAGTGCTAGCAATTTAGCCAAGCTAGCATTCAGCCGTTGAGCATGTGGATGGCTGGGACTGAATTTCTTTCTACGTTTTAGTGACTGGGGTAGGGAAATTTGCCTGCTACAATTGGATGTTGGTGTAGTGATAGCAGATTGCCCACAAATACTTGGCACACCTAATTCTACACCTTCATTCCTCTCAGTGCAGGTTTCTGAGAGGACTGAAGGTATAGTGGGGTTGGAGATCCCAGCTGATGAGGAGCAAGGAGAGGTTCGCCTTGTTCTTTGGTGTGGGTCTTTTAAGTACTGTTGCCAACGGACTGCATGGGAGGTCAACATATGTCTGGTCAAGCATGTGGTGCCCAAGCGGCTGCTATTTTGGCCACGCTTGATACGCTTCAGATATATGTTGCAAACAGCAACGGTGCCATCTGCTGCACACATCTCAAAAAAGGCCCACACCAAAGAACTTTTGAAAATACGCGGGGAGTCAGCAGCGCCCTGCACATGCGGAGCTCTGTGGTGTGATGCAGTCGGGTGGCTGCCCTTAAGCTGGCCCCTGGAGGGCATCCTGCCTCGTTGGAGATGTGCCTTCTCCTCCTCCTCTCTTCTATCGGGCACCCACGTAGAGTCAGTGACCTCAACATCCCCTCCCTCCTCGTCACTGGAGCAAACCTGGCAATATGCTGCAGCTGGGGGAACATGACTGCCAGTTTCTTGTCCTTCTTGGGCACCCCCTCTCTCTGGGCTCACGTTATTGCCTTCCTCAACCTGGGTACCATCATCGGAGCCTTCAAAACGCTGCGCATCCTCCTGCAGCATGTACCCGACACTGTGGTCGAACAGTTCAGGGGACTCCTCCGTGCATGATGGTGGGGCTATCGATGGAGTGACTGATGACGTTGAACCGATGGAATAGGACGCTTTGGCAGCTGAATTGGCAGGCAAACTACTCTGAGCCTGGGTGACAGGGGATGAGCAGGATGAGGACGGCTTTGTTATCCACTCTACCAACTCTTCTGCATGTTGTGGCTCAACACGGCCAGCTGCAGAAAAAAAGGACATGCGTGCCCCACGGCCACGTTCTGAGGATGCACCGTGTCCACGACCAGCACTTTTGGCTGTAGACACAGAGCCTGCTTGCCCTCTTTTAGTGGTCTGTGAGTGTCTGCCTCTCCTTGGTGGCCTTCCAGACATACTGTAAATTTTGATTAGCAAAACACTGCCTGAAGTTTACTAGAAAAAGTACATCAGGAATGGCCTGCAGTCAGATATAGGCTTGGCTAGACTGGATGCAGTGGATATATATGTAGGAGACTGTATATATATATATATTTAATGCACTGCAGCTCACTGAATCACCTGCCTGCCTGAAAGTGTATTTAAACACATACACCAGGAATGGCCTGCAGTCAGATATAGGCTTGGCTAGACTAGAATGCAGTGGATATTTATATGTAGGAGACTGTATATATATTTAATGCACTGCAGCTCACTGAATCACCTGCCTGCCTGCCTGCCTGAAAGTGTATTTGAAAACCTACACAGGAATGGCCTGCAGTCAGATATAGGCTTGGCTAGACTAGAATGCAGTATCTATATATATTGTGACAGCAGGAAGGTAAAGTCACCTGGTTGCATCCAGGGGGGTAGATATATTTCGCCCAGATTCAGGCTTTACGCCGACTTATACAACTAGGTGGAGAGTTGTATAAGGCTAGTGGGCTCATGGATGACTCATACCTCTAGGGAGAGTGTGGGGCGTCGTGCAGACAGGGAGTTGATGAGACCAGCTGAAGCTTGTCAGCTCATTTAGGCCTCTATAAGAACTCCCAGCTTCATTAGATGTTAGCTCATGCCTGGAACCAGACCTGTGTGGACTGTCTAGGGAGAGTGAACCCCTGTGCGGTGAGACAAAGCCTGTGTGGCTATTTGCTTGGACATTTAAAACCAGGGACTTAGGGACTAGGACAGCACTAGGCTGATCCCAGTTGTTAGTTAGGAAACCTGTATGTTTAGTCAGAGGTCAAGTTGACCAGGATTTATTTTGTTTATGTTTCTTTTGCTTTGCTGTGTTTTGTCACTGTAAATAGAAAATAAACCGCACCTTTTTGATTTTGAAAACCACAACCTCCGTTTGCTGGGCCTGTTTTTGTGTGGGGAGCCCATCTCGGGGGTCACACACACCCGCTGCCGAGCTAACCCCCTCACAGTTGGTGGAGAACCAGTGGCAGTTTTTTTTTTAAGCCAGCATGGAGGAGATACTGAAGCAGCTGGCTCTAGCAAATGCCAATCAACAGCAGACAAATGCAGGTTTGCAAAAGAACTTCGCAGCCCAGCAGCAAGCTCATCAACAGAGCCTTGCAGCCCAGCAGCAGACAAACGCAACTTTGCAACAGAGTCTGGAGGCTCAGCAACAAGCCCAGCAGCAATCTGAGGCCCGCTTCATAGACCTGTTGCAGAAGCAAGAGCAGAGACTACAACAACAGATGGAAGCAGTAATGCAGCAACGTCCGCAGACCAGTGAGGAAAGCCGTCCCACTAATACCGCGTCCTTTGGGGTGAGTCGTTTATTGACAAAAATGACTGGAGAGGATGATCCAGAGGTATTTTTGACCACATTTGAAAGGACCGCTGAAAGAGAAAAGTGGCCTGAGGAGCAGTGGGCTGGACTGGTGGCTCCTCTGTTAACTGGTGAATCGCAGAAAGCTTACTATGACCTAGAGCCTAACCAAGCAAAAGACTATGTGATGCTAAAAGCTGAAATATTGGCAAGGCTGGGTGTCACCCAGGCTGTCCGGGCTCAGCGTGTGCATAACTGGACTTTCCAGCTTGGAAAACCCCCCAGGTCTCAAATGTATGATCTCATTCACCTGAGCAGAAAGTGGCTACAGCCAGAGACTTTGTCCGCACCAAAGATTGTGGAACGTGTTGTAATGGATCGGTTTTTGAGAGCTCTTCCTACTGCCATCCAAAAGTGGGTAAGCCATGGAGACCCAGAGACGGCCGATGGTCTTGTGGATCGTGTGGAGAAATACTTGGCTACAGAGAACCTGACGGCCTTTTCCAGAGACACTCGGACTTTCCACCCTAAGACCAGACCATCCCCAGGGGCGGATAAGAGGATTCCAAGGGGTGAGGGTGGAGAGAGTGAGAGGGTGGGAGCTCTACCCCAAGTTTGGCGAGAACAGCCTGGGAAATCAGCGGCTCAAGAGGCCGCAAGAAGGATCGTTTGCTACCGCTGCCGGCAAGCGGGACATATTGCAGCCAATTGCCCGGTTGTGGAGGAACCCATGCAGTGTGACTTTCTGACGGGCAGACGTCAGTCGCTGTGTGCGACAGTCGCATGCACTGCCATTCGAGGAACTGAGAAACATTTATGCAAAATGTGTGTTAATGGTAGAAATGTTGTGGTATTGTTGGATTCAGGTAGCCTTGTGACCCTGATAAAGGCTGAGTTAGTTAAAACAGAGGTCTCTGGGAATAGCAAGGTAGCTGTTATTTGTGTGCATGGGGACACCCGAGAGTATCCAGTGACTACAGTGTGTTTCGAGACCCCCAAAGGTACCCTCTCTCATCCAGTGGGCTTAGTATCTCAGTTACCGCATGACGCCATTGTGGGAAGGGATTTTCCGAAGTTCTGGGAACTGTGGGATGATCCTGAGCCCCCCACTGGTGCCCCTATGTACCAGGAATGTGATAGCCAGAACTCCCCTGAGAGTGGTGAGGACTCTCCGGAATTTCCCTTATCAGTATTGGCAGGGGAGACTCAAGAAACTGGAGAGGAGCCCACCTCCTCAGACGAAAACCTACCGTCTGTGGAGTTTTCTGATCTTGAGGTTCACAGGGAAAACTTTGCCACAGAACAGTTGAAAGACCCCGCCCTAATAAAGGCACGGGAAAACGTAGTGAAAATAGATGGCGAGTTAGTGAACCCAGATAATACCTGCACTTACCCATACTTCAGCGTAGAGAAGGACCTACTGTATCGGGTGGCAAAAAGGGCAGAAGAAACCGTTGAGCAGCTTGTGGTGCCCAAACCTTACAGGAAGTTGGTGTTGGAGTTGGCCCATGGGCACATTCTTGGAGGTCATCTGGGGACAGAGAAAACCCGAGAGAGGGTATTACAGAGATTCTATTGGCCGGGGGTGATGAAGGACATAGAAAATTATTGTTCCTCCTGCCCTGTGTGTCAGAGGTCGGCCCCGATGCCACATTTCCGTAGCCCGCTGGTCCCTCTACCCATCATTGAGGTCCCGTTTGAGAGGATCGCCATGGATTTGGTAGGTCCTATAATCAAGTCCGCTAGGGGGCACCAGTACATATTAGTTATAATGGACTATGCCACCCATTATCCAGAAGCGATCCCTCTCCGAAATACCTCGGCCAAAACCATAGCCAAAGAGCTATCTCTTGTGTTTAGCCGGGTGGGTATTTGTAAAGAACTGCTTACGGACCAAGGTACACCCTTTATGTCCCGGGTTATGAAGGAGCTGTGTAAATTGTTCAAAGTGACGCAATTACGTACATCTGTGTATCACCCCCAAACCGATGGGCTGGTTGAAAGGTTCAACAAAACCCTAAAACAAATGTTGAAGAAAGTGGTGGATAGAGATGGAAAGGATTGGGACTGTCTACTTCCTTATCTGATGTTTGCTATTAGGGAGGTGCCCCAATCCTCTACGGGATTCTCCCCCTTTGAGTTACTGTATGGGAGACACCCAAGAGGGCTGTTGGATATTGCCAAGGAAACTTGGGAAAGTGAGAGTTCTCCCCACAGGAGTGTGATTGAGCATGTCGCCCTGATGCAAGACCGAATTGCACAGGTAATGCCCATCGTGAAGGAACATTTGGCCCAAGCGCAGTTAGCACAGCAGAGAGTGTACAACCGTGGAGCCAAGACCCGTACCTTTTCCCCGGGGGATAGGATACTGGTACTTGTCCCTACGGTTGAAAGTAAATTCCTTGCCAAATGGCAAGGCCCCTACGAGATAATGGAAAAAGTGAGCGAAGTGAATTACAAGGTCAGACAACCAGGAAGGCGAAAGCCCGAACAGATCTATCACGTTAATCTGTTGAAAGCCTGGAGGGATAGAGAGTCCCTAGTCGCAGACACTTGGTCACCAGCTCAAACTGGTTGCGTGATTCCTGAGGTTGGAATAGCAGCCACCTTGTCACAACCCCAACAACAGGAGGTTAAGGAGTTTGTGCTTCGCAACAAGGAGGTATTCTCTGAGCTGCCGGGACAAACATCTGGGGTAGAGCATGACATCATTACCCCGCCCGGTGAAAGGGTGAAGTTAAAACCCTATCGGATCCCAGAGGCCCGACGGGAGGCAATACGGGAGGAAGTACAGAAAATGCTGAACTTAGGGGTGATAGAGGAGTCCCAAAGTGATTGGTCTAGTCCCATTGTGTTGGTGCCTAAACCGGATGGGAGCTGGCGATTTTGTAACGATTTTCGTCAGTTGAACAAAGTTACAAAATTTGACACCTACCCCATGCCACGTATAGATGAGTTGATCAACCGGCTGGGAACAGCCCGATACATGACGACTCTTGACCTCACAAAAGGGTATTGGCAAATCCCCCTGGCCAAGTCGGCCAAAGAGAAAACCGCATTTGTAACCCCAGACGGGGCGTTCCAATATAAAAGAATGCCGTTCGGGTTACAGAATGCGCCGGCCACATTCCAGCGGAAAATGGACCAGATGCTGAGGCCCCATCGGAAGTATGCTGCGGCTTACCTGGATGACATAATTGTCCATAGCACAGATTGGGCCTCACATCTGCCAAAAGTGCAAGCAGTCCTGGACTCTGTTCGGGAAGCGGGGTTTACGGCTAACCCCAAGAAGTGTACCATTGGGCAGGAGGAGGCCAAATATCTTGGGTACACCATTGGGAGGGGAGTAATAAAACCCCAACTCAACAAAGTCGAGGCCATCCAGAGTTGGCCACGTCCCAACAGCAAGAAGCAGGTACGAGCCTTTCTGGGAATCGCTGGGTATTATCGGCGATTCATTCCCCACTTTGCTTCTAAGGCTGTGCCCCTAACCAACCTGACGAAGGGGAAAGGGTCGGTCATGATTAAATGGACCCCCGAGGCTGAGGCAGCATTCCAATTCTTGAAACAAGCCTTATGTAGCCAGCCAGTGTTGTACTCACCCGACTTCTCTAAAGACTTTGTCGTACAAAGTGATGCGTCAGATGTGGGGTTAGGAGCAGTATTGTCCCAGGTCTGGAACGGGGAAGAGCACCCAGTCATTTACCTCAGCAGGAAGTTGAAGTCCCATGAGGTAAATTACGCCACCGTTGAAAAGGAGTGTTTAGCGGTGAAGTGGGCTCTAGATTCCCTTCGGTACTACCTGCTAGGTAGGCACTTTGACATGGTTACGGATCACGCTCCGTTAAAGTGGATGGCTCAAAACAAGGAAACAAATAGAAGAGTGAATAGGTGGTTCCTGGCCCTCCAGGAATTCAACTTCACAGTAAAGCATCGCCCTGGCGTTCAAGTGGGGAATGTGGATGCTTTGTCTCGAGTACATGAATGCCTGATTGCTGGTGTTCCAACCCCGAGGTTAAAACAAGAGGGGGGGGTATGTGACAGCAGGAAGGTAAAGTCACCTGGTTGCATCCAGGGGGGTAGATATATTTCGCCCAGATTCAGGCTTTACGCCGACTTATACAACTAGGTGGAGAGTTGTATAAGGCTAGTGGGCTCATGGATGACTCATACCTCTAGGGAGAGTGTGGGGCGTCATGCAGACAGGGAGTTGATGAGACCAGCTGAAGCTTGTCAGCTCATTTAGGCCTCTATAAGAACTCCCAGCTTCATTAGATGTTAGCTCATGCCTGGAACCAGACCTGTGTGGACTGTCTAGGGAGAGTGAACCCCTGTGCGGTGAGACAAAGCCTGTGTGGCTATTTGCTTGGACATTTAAAACCAGGGACTTAGGGACTAGGACAGCACTAGGCTGATCCCAGTTGTTAGTTAGGAAACCTGTATGTTTAGTCAGAGGTCAAGTTGACCAGGATTTATTTTGTTTATGTTTCTTTTGCTTTGCTGTGTTTTGTCACTGTAAATAGAAAATAAACCGCACCTTTTTGATTTTGAAAACCACAACCTCCGTTTGCTGGGCCTGTTTTTGTGTGGGGAGCCCGGGGGTCACACACACCCGCTGCCGAGCTAACCCCCTCACAGTATATATATATATATATATATATATATATATATATATATATATGTAGGAGACTGTATATATATTTTATGCACTGCAGCTCACTTAAATTACCTGTCTGCCTGCTTACAAGTATATTTGAAAACGTACACCAGGAATGGCCTGCAGTCAGATATAGGCTTGGCTAGACTGGAATGCAGTGGATATATATATGTAGGAGACTGTATATATATATATATTATGCACTGCAGCTCACTGAATCACCTGCCTGCCTGTCTACAAGTATATTTGAAAACGTACACCAGGAATGGCCTGCAGTCAGATATAGGCTTGGCTAGACTGGAATGCAGTGGATATATATATGTAGGAGACTGTATATATATATATATATTATGCACTGCAGCTCACTGAATCACCTGCCTGCCTGTCTACAAGTATATTTGAAAACGTACACCAGGAATGGCCTGCAGTCAGATATAGGCTTGGCTAGACTGGAATGCAGTGGATATATATATGTAGGAGACTGTATATATATATTTTATGCACTGCAGATCACTTAATCACCTGCCTGCCTGAAAGTATATTTGAAAACGTACACCAGGAATGGCCTGCAGTCAGATATAGGCTTGGCTAGACTGTAATGCAGTGGATATATATATGCTGGAGACTGCATATATATTTTATCCACTGCAGCTCACTGAATCACCTGCCTGCCTGACAGTATATTAGAAAAAGTACACCAGGAACAGCCTGCAGTCAGATCTAGCTACATTGGATACAGTGGATATATATATATATATATATATATACATACATACATACGAGACTGTATATATAGATTAAATGCACCGCAGCTAGCTGAATCCCCTGCCTGCCTGAAGTATATTAGAAACAGAACACCAGGAACGGCCTGCAGTCAGATCTAGCTACACTGAATACAGTGTGTGTATATATATATATATATATATATATATATATATATATATACACACACACACACAAGCCTGGATGTATATATACCGTATATATATATATATATATATATATATATATATATATACTAAATAAACTGCAGCTAACTGAATCGCCTGCCTGCTCAATCTAAATGACACTCTCTCTCGGTCCACGCCAGCAACACACTACACAGGGCCGACGTGCAGGCGGCCTTATGTAGTGTGGGGCGTGGACTTAACCCCCCTGAGCCATAATTGGCCAAATCATGCGGGTCATAGTGCATGCTTTGGCCAATCATCATCCAGCAATGCACTGCGATCTCACAGTGCATTATGGGACGTGACGTGGCGCTCGAATTTGGCGCGGACGCCCCATAATGTTCGAATTTCGACGAACGATCGAACAGCCAATGTTCGAGTCGAACTCATGTTCGACCCGAATATAAAGCTCATCCCTACTGGGTAATAGTCCATTTTTTACTGACAGTTTGAGCTTGATAATTTGTTGTTTTAAAATATAAAATATGCAACCTAAAAAATTTAAACTGCTACCAATTTATTCTCAGAGGTGTATGCTTTCAGAAGATATATAATGTTTGGGGGTTTTAACAAATTTTCAAGCAAAATTGTTTTTTTCGAATATACATGCAAAAAAATAATAATTCAAAAATGACCCTGGCAGCAAATGTGTACTTCACAGAGACAGACTATTTGAGCCAGCACACACCAGAGCATTATAGTAATGTACTGTAAAATAATGTTTTAGGCCCCTTTCACACTTATACGACTTGTCCCGCGATTTGTGATGGCAAAGTAGCATGACAAGTCGTTTTCCATGATTTCCAATGACAACCATTCATATTAGTACGACTTCAAGTCGTTCCGACTTCAAGGTAGTCCCTGCACTAATTTGGTCCGATTTTGATGCCACTTACACAGGCATTCCCTGAAATCGCGCCCGCCAATCACTGCAAAATCGCAGCAGAATTGCGGGCACGAAATTGCGGTAAAATCGTGTGACTTCGCAGTAGTGTGAAAGGGGCCTTAGTAAGTGCTACCGCAAACATGACAGCATGTACTGCAGTCCAGTGTGTCACCATTTATTTTAAATAGCACCCTAATGCAATGCACTGAAGCTCACATGTGCTCTAGCACACCACAACATACAGATGTGGGTGTAGACATGTGTGATTCATTTTGTTACGCATAAATATTCAAACACGTTTTTCGTTATTCTTAAATTCTGATATATCCGAATACCCGAATTACAGTACAAACTAATTTTACTGAATGCTCCGAATAACTAAATGAAATTCGTCTGAATTTCCGAAATTCTAATAGAATTCGAACTGTAAACATATTGCTGATATTAAAGACTGTGTGTTATTAGTGTACCATTTCGAAATAATGCTGTTTATGTTAAGCCAAAGGTGATTTAAAGAGCCATTGTAATCATTTGGTGAAGAATTTTTAAAAATAGACCAGTAAAATATATATATTTGAAAGCATTTGTACTTGACATTATTTATTCTCAGCTCCCTAAAACTTCTGTACTGTATTGTACACAGTGTTGTAACTAACGCCGTTTAAATAAACGGCGTTAGGTAACGTAGACACTTTTTGGGGTAACGAGTAATCTAACTGATTACTCTTACCCTCGTGGCACCGCCGTTCCCATTACTTGGGCGGCGTTACCCTAATTACATCTACTCGCTGCAGCCGCCGCGAGTAGATGTAATGTAACATTTAACTAACTGCAAGCCGCCGTCTTCCTACCTGAACAGCGTGTCATGCAGACAGACAGCGGCCATTGCAGTTTTCAAAAGCCGCGCCTCCCGAGTCCTCGTCGTCTGTGATAGGTGGAACACTCAATTTCACAGCAGGCAGTGTTCCGCCTATCACAGACATCCTCTCATCCTCGTCTGTGTTATGAGGATGAGCGGATGTCCGTGATTGGCGGAACACTGAATGCTGGGAAATTGAGTGTTCCGCCTATCACAGACGAGGAGGACTGGAGGAGGCGCGGCTTTTGAATGATGGAATGGCCGCCGGGAGTCGGGATGCCGCCGATCTGAGGTACCATACACGGGCACAGTCAGACAAAAGGGCGCAGTGAAGCACGGGCACAGTGAGGCATTGGGCACAGTGAGGCATTGGGCACAGTGAGGCATTGGACACAGTGAAGCACAGGCACAGTGAAGCACAGGCACAGTGAGGCATTGGGCACAGTGAGGCATTGGGCACAGTGAGGCATTGGGCACAGTGAAGCATGGGCACAGTGAAGCATTGGGCACAGTGAGGCATTGGGCACAGTGAAGCATGGGCACAGTGAGGCATTGGGCAGAGTGGGGCACGGGCAGAGTGAGGCACGGGCACAGTGAGGCACGGGCACAGTGAGGCATGGACACAGTGAGGCATGGACACAGTGAGGCATTGGGCACAGTGAGGCATTGGGCACAGTGAGGCATGGGCACAGTGAGACACGGACAGGCACAGTGAGGCATTGGGCACAGTGAAGCACAGTGAGGCATAGGCACAGTGAGGCATGGGCTCAGTGAGGCATGGGCACAGTACCAATATTATTTATTATTATCCCTCCTATTATTTTTATACACTGAAAAAATTACATGTATATCATCCTTCTACCGCCCAGCCCCCGCCCCCGTGTATATATAATATAACCAATATAGTTACTTTGCTGAGTAACTAATTACTTTTTCAATGTAGTAACTGAGTGAGTAACTCACTTACTTTTTGGAAGAAGTAATTTGTAACTGTAGCTAATTACTTTTTTAACGCAAGATGAACAACACTGATTGTACATAGTAAAATGTTAAAAGTAAGATATTACTTTCTTATCAGTGGAAATGTGCCTCCTACATATTTCTGCCAGCCAGAACAAGCCTGGAAAAAGCAATCTGTCCCCTTTCAGGGGGTAAAAGATTGCATGGCCACGTTGATGCTTAACCACTTAAGCCCCGGACCATTTGGTAGCTAAAGGACCAAAGGTGATTTCAGAATTTTGCACTGCGCTGCTTTAACTGTAAATTGTGCGGACATGCAATGTTGTACCCAAACGAAATTTGCGTCCTTTTCTTCCCACAAATAGAGCTTTCTTTTAAATGTATTTGATTGCCTCTGCGATTTTTATTTTTTGCGATATAAACGGAAAAAGACCGAAATTTAAAAAAAAATATGATATTTTCTACTTTTTGTTATAAGAAAAATCGAATAAACTCAATTGTAGTCATACATTTAGGCCAAAATATATTCAGCCACATGTCTTTAGTAAAAAAAATGTCAATAAGCGTATATTTATTGGTTTGCGCAAAAGTTATAGCGTCTACAAACTAGGGTACATTTTCTGGAATTTACACAGCTTTTAATTTATGACTGCCTATCTCAATTCTTGAGGTGCTAAAATGGCAGGGCAGTACAAAACCCCCCCAAATGACCCCATTTTGGAAAGTAGACACCCCAAGGAAATTGCTGAGAGGCATGTTGAGCCCATTGAATATTTATTTTTTTGTCCCAAGTGATTGAATAATGACAAAAAAAATAAAAAATTACAAAAAGTTGTCACTAAATGATATATTGCTCACACATGCCATGGTTATATGTGGAATTGCACCCCAAAATACATTCTGCTGCTTCTCCTGAGTACGGGGATACCACATGTGTGGGACTTTTTAGGAGCCTAGCCACGTACAGGACCCCAGAAACCAAGCACCGCCTTCAGGATTTCTAAGGGCGCAAATTTTTGATTTCACTCCTCACTACCTATCACAGTTTTGAAGGCCATAAAATGCCAAAATAGCACAAAACCCCCCCAAATGACCCCATTTTGGAAAGTAGACACCCCAAGCTATTTACTGAGAGGCATGATTAGTCCATGGAATATTTTATATTTTGCCACAAGTTGCGGGAATATGACAAACTTTATTTTTTTTGCACAAAGTTGTCACTAAATGATATATTGCTCACACATGCCATGGGCATATGTGAAATTACACCCCAAAATACATTCTGCTGCTTCTCCTGAGTACTGGGATACCACATGTGTGGGACTTTTTGGGAGCCTAGTCGCGTACGGGACCCCAAAAACCAAGCACCGCCTTCAAGGTTTCTAAGGGCATACATTTTTGATTTCACTCCTCACTACCTATCACTACCTATCACAGTTTTGAAGGCCATAAAATGCCAAGATGGCACAAACCCCCCCAAATGACCCCATTTTGGAAAGTAGACACCCCAAGCTATTTGCTGAGAGGCATGTTGAGCCCATTGAATATTTTATTTTTTTGTCCCAAATGATTGAATAATGACAAAAAGAAAAAAAAAAGAAAAAATGTACAAAAAGTTGTCACTAAATGATATATTGCTCAAACATGCCATAGTTATATGTGGAATTGCACCCCAAAATACATTCTGCTGCTTCTCCTGAGTACGGGGATACCACATGTGTGGGAATATGACAAACTTTGTTTTTTTTGCACAAAGTTGTCATTAAATGATATATTGCTCACACATGCCATGGGCATATGTGAAATTACACCCCAAAATACATTCTGCTGCTTCTCCTGAGTACGGGGATACCACATGTGTGGGACTTTTTGGGAGCCTAGCCGCGTACGGGACCCCAAAAACCAAGCACCGCCTTCAAGGTTTCTAAGGGCATAAATTTTTGATCTCACTCCCCACTACCTATCACAGTTTTGAAGGCCATAAAATGCCAAGATAGCACAAAACCCCCCAAAATGACCCCATTTTGGAAAGTAGACACCCCAAGGAAATTGCTGAGAGGCATGTTGAGCCCATTGAATATTTTTTTTTTTGTCCCAAGTGATTGAATAATGACAAAAAGAAAAAATTTTTTTACAAAAAGTTGTCACTAAATGATATATTGCTCAAACATGCCATGGTTATATGCGGAATTGCACCCCAAAATACATTTGGCTGCTTCTCCTGAGTACGGGGATACCACATGTGTGGGACTTTTTGAGAGCCTAGCCGCGTACGGGCCCCCGAAAACCAAGCACCGCCTTCAGGATTTCTAAGGGCACAAATTTTTGATTTCACTCCTCACTACCTATCACAGTTTTGAAGGCCATAAAATGCCAAGATATCCCAAAACCCCCACAAATGACCCCATTTTGGAAAAGTAGACACCCCAAGGAAATTGCTGAGAGGCATGGTGAGTATTTTACAGCTCTCATTTGTTTTTGAAAATGAAGAAAGACATTTTTTTTTTTTCAATTTTTAAAACTTTGTGACAAAAAGCGAGATCTGCAAAATACTCAACATACCTCTCAGCAAATAGCTTGGGGTGTCTACTTTCCAAAATGGGGTCATTTGGGGGGGTTTTGTGCCATCTGGGCATTCCATGGCCTCCGAAACTGTGATAGGCAGTGAGGAGTGAAATCAAAAATTTACACCCATAGAAATCCTGAAGGCGGTGCTTGGTTTTCGGGGTCCCGTACGCGGCTAGGCTCCCAAAATGTCTCACACATGTGGTATCCCCGTACTCAGGAGAAGCAACAGAATGTATTTTGGGGTGCAATTCCACATATAACCATGGCATGTTTGAGCAATATATCATTTAGTGACAACTTTTTGTACATTCTTTTTTTTTTCTTTTTGTCATAATTCAATCACTTGGGACAAAAAAAAAAATATTCAATGGGCTCAACATGCCTCTCAGCAAATAGCTTGAGGTGTCTACTTTCCAAAATAGGGGCATTTGGGGGGGTTTTGAACTGTCCTGGCATTTTATGCACAACATTAGGAAGCTTATGTCACACATCATCCACTCTTCTAACCACTTGAAGACAAAGCCCTTTCTGACACTTTTTGTTTACATGAAAACATTTTTTTTTTTTTGCAAGAAAATTATGTTGAACCCCCAAACATTATATATTTTTTTAAAGCAAAGGCCCTACAGATTAAAATAGTGGGTGTTGCATTTTTTTTTTCCACACAGTATTTGCGCAGCGATTTTTCAAACACATTTTTTCGGGGAAAAACACACTTTTTTTATTTTTAATGCACTAAAAAACACTATATTGCCCAAATGTTTGATGAAATAAAAAAGATGATCTTAGGCCGAGTACATGGATACCACACACGTACACACGGTCGGACTTTTCCACGGGCAAGCCTTCGTCGGAATTTCGACCGTATGTACGCGGCATAAAAGGTTATGCCACGTACACACGGTCGAACTTTTCCACGGGCAAGCCTCCGTCGGAATTTCGACCGTATATACGCGGCATTAGGAGCAAAATCGCTCCTCCGCCCCTGCTGCCCCCATGCTTCGGCATATATGCTCTTTTTTTAACTGTGGTGGTGAAATCACCTCCTACAGCGTTGGAGTCACGGCTTTATGTATCGCGGGAGCAAACGCTGTTGCTGTCAAGATAAATAAATCCGCGATGCAACTGAATGAAACAAAGTAACATTACAGTACAACAGTAAGACCTTACCATACCATACCTGCAAAGCAAATACCAAAACAAAACCTAGTCAAAAATAAAACATTTTTTTAACGCAACCTGTGCCGAAAATATATATATGCCGAAGCATGGGGGCATCCTCCCGCAAAAAAGTTATGCCGCGTACACACGGTCGGACTTTTCCACAGGCAAGCCTTTGTCGAAATTTTGACCGTATGTACGCGGCATAAAAGGTTATGCCGCGTACACACGGTCAAACTTTTCCACGGGCAAGCCTCCGTCGGAATTTCGACTGTATATACGCGGCATTAGGAGCAAAATCGCTCCTCCGCCCCTGCTGCCCCCATGCTTCGGCATATATGCTCTTTTTTTAACTGTGGTGGTGAAATCACCTCCTACAGCGTTGGAGTCACGGCTTTATGTATCGTGGGAGCAAACGCTGTTGCTGTCAAGATAAATAAATCCGCAATGCAACTGAATGGCGTACCTGCTAAGCAAATGATGGTTAACATTAAAACAAAGTAACATTACAGTACAACAGTAAGACCTTACCTTACCATACCTGCAAAGCAAATACCAAAACAAAACCTAGTCAAAAAAAATACATTTTTTTAACGCAACCTGTGCCTAAAATCTATATATGCCGAAGCATGGGGGCATCCTCCCGCAAAAAAGTTATGCCGCGTACACACGGTCGGACTTTTCCACAGGCAAGCCTTCGTCGAAATTTCGACCGTATGTACGCGGCATAAAAGGTTACACACGGTCTGACTTTTCCACGGGCAAGCCTCCGTCGGAAATTTCGACCGTATGTACGCGGCATTAGGAGCAAAATCGCTCCTCCGCCCCTGCTGCCCCCATGCTTCGGCATATATGCTCTTTTTTTTTAACTGTGGTGGTGAAATCACCTCCTACAGCACTGGAGTCACGGCTTTATGTATCGTGGGAGCAAACGCTGTTGCTGTCAAGATAAATAATTCCGCGCTGCAGTTGAATGGCGCACCTGAAAACAAAAAATTACATACCTGAAAAGCAAGCATGATAAAACATTGCAGAATGGAATACAGTAAAAAAGAGCAGAACAATAGAGAGAAAATAGAGAGAGAGAGAGAGAACAATAAAACGACAACTATTTTTGGTTTTTTTTATTTTATATTTTTTTTGTGTTTTTGTTTTTTACGTTTTTTTTTTCTTTTTTACACTTTTTTTTTGTAACTTTAACAACTGTAATGGTTCGGGTCTCTCAAAATGTAATGGCATCTTGGGAGACCCTGTGTAAGTGTGTCCTAGTCTGTGAAATGCTGTACCCTACACTAAAACTTCACTTTTGAGTGGTAGCGTTCAAAACATTCACCAAGGCAAAGACCAGGTTTGTCAGGACAGAGTGGACAATAATGATGGGTGTCACGCCTAAATCCACGCTTGCTACAGACATGACATCTTTTTTGGGGGGCTCGTTGGGTAGGGGTACTCGGGAGAAGATGCGTATAATGCCTCTCATGCAGCCGGCTTACTGCATTTGGTAGGGGATGGTGAGGTGCAGAACCGCCTGGATACAGGAGTTCTGTGACAATCTCATTCTGTAATTTTAGAAGAGATAACGTACCGCCTGAAGCTCTGTATAGCACATGAGCGTTCAGCAAAGCCAATTGAAATAAGGATAGAGACACTTTTTTGTACCAGCGTCTCGCCTTACGGTCAATTAGATACGGCGCCAACAACTGGTCGTTGAGGTCCACCCCTCCCATATTTTTGTTATATTCATGGACACAGAGGGGTTTCTCCACAACACCAGTCGCCGTACGAATTTGGACTGTCGTGTCTGCATGAAGGGAGGTAAGAAGGAAAACATTCTTATTGTCCCTCCACTTCATAGCGAGCAAGTTATTACACTTTACGCAGGCTCTCTCCCCCAGCCTAAGACGGGCATCTACAAGCCGCTGGGGAAAGCCCCGGTGATTAGGTCGCACGGTGCCACATGCTCCAATCTGATGATCAAACAAGTGACTAAACAGTGGCACGCTCGTGTAATAATTGTCCACATACAAGTGGCACCCCTTTCCGAATAAGGGTGACACCAATTTCCACACTATCTTGCCAGCGCTCCCTATGTAATCCGGGCAGTTGACCGGCTCAACCTGACTATCTTTTCCCTCATAAACCATAAAGCTCCATACATAGCCTGTTGCCCTGTCACAGCACTTATAGAGCTTGACCCCGTATCTGGTACGCTTGCTGGGAAGGTACTGCTTGAAAGCCAAGCGGCCAGAAAATTTAATCAGGGACTCATCAACGCAGACAGCTTGATCGGGAATAAACAAGGCTGCAAAACGTTCGTTGAAGTGGTTTATGAGGGGCCGAATTTTATAGAGCCGGTCGTATTCAGGGTCCCCACGTGGACGACAAAGTTCATTGTCGTTGAAGTGCATGAACCGCAAAATCTGCTCGTATCGTTTCCTGGGCATGGAGGCAGAGAACACGGGCATGTGGTCAATTGGGTGCGTGGACCAATAAGCACGCAATGACGGGAATTTATGTGTGCCCATGTTGAGGGAAAGGCCCAGAAAGGTCTTAAATTCGGAAACCGTAATTGGTTTCCAATCTTTGGCAATGGAAGGCAACTGGGGATTAGTGGCGATGAATTGACCAGCATATAAATTACTCTGGTCCACAATACATCTATAGAGATCTTCCGTGAAAAACAGCGAATAATAATCAATTGGCATAAAATCAGCTGTTTCCACCTGAATACCGGGTTGGGCAGTGAATGGGGGAAGTACGGGTTCTGCAGAAGTGGTGGGGACCCAATCAGGATAGGCAAATTCTGCAGGAAGAGCACTATGGGTACGACGGGCCTGCCTTTGTCTTCTTATTGGTGGCAGTGGGACACTACTTGTGCTTGCCACCTCGCCAGCTTGAACTGCACTTATGGGGCTCGCCACTTCACCAAGTGATACTGCAGTGCTGGATGTATGCCCAGGCTGTACTAGGCCGCTGGTGCTTGCCAATTCACCAGAAGGAATAGCGGCACTAGTACTACTCTGCTCCATGATACGAGAGCCCTGCGGTTCTTGCTTCTCAACAACCTCAGAAGATCGGGATCGGGTACGCCTGACCTTAGCAGGGACCTCAACTTCGTCGTCAGAGCTATCTGACGTGGGGCCGCTGACGTCACTGTCTTCTACGGGAAGATATTCTGAGCCTGAATCTGACAGATACATGACCTCCTCTTCACTATCTGTCATGCTCAGAATCTCGTAGGCCTCTTTACTAGTGTACCTTCGTCTTGCCATTTTGGGCTCTAAATTTAGGGGTACACTAGTAAGATTCACAGGAAAAAAAGCACCCGACTGTCGTCAGCAAATATATCAAACGCTACAAAAAAAACTGTTAGCGGTCGCAGGGATCAGGACTGTCTCTGCGAATGCTGCAGTTATGTGTTTTGTGTTTGGTAAGTGACAGTGATCGATCGATACTGCACTTGGGTGGGCTGGGGTGGGCTGGGCTGGGCGGAGGGGCTAAACGCAGGTGCTAGCAGGTATCTGGGCTGATCCCGCTAACACTGCGTTTTTGGGAACCCTAAACCGCTGGGGACGCCAATATAGATCTGATCAGATACTATACCACTAAGGGAGGTGTATGCTTTGCGCGTGGGTGTTAGCGTTACTGGCACTAACCTAACGCTGCCTGGGGCGATGCAGACCCTCTCTGGAGCTAAAACCTAATTGATCTCACCCGCCGGGCGATCAGGGGGTTAAAACTTTATTGGGTTATATACGGCGGGTGCCCTGATGCTATAAAAAAGCAAACTAACCAACCAGTGTCACCCGTAACCTTTATATGGTGATCACTGGTGAAAGGGTTAACTAGGGGCAATCAGGGGGTTAAAACCTTTATTAGGTTAAATATGGGGGTACCCGACGCTATATAAAAACCTGACGGGTTACCTAAATAACTAAATAACTAACTGGGTAACCAGTGTCACCAGTGACGCTTATACGGTGATCACTGGTGAAAGGGTTAACTCTAGGGGCAATCAGGGGGTTAAAATAATATATGGGGGTACCTGACACTCTAAAAACCTGCGGCGAAACTAAAAATAAATAACTGGCTATCTAGGGCACCACCGGCATTAAATACAGCGATCGAAAATACGATCGCTTAGTGACGCTGGCGTTAGGGGGTGAAAGGGTTACCTGGGGGGCGATCAAGGGGTTAAACCTTTATTAGGGGGGGTTAGGGGGCTACCCTGGACCTAAAGGGGCCTAAACCTAACTGCCCTGCAACTTTTTACTATCACAGATGACACTAAAAGCAGTGATCAGTAAAATAAATGATCACTGCAATCAGTGACACTGTGATTGGGGGCTGGGGGGTGACCTGGGGGGTGATCTGGGGGTGACTGGGGGGTGAAATGTGTGCCTATGTGTACCTAAGTGTCAGTGGACTGTTGGTGCACTAACCTGCTTCTTCTCTCCTCGGCGCCGGAATCGAAAAGACCGCCGCAAGGGAGATGACATCACTTCTTCCTGCCTGTGTTTACATCACATGGCGGAGGAAGCATTTTCATTCGCCGGGAGCGATCGCGAGGGGGTGGCCGAAATCGAATGGTCACCCCCTCATCTCTGATCGCTCCCCAACGATAAACGGCCGCTCACTGTATAGGAGGGGGGTCCGATCGGACCCCCCAACTGTACAAAGGCGATCACGTACACTGTACGTGATTGTGCCTGTCGGTGCCATTCTGCCGACGTATATATACAGTGAGCGGTCGCTAAGTGGTTAATGAACAGATGTTAAGCATCTTTGGGGACACCCATGCCAAGTTCCTCAAAATCTGGGAACCATGGCTGTCATATGCCTTTCCTACCCTCTCCCCAGCTAGCTTGAGCCGCCAGTGACGGATGGTCCAGAGGTTCCAGAGTCCTTCCCTTTTCCCCATCTCCTGGTCCCCATTCTTCTGGCCTCCCTTTCTTTCCTAGACTCCCCTAACCCTTCTCTAGCTCCCTACTCAGTAGGTGAACGACCTCCCTCTCTTTAGCTTCACCTTTCTGCCTAACTTTCTTCTGTTTTCTGCTCCTCTATCCTTGTTAGTTCAGTTTTGGCTGTACATTGCACCACCTTTTGGGTTTTAATGGGCCTAGGGGGTGCTCGTAGTTATGAGGAGCCACTCTGGGACCCCTGGATCCTGATGGTATCATTCACACTTAAATTTACTACTGTTGTGTCACTTTATTTTTTCCCTTCTTATGAGCTTATACCTGTTCCAACTTCAATGCTAGCCACTGCGTGGGCAGAACTTTTGCATAATAAACCTGAATAAAAATACTATTGAAACAGAAAAGTAAGATATTACTTTTTTAGAAGACTTCACATATTTTGAATAAACGTATTATTAATACAAACAAGATCAATGTGTATAAATAACAACCAGATATTTGGTCACTCTGACTGAGCTCCAGAGGTCCTTTGACTATCAGGAAAAAGCATTTTGCTCTGTTTTGACGAAAGAGAAATATAGAATTGTTTTGCCTCAAGTGTAAATGTTATTTTATGTAGGAAACCCAGTCTCTGCTCATAATCACCTGCCCAATAGCATCCCAGCAGTGAAGCATTGTGGTGGCAGGCAGTGTCCTGCTGTGGGGTTGTATGTTTTTTCCAGCAGCATTATAGACTGGTCTGGGATAGGTAGACTTTTCAGGGTCCATGGTTTGAGGCTCAATGAAAATTTCTTCCGCATTCACACACAGCACTCCGGACCTCAGGCTGGACTGAATGTTCTTCTTCCTTCCAACATTTGTATTAAAATAAAAAATTTGCAACATACATTTGCAAAATGTGACAATGAATTAAAGTGTTTGTTCACCAATGCCAGAAGTCTGCCAAGCAAAATAGGTGAGTTGGAAGCTCTGGTGCACGAGGAGAACTATAATCTAATTGGTATTGCTGAATCTTGGCTTCATTCTTCTCATGACTGGTCTATTAATATTCCTGGCTATTTTCTCTTTCGGAATGACAGGGTAAAACGGAGGGGTGGTGGTGTCTGTCTCTATGTGAGAAGTGATCTCAGAGTTAGTGTGAAAGAGGACCTAGTTGATGGAGAGAGTGATGAGTCTTAAACATTATGGGTGTGCGTACTACAAATGTTACCATTGGAGTTTGTTATAGAGTCCCGTGTTAATGAGAAGGTGGAGACTCGGCTCCTTGCACAGATGTAAAGGGCTGCAAGGGCTGGGACAGTGATACTAATGGGGGATTTTAACTACCCGGAAATTGACTCGAGTAATGGCACTGCTGGGATAGTTAAAGGGCAAAAATGTATAAACCTATTACAGGACAATTTTATGGTCTAGTTTATTGAGGCCCCGACTAAGAATGATGTTCTGCTGGACCTGGTAATCTCACACCATGCAGAGCTTATTATCAATATTCATATGAAAGAACATCTGGGTAGCAGTGACCATAACATGATTTCATTTAAAGTTAGCTGTAAGCAACAAACCCATATGGGAAAGACAAAAACACTTAACTTTAAGAGAGCAAATTTTCCAAGGATGAGGGCTGCTCTTCAAGACAGACTGGGAATTAGACTGGGAGGGAATGTGGCTCACAGCCAAAGTTAAAATGGCTATAAATAATAAGAAAATAACTTTTCAAAAATATAAAAATGAAGGAACGCTATCATCGTTTAACCACTTCCCACCCAGTCAATAGCATATTGACGTCCGGGAAGTGGTTCTGTTATCCACACTGGACGTCATATGACGTCCTGCGGGATAACAGCCGCCGCGCGCCCGGGGGGGGGGCGCGTATCGCGGCGATCGGTGGAGCGGTGGGTCAGTCTGACCTACCGCTACACTGATCTCGGTAAAAAGCCTCCGTCGGAGGCTTTTTACCATGTGATCAGCCGTGTCGAATCACGGCTGATCAGGAAGTAAACAGGAAGAGCCGTTGATCGGCTCTTCCTCACTCGCGTCTGACAGACGCGAGTAGAGGAGAGCCGATCGGCGGCTCTCCTGACAGGGGGGGTTCGCGCTGATTGTTTATCAGCGCAGCCCCCCCTCGGATACCCACACTGGACCACCAGGGAAGCCCCCAAGGACCACCAGGGAAGCCCTAAGCATGTGGATGGCCCCCATGGCCATCCACATGTAGTAAAAAAAAAAAATATGTAAAAAAAAACATAAAAAAATATGCCAATCAGTGCCCACACATGGGCACTGACTGGCACATTCATGCCAAGAAAATAATGTGTGGTGGCTGGCATTGCTAGGCAGCAGTGTCACCAGTGCCACCTACTAGTGTCCATCAGTGCCACCTATCAGTGCCCATCCATGCCCATCTGTGCCCACCTATCAGTGCCCGTCCATGCCACCTATCAGTGCCACCCATAAGTGCCCATCAGTGCCGCCTAAAAGTGCCCATTAGTGCCGCCTATGAGTGCCCATCAGTGCCGCCTATGAGTGCCAATCAGTGCCGCCTATGAGTGCCAATCAGTGCCACCTATGAGTGCCCATCAGTGCCGCATACCAGTGCCACATATCAGTGCCCATCAGTGCCGCCTATCAGTGCCCATCAGTGCCACCTCATCAGTGCCACCTCATTGGTGCCACCTCATCGGTGCCCATCAGTGTCACCTTATCAGTGCCCTTCAGTGCCGCCTTATCAGTGCCCGTCATTGAAGTAGAAAAGGTACTTATTTACAAAAAAAATTAACAGAAACAAAGAAAAACATAGTTTTTTTTAAAATTTTCGCTCTTTTTTTATTTGTTGCGCAAAAAATTTAAATCGCAGAGGCGATCAAATACCACCGAAAGAGAGCTCTATTTGTGGGAACAAAATGATAAAAAATTTGTTTGGGTACAGTGTAGCACAACCGCGCAATTGTCATTCAAATTGCGACAGCGCTGAAAGCTCAAAATTGGCTTGGGCAGGAAGCTGTATAAGTGCATGGTATTGAAGTGGTTAAATGCTACAAAGAATATAACAGAATATGTAAAAAGGAAATGAAGGATGCAAAAATTCAAAACGAATGGCAGATTGCAAAATATAATAGGACAAACCCCATTTTTTTTCAAATATATTAATAGTAAAAAGGTAAATAGTAAGAAAAATAGTCTGAGCATGTAGGCCCTTTACAAAATAATCTAGAGTGGGTGACTGTGTACAAAGAGAAGGCAAATGTATTAAATACTTTCTTTAGCTCTGTGTATACAAAGGAGCATGGGGGAGTTCATGTCCATAATGGGGGTGGTATTGACACAGCCCCAAATGATCCACAATGACTCAAAAGTGATATGGTCCAGAAATATTTAGACAGAATAAAGGTGGATAAAGCACCTGGACCAGATGGCATCAAAGGGATCAAAGTCTTTACCCAGTAACTATAGACCTGTTAGTTTAACTTCTATAGTTGGGAAGATACTCCCTTTAACGTTCTGCTCCACCGTTTGGTAGCGCACATTTTGAGTCACACTAACTCATTGAAAAATGTGTTTTAATTATTTCAACCTGATTAAGCCAGTTCTACCATTTGGTTTATGCATGCTATACAAACTAAATTCACTAGATGTCGCTGTGTTATTGAAAAGGTTGGCTTCTTACATTGTCTCCTAACGGGAATTTACCATTGACAAAATCACTACAGACAGAATCTCTCGGATTGGCTGATTTTTCAAACGTAAGTATAGTTATTTGACATATACTTGTTTTAAAGGTGTTACTTAACATAATTATGTAACTTAATATAACAAAAAAATTTCTCACATGGGTTTAATAATCTTAAAAAAACATGCTCTACCAAACTGTTTATTTGGCAGTTTATGGTAAAATTAGCAACAACAGTAAATATGCTAATGTGAGGTAAATTTGTCATAAATTTAGTGATGGTGTTCTGTCTCAAGGACATTCAGCTAAAACATTCTTATCCCATAAACTTGATACCATATTTATTTGATTGCAGTTTATTAGAACAAGCTAGGTGAAACTACAAATAACAAGAATAAACCTTGATAAGTACAATATCCCATAAATTTAGCATACATTGCAGAGACAAAGATACACAGTACAATATGAGAGAGTAAAAACTTACTATTTAAGTTCTCTAAGGGATGATGATAAGAGATTGAAATAAGACATATCCTGCCTCCTGCAGTGTCTTGAAAAGCATGGTGAATGCGTTTCTTCCTGTGAGATTTTACCCAGAATACTTTGCTTTCTAATCACTACCTAGGTTACACATTAATGCATTTAATAATAACAAACTGAAACAATACCAAAAAAGGACGCTAGATGGCGAATACGCTCTGCAAATGATTTCTATAGAAATTACAACATTAAATGTCATTTTAATCAACACAAATGCAGATAATCAGAATATAGACATCTGATGGACAGAACACTCCCCGCCTGACGTCAAGTGACGTCACTAACAGAGTCCTCCATAGAAAGTAACAGAACAAGTTCAGTCACTGGTCTTAAGAACACTTTGGCGTCATTCTGTTGAAAGGTCTTGACCTCGACCTTACAGACAAGATTATCTTTGCTTGGCAGTACTTTGGTGACTAGACCTAAAGGCCACATATTCCTTAGTGTCTGGCAGTTCTTCATGAGCACAACGTCACCAAGTTTAAGATTAGGTTTTTCAGTGTGCCACTTCCTCCTTAGTTGTAGAGTATATGTGTATTGCTCCTTCCACCGACTCCAGAAGGTATTGGCAAGGGTTTGAACTTGTCTCCATTGACGTTTGTAAAGGTCTTTCTCACAAAACTCTCCAGCTGGAGTACCTACAAGACCAGTCTTTTGCGTGAGCAACATGGTAGATGTGAGAACCATTGGATATTTGTCTGCGTCTATTTAGTCAAACGTGGTGAGGTCATTAGTGTTACAGTCAGGACTGCGTATAAAGGTGGGACCTGTGAACCATGAAGTACTTTCGAGGCGACTGGCCGTTACAGATCTGGTCGCTAGGTCTGCAGGATTATAGTCTGTAGGCACAAAATGCCATTGCTCAGGACGGGTGGACCTCCTTATTCTCAGCACTTTGTTATTGACATAGACGTAGAAACGCCTAGTTTCATTATGGATGTAACCCAGAACTACTTTACTGTCTGTGTAGAACTCAGCTTCTTGAATTTCTAATTTTGTCTCTGTTGCAATTAGTTTGGCTAGCTCTGTAGCCAATACTGCAGCACAAAGTTCCAGCCTGGGTATGGTGTGTTCAGGCAGTGGTGCAAGTTTTGATTTTCCCATTACAAACCCTATGTGGCATTGTCCTTTAGTGTCTATGGTTTTCAGGTAAGCTACAGCAGCAATTGCTTTAACAGAAGCATCCGCAAACACACACAGTCTTTGCAACTGAGCGTCTGCAGATGACAGAGGAGCATATGGGCGTGGAATTTTAAGATTGGATAGAGCTGTTAGTGAGTCCTTCCACTCTAGCCATAGGTTCTTCCTGTCGGTGGGGAGAGGGTGGTCCCAATCTAGCGACTGGCAGGTTAAGTCTCTGAGTAGTGCCTTACCCTGGATGGTGACAGGTGCTGCAAAGCCTAAAGGATCATACAGGCTGTTTATGGTACACCGGACGCCTCTATGGGTAAAGGGTTTTTCCTCTGTGTTTACTTGGAAAGTAAAGGTGTCATATCTTAAGTCCCAAAGCAAACCAAGGCTACGTTGCATGGGAAGTGAGTCTGTGCCTAGATCTAAGTCCTTTAACTCGTTGGAATGATCTTGGACAGGAAAGACTTCTAAAACTTCTCTACTGTTGGAAGCAATCTTGTGGAGCCTTAAGTTGGAACACGCAAGCATTGCCTGAGCTCTTTTGAGGATACTGATTGTGGCTTCATTTGTGGGTAGTGATTTCAAGCAATCGTCCACATAGAAATCCTTGTCCACAAATTGTCTGACATCTGACCTATACTCTGACTCTCCCACTCTAGCAGAGTGTCTGAGGCCATATATAGCAACTGCAGGGGAAGGGCTGTTGCCAAATATGTGCACCCTCATGCGGTTTTCTGTGATGTCTCCAGAGGGGTTGTTGTCCCTGAACCAGAGAAACCTCAGAAAGTTTTGGTGTTCTTCTTTAACAAGAAAACAATAGAACATTTGTTGTATGTCTGCCATGAATGCGACTGAATCCTTGCGGAAGCGGAGAAGTACTCCTAATAGTCTGTTGTTGAGGTCAGGGCCAGAGAGAAGGACATCATTTAGAGAGACACCCTCATGTTTGGCGCTGGAATTACAACATTAAATGTCATTTTAATTAACACAAATGCAGATAATCAGAATATAGACATCTGATGGATAGAACAGATGGAAAGATACATATAAAGATAATTAATACTTTAGTACAAGTAAAATGAACAATAAAGTTTAACCCCAGGTAACCTAGGCACCTACCAAAGTACAGTCGAGGAGTAATAGAGACAATTACGTTTCTAGTACTGCATTATAACAATACATGGTTTTACCTGTGATTTTTCCATTCTGTTTTACAAATAATAGATGGACACTAAAACATTTTATGGTGCAAGGTCATGCCCTTTACTGGCTCTTATACCAGAAAATCCTCAAGATTCTGAGGCTGATATGAGTGATGAGGATGACCAAATAGAGAATCCCGATTATCAGCCTGCACAAGCTGAAGACAATGGAGACACGTCTTTTGAATCAATGGATGAGGAGGAAGTTGCCACAACACCACCAATGAATAAGAAAAGGAGAAAAGTAAAAAACACCCTGAAAACTGTTTCCTTGGCAGATCCAAAGGACTCAGTTATCCCTAGTTCACCCTCAGGCCCAAACAAAGGCACTAGGAGAATTTGGAAATATGAAGATATTGACGCATTCCAGGTTCCTGATTCAACGTTTGAAATACCGGATGTTGTAAAGACACCCTTTCAATACTTTAAAACCCACTTTACTGACAAGGTGATAGAACATATTGTGCACCATAGCAATCTGTACTGTGCGCAGCAGTTGGGGGATTCCAATCAAAACTAGTACTGAAGAGATAGAACATTTCCTGGCAATACTTCTTTTTATTGGTGTTTTCAACTTCCCAGCCATAGAAGACTACTGGCACGACGAGTCACGTTTTAACGTGATAGCTGATATTATGTTGAGAAAACGATTCAAGCTGTTACGCCAATATGTTCATTTTATTGATAATCAGGAGTGCAACAACAGTACAGACCGATTTTACAAAATCTGCCCACTTTTTGAAATGCTTCGTGAGCAGTGTCTTCTCGTCCCATCCACTCACCAGCACAGTGTGGGTGAAGTCATGATGGCATATAAAGGCACAATGGCTAGCACTCTTCGCCAATATATTGCCAACAAGCCAGACAAGTGGGGCTTTAAATTGTTCTGCCGGGCCAGTTCATCTGGCATCATCCATGACTTACTGCTATATCAAGGGGCATCCACCTTTTTCAATGTGGTTCTCAGTGAGGAGGAGCAGGTGTTACCTTTAGGGGCCAAACTGGTAATAACATTATGCAAAACCATTGCACAACCATGGCTTTCAGTCGTCTTCTGTGACAACTTCTTTACCAGTTTCAACTTGGTGGAGAACCTGCATTCAAAACTGGGTGTCAAGTGCATCGGCACTGTCCGATCAAACCGCATTGGTGGAGCTTCCCTGATGACAGACAAGGAGTTGATGAAGAAAGGAAGGGGAGCTTTTGATTACAAGTCTGCTGATGGGGTGATCGCAGTAAAGTGGTTTGACAACAAGTGTGTCAATCTTCTTAGCAACGCTTGTGGTATTACACCTTTGTCAACTGTCAAACGGTGGAGCAAAGAGGCCCACACAAAAATTGATGTACCATGCCCATCACTCATTCCTGCATACAACCAACATATGGGAGGCATTGTTCTTTCAGACATGCTAGTACACATGTACAAGACCCCAGCAAAGTCAAGGTGCTGGTACTTTCCCCTGTTTGGATACATCCTTGAACTAAGCATCTCAAATTCCTGGCTGGTCTACAAGAGGGACTGTGGCCTACTGAAAGAGAAACTAATGCCTCTCAAAAGGTTCCGCCTGGCAGTTGCCCACAGTTTGGCGCAAGTCAACAAGCCAGCATCTAAAGTTGGCCGACCATCATCCTCTTCTCCACCACAGATGTCATCTCATCAGAAACAATACACTCCAAGACCCTCCCGACCACAACCAGATGTGCGGTACGATAATTGCTGACATTTGCCACTTCACTGTGACAAGCGAGGGTGGTGCAACCTCTGTCCAAAGGGTGTTTCGAGGTGAAAGTGTCAAAAGTGCCAGGTTTTCCTATGTTTGAATGCCAACCAGCAATGCTTCGAACCAGTGATAAACCAGCGATAAAGAGGATCCAATGCCCCAAAAATATTTGTGCTGTCGCACCACAACACAAAAGAGCTAATTTTATTCAATGCTTTAAAATGTTAGCTTATTAGTTAGTTTGTTTGATGTATCTATACAGATTTTTGGTATTTAAATATTTTTTTCTACTTTTACCACAAAGTGCCCTCTCAACCGTTTGGTAGAGCTCTTTTTTGTTAAAAAATTTTTGTTCTGTTAAAAAAAAAAAAAAAAAAAATATTGTTTGTTAAGTATGCCCAAAGGGAATAAAAAAATGCAAAGAAATAATTTTTCCATAGCTTTTTTCTAAGTGAGGACTTTAAAGTTAAAGACCACATAGACCAGTTCTTGCTGGAAAAAAATATTTTAAGCAACAGACAGCATGGATTCATGAAGACAGAAGTTGTCAAACTGACCTGATTTCTTTTTATTAGGAGGAAAGTAAAGCCTTGGACAGAGGGGTGACTGTGGACGTGGTATACTTGGATTTTGCAAATACGTTTGACACAGTTCCCCACACACGATTAATGTGTAAGGTAAAGTCTACAGGCTTGGAAATATCAATTTGTAAATGGATAGAAAACTGTCTAAAAAACCGAATCCAGAGAGTAGTGGTTAATGATTCTTGCTCTGAATGGTCTAAGGTTATCAGTGGTGTACCCCAGGATTCAGTGTTGGGACCCTAAAGCCCTGTACACACGATCGGATTTCCTATGGATTTTAAACCGATGGATTTTTCCATCAGAAATCCGATGAAGCTGACTTCCATCAGTCTTTCCTACACACCATCAGTCAAAAAACCAAACGTCCCAAACGCGGTGACGTAAAACACTCCAATGAGTCGAGAAAAATTAAGTTCAATGCTTCTGAGCATGCGTCGACTTGATTCTGAGCATGCGTGGGTTTTTTATGCAATGGAGTTCCCCACAGACCATAGTAATTTGCTATTGTTTTTTTTCCATTGGATAAAATTAAAACATGTTCTATTTTTTAACACCGATGGAAAAAAAAACGATGGGGCCCATACACGATTGGTTTGTCCAATGAAAAAAGTCCATCGGACTGTTTTCATCGGTAAAACCGATCGTGTTTAAAGGGCTTTACTTTTTAATATTGTGGTAGTGTGGTACCCCACCAGTGTAGTGATCCAGAATTCTCAACTGGACAGATTGAGGGGCTCCAGGGAGCTTATAATGTACAGAGGAAACTGGCGTTTCGGTTTCCTCATTATTTAATAAAGTCCACTTTGGGACCTGGAGCCCAGGGATTTCGTAGAGATCCGGGTGGGATGAAATCCCCAGTCCTGGGTCCAGATTTTGAGATTTACCAGCACACTGACTGGTCAGGTGTGTGCTGGCCTTTTTGTAGACACCTGACCATGGTTCTGGGCTCCACCCTCCCGAGGAGACCAGGCTTGCAAGGGAGAACCCAGAGTGTGCGGGTATGCACTGGAGTAGCTAGAGAAGCTGGAAAAGCTAGAGAGTGCAGGCTGCACTGTGAAACCCAGAGACCTGAGTCTGAGGTTGCTGACAGGAGTCAGGAAAGCTCCATGCGGGAGCTTGAGCAGTGGTGCTGCTGCTGAAAAGAGCCAGGCGGCTCTGTATCTTCATTTGCACTTTTGCGTGTGTGAGCCAGGAGGCTGAACATACAACCGTTTAATGTTGATGGTGAAAACCCCCCTGCGAGGGAAACCACATTTGTTTTCATTTCTGGAACTTTGTTTGATTTTCTTTTAATAAAAGTGGGCCAACAAGCCCTCAAAAGGAAACATTTGTGTGGGACTGTTCTCACTAGTGGGTGCTACACTTGAGCTAACAACCCCCAACATTACAAGTGGTGGCTCGAATGCTGGCAGAACTGGAGATCCCTGGAAAAGTAAGTTCATCTGTTTTATGAACTGTGTTTGTGTGCATGAGACAGCACAATCTGTGTGTGCAGGTGAGGAAAGCTTGCATGAAGTGAAAAGCAACTTGCTTTAAAGTGACAGTGCTTCATTTTTGCTGGACAGTGCAAAAGTTTGGTGGAGTGACTGCAAAGATGATACAAGGGGTTGAGCCTGCCGGAGAGTATTGCAGACAGTTTTCTTGTTCATACATCACGGGACACAGAGCAGCATAGTCATTACTATGTGGGTTATATAGATTACCTTCAGGTGCTGGCACTGGCAACTTCCAAAACAGGAAGTACCCTCCCCTATATAAGCCCCTCCCATCCGGGAGTACCTCAGTTTTTTGCCAGTGTCTAAGGTGTTGGCCAAGGTTAACATGTATTCATCTGGGCTTGTGTACAGGTTCTCTGGGCCTTAGCAAGCTATTCCGGATCCGACCAAAAAAGCTTCATAGCTAAACGGTCGGTACCCGGGCCTTGCAGAGAAGAGCAGGGTTTTGCCTGTAATGCCTCTCTTAGGAGGGCTGGACCCTGGGATCCAGAGCTCTGGTCATACCCAAAACCAAGAGGCTATCTGTGCAGGGTGCTATACAGGTCCAGGGGAGTGGAATCCTTGGGAACCCGGTCCCTGAAGGTCTAGTACAATGCCTGCCGTGAGAGGTGAAGTTTGGGCTTCTGTGGACCAAACAAAGTCCTGCGGCGGGGAAAAGGTAAGTGGGGGCCCCTCAGGAACTTGGTTCTATTGAGGGGACCCCCAAGCCTAATATGTCTTTCTGCCTGTTACCTAAAGGGTATTCCCGCTAATAGCTGTATATGCCTAAGAAATCCTAGAAATGTTTTTTCATAAGGGAAGTTTTAAAAAAACTGTAAACCTGGAAATGTTTTTTCATAAAGGAGGTTTAAAAAAAAAAAAAAAAGACAAAGGTGCGGTACCTGTGTTTGTCCACTAGAGGCCGCTGTGGAACGTCTTTTTTCTTGGGACTATTCCTTCCATGGTGAAAGTCCAGGCAGATGAGTGAGCTCTCTATCAGGGAAGCTGCATTCCTCTGTCATGCTGCCAAGTAGTTTCCTTCCATCCCCGAGTCCTGGTGAAACAGGGACCCTGGCTCCTCTCCCTACATGGCGCCAAGAGCGCACACGTGCACGCGCGCGCGCGCGCACACATGCTTTCCTTTTATAAGGTTTAGCTTAAAAAAAGGGGGCGGATGACGCGCTCTGTGCGCCCAGCGCTTCTGCGCATGTGCGGGCGTCCCAGCAAGATAAAAGGACTCAGTCCACGCTGCTTGCTATGGACACAGAGCATGAAAAGGAGCTGGTAGCATGGTATAGGGGCTTACAGTGGGCGGTTGATACAGGCATCCCCAGAAAGACGCATTAGTAGACACCCACTGATGTACATAGCAGCAAATTGCATTAGACTATTTCAGTAAGGGGTGTATTGCGGCTGGAATACCTCAGCTTTGAACTAAGGAATATGCCGCCTAAAAAACTCCGAGATATACCTCTCAGGAAGTGTAGGGGGTCTCCATCGGGCTCTGAGGATCTGGAGCAGTCATCTGCACCCTCCTCCCCTGAGAAATCAGAGGTTAATACCCATAAGGAACCCCCGGGAGTGCCAGGTACTGCGGCTGTCCTCAGTCCACCTGCTCCTGCATATATAACAGAGGAGGTTTTTTCCTCAACTCTGGAGGGATTGGAGCAGAGATTGGCAGCATTGATCGCTTCTTCTCTACAGGAAAGAAAGCGCGCCAGATCTCCATCACCTCCATTAGAGTGCCTGTTAGCAGAGCAACAGTCCCAGGAAGGGACCGACCTACCTGAAGGGGATCAGGAGGAGGTTAGCTCTGTTTTTGAGGAATCGACAGTAGATGAACCATTTTCAGCATCGCAGACTGAAAGATTGTGGGTCCAGACCCTAACTGACATGGTTCGATCTGCATTTAAAATGCCTCTTGTTGAACCATCAACTACTGCTGTCTCCTCATTGGGGTCGCTAAAAGCTCCCCAGGTTAATTGCTCCTTTCCAATACATCCATTATTGGAAGGACTTATATACCAGGACTGGGAACATCCTGATAAACTATTTGTTCCGCCTAAAAGGTTTCCGGTGATCTATCCCATGGAGGAAAAGTTCACCCAGAGATGGAATGTTCCTACGGTGGATGCAGCCATCTCTTCTGTGAACAAATCACTGACATGTCCAGTAGATAATGTTCAAATGTTCAAAGATCCAGTGGATAAAAAATTGGAATCTTTATTAAAATCTGCTTTTTCCACAGCAGGGGCTGTTACACAGCCAGCAGTGGCAGCTATTGGGGTCTGCCAAGCTTTAAAGGATCAAATGAAAATGGTCCTGAGGGATTTGCCAGACCAGCAGGCCCAGGCTCTGGCTGATCTGCCTAGAGCATTATGCTTTGCGGTTGACGCCATCAAGGATTCTATCCATCAGGCCTCCCGCCTCACGCTGTCTTTGGTACATATGCGTAGGCTTCTGTGGCTCAAAAACTGGTCTGCTGAAGCTCCCTGTAAGAAGCTCTTAGTTAGCTTCCCATTTCATGGGGAACGCCTTTTTGGCGAAGACCTGGATAAGTATATCCAGAAGATTTCCAGTGGTAAAAGTACTCTCTTACCGAGTAAAAAGAGGTCTAGGGGTCCATCTTTTAAGAGGACTACCTCTCCTATCCCTGCGACGTCTGCTACTAAGCAGTTCCGACGGCCTCCTCGGTCAAACTCAGGAGGTAAAAATCAGGGACAGCCACAGGGTAATAAAAAACCCTGGATCCGAAGAGGTACTAAACCAGCCTCCAAGTCAAGCCTATGAAGGGCTGCCCCCACTCAAACGGGTGGGGGGAAGACTTCAGTTGTTCGCAGAGACCTGGCGGGAGACGATCAAAGACAGATGGGTGCTCTCCGCAGTAAACTCTGGGATACAAGTTGGAGTTAAAAGAGTCTCCTCCGTCCCATTTTATGTGGTCAGGCATGCCAAGAGACCCTCTAAAAAGAGGGTCTCTCTTATTGGCGTTAGAACAACTATTGCTCCAAGGAGTAATTATGGAGGTTCCTATGGAAGAGTGGGGGTTGGGTTTCTACTCAAACCTTTTCACAGTCCCGAAGCCAAACGGGGACATAAGACCCATATTGGACCTAAAGAGTCTAAACAAATTTCTAAACGTCCGGTCTTTCCGGATGGAGTCGATCCGATCGGTCACCGCTGCCCTACAAGGGGAGGAATGGTTAGCCTCGATCGACATCAAAGATGCTTACTTGCATGTTCCCATCTTTCCAGGTCATCAAAAATTCCTACGCTTTGCAGTAGAAGGGCGCCATTTTCAGTTCAGAGCCTTACCATTCGGTCTGGCCACAGCACCACGAGTGTTCACAAAAATTCTGGCCCCACTGTTGGCCGATCTAAGAACACGGGGTGTAATGATAATGGCATACCTAGACGACCTGTTGTTGATGGACCACTCATTTGCCAAGCTAGAAGTGGTAATTGTCGATACAATCAAGTATCTAGAGTCTCACGGTTGGGTCATCAACCTGGACAAGTCAGCCCTACAGCCAGTGAAAAACCTGGTATATCTAGGGCTACGGCTGGATTCAGACCAGAGGAAGATTTTCTTACCTCTAGACAAGGTATCCTCTTTGAGGGCCTTGGTCCGTCTGCTTTGTGCAAAAAGACAGCCGTCCATACGCCTGTGCATGAGGCTGCTAGGAAAGATGGTAGCATTATTCGAAGCTGTACCATACGCCCAATTCCACTCAAGGAATTTACAAAGGGCCATATTGTCAGCCTGGAACGGAAAAGTTCAGGCTCTAGACTTCCCGATGGCTTTGTCCCCTTCCGTTCGGAAGAGTCTCTGCTGGTGGTTGATCCCCCAGAATCTCCAGAAGGGAAAACCCTTCAGCCCGATATCTTGGAAGGTGGTCACTACAGATGCCAGCCTTATAGGCTGGGGGGCAGTACTGGAGCAATGGTCTCTCCAGGGCAGATGGTCAAATGTAGTAAAAACCCTGCCCATCAATCTCTTAGAGATACGAGCAGCCCGGTACGCCCTAGTAACCTGGACATCCAGACTCCAAGGGTCCCCTGTCAGAATTCAATCAGACAATGCCACAGCAGTGGCATATATCAATCATCAGGGAGGCACCAGGAGTCGTGCAGCCCAGAGGGAAGTAAGTCACATCCTGGAATGGGCAGAAAAGCATGTCCCATGTATATCAGCTGTCTTCATTCCAGGGGTGGAGAATTGGAAGGCGGACTTTCTGAGTCGCCAACAGTTATGCCCAGGGGAATGGTCCCTTCATCCCGAGGTCTTCCGAGCAATATGTCAGCGGTGGGGAACACCGGATGTAGATCTGCTAGCATCCAGATTCAACGCAAAGGTGGACAGATTTGTCTCCCGGACAAGGGATCCCCTCGCTTGCGGCTCGGATGCTCTGGTGTTCCCTTGGGATCAGTTCAGACTGATATATGCATTCCCTCCGCTACAATTGTTGCCTCGACTCCTTCGCAGAGTCAGGTTGGAGAAGAAGCCGGTGATCCTGGTGGCTCCAGCGTGGCCCCGAAGGGCCTGGTACGCGGAGATCATCAACATGTCTGTGGGGAGTCCTTGGACCCTTCCACGTCGTCCGGACCTGCTTTCGCAAGGACCGATATACCACCCTTCCTTACTAACTCTAAGTTTAACGGCCTGGCTATTGAATCCCACATCCTAAAGAAGAGAGGTCTCTCTAACTCTGTGGTATCAACTATAATCAATGCCAGGAAGCCTGTATCCAGGCAGATCTACTATAGAGTTTGGAAGGTGTACATCACTTGGTGCGAGGCCAGAAAATGGCATCCACGTAAGTACGTTATAGGCAGAATTCTGGACTTCCTGCAGTGGGCTGTAGACAGGAAGTTTGCCTTAAGTACTATCAAGGGCCAGGTTTCGGCCTTGTCAATACTATTTCAAAGGCCCCTGGCAATGCATTCACTTGTCAAATCCTTTATGCAAGGTGTGACTCATATTATTCCACCGATTAAGGCTCCCATATGCCCATGGGATCTAAATTTGGTTCTGTCGGTTCTGCAGAAGCAGCCATTTGAACCTTTGCGGCACATTTCCTTGGTTCTACTCACCAGGAAATTGATATTTTTAGTAGCCATATGCTCGGCTAGAAGAGTGTCGGAATTAGCCGCCATGTCCTGTAAAGAGCCATATCTGGTTATCCATAAGGACAGAGTAGTATTACGTCCTCACCCAGCCTTTCTTCCTAAGGTGGTATCGAGGTTTCACTTGAACCAGGATGTGGTTCTTCCTTCTTTTTTCCCCAAACCAAGCTCGGTAGAGGAAAAGTTATTGCATTCTTTGGATGTAGTAAGAGCAGTTAAAGCTTATCTAGAAGCCACTGCTCAGATTCGTAGAACGGATTCTTTGTTTGTTCTGCCGGAAGGCCCCAGAAAGGGTCAGGCAGCATCAAAATCTACTTTAGCCAAGTGGATTCGACAGGTCATAATACAAGCCTATGGCTTGAGAAGTAGACCGCCTCCGTTCAAAGTTAGGGCGCACTCCACGAGAGCAGTTGGAACTTCATGGGCAGTGCATCACCAGGCCTCCCTGGCGCAAATTTGTAAGGCCGCAACATGGTCTTCAGTACACACGTTTACTAGGTTCTACCAGGTGGACGTTAGAAGTCAGGAGGATGTCGCCTTTGGGCGCAGTGTGTTGCAGGCCGCAAAAGATCCTCATGCCTGATGGCGCCCAGCTTATGTATGGTGTATCCCCCCCCTCATGTGGCATTGCTTTGGGACGTCCCACATAGTAATGACTATGCTGCTCTGTGTCCCGTGATGTATGAACAAGAAAGTAGGATTTTTAAAACAGCTTACCTGTAAAATCCTTTTCTTGGAGTACATCACGGGACACAGAGCTCCCACCCCTCTTTTGGGGACACGTATTGCTTTGCTACAAAACTGAGGTACTCCCGGATGGGAGGGGCTTATATAGGGGAGGGTACTTCCTGTTTTGGAAGTTGCCAGTGCCAGCATCTGAAGGTAATCTATATAACCCACATAGTAATGACTATGCTGCTCTGTGTCCCGTGATGTACTCCAAGAAAAGGATTTTACAGGTAAGCTGTTTTAAAAATCCTACTTTTTGCTACTCCAACTCCAGTTAAAGGGGAAGTGCATGTGGTTGCCCCTGGTAACGCTAGTCACTATCAATGTGCAAAGGCCTAAGTTTGAAAGAGGATGCAATTGGGGAAGCCCTGTTAAGGCCCTGAAGCAAGAGGGCTGTTTGCAGTGCAGAGAGTGGGGGCATGTTGTCTCCAAGTGCCCTTTGTCTCAGCCTCCAAGACAAGGTGACATGGCCAGACAAAGGTCTGCAACAATGTTTGGGAAGCCTGATTTGAGTCCCAGGTGTGTTCAAAAGGCTGATCAGAAGTTCGAGAGGTATGTGGTTGCCCGTAGCAACGGCGGTAATGTCAAGTCTGCGGACCACGTGAGAAAAGTATTGCCAACAGAGGATCGTGGCAAGTTGAAAGCAACAATGCTCCAAGGATCGCAAAGTCGCTGCATTTGGGAAAGTTGGCAAAGTACAGCTGGAAGAATGCCATCTCCCTTAGCAACGAGAGATCAAATGTTAACCGAAAGGAGCTACAGTAGAAATGTGGAGCGGCGTCCCACTAAAGATATGTGCAGAAATGTACCATGCCTGGAATGTGGTCAACTTGGGCATGGAATTTTTTCTTGTCCCAGGTTATGGAACATGGCTGGAGATATGGCTACTGGGCAGAAGTCTTTGTCTGCAAGCCCAGTGTCAGGGATGTGCTGGGCTTGAACCTGGGACCTCGTCTGCGTCTGGCATTGACTCTTCCAACGGAGCTATCTGAGATGCTGGACAGTTCCCTGCCTGATCTGCTGAACAACCTATCTGATCCATTAGACTACTCTGCTTGGTGTCTTGATTACTGTTGAACTCTGAACCCCTTTCTCCTCCCATGTACTTCCTATAAAAGACATTCCAGAGATGTTGCCCCTTGCGGTTTGATCTGCTTCTGTTCCCTGAGTTCCTGATTCTGTGCTTGTATCCTGTTCCTGTGTTTGACCCGGCTTCCTGACCACGCTTCTGTCTCCAGTCCTGACCTCGGCTCGTTTGACCCTGCTCAGTTATCTGCCAGTCTGCCTGTTGCCAAGATTCGGCCTGGACTTTGAATACTCTCTGCCTGCCACTTATGATGTTTACCTTGATGTGTATGACCCGGCTTGTCTGACTCTGCAAACCTGCACCAGCTTACCTGCATCCTCTGCTCTGCGAGCTGCACACGCTGACCTGCATCCTTTGCAATGCAAACCTGCACCTGCTGACCTGCATCCCTGCTCTGCAAACCGGCACCTGCTGACCTGCATCCTCTGCTCTGCAAACCGGCACCTGCTGACCTGCATCCTCTGCTCTGCAAGCTGCACCTGCTGACCTGCATCCGCTGCTTCCGGAACCAGCCATTCCAGTCTCCACTCGGCTCCACCACTCCAAGCAGTGAGGATCAGACAGGCACCCTTACCTCACCGTGCTCTTACCACCACTGTCCCCACTCCAGTGGTCTCCGAGCCGGGGTTGTACGGGAGGTCCCTCTCCGCACGTCAGGCTCACACCTAAGGTACGTTACAGTATCAAACCGCCATGCCTGAGCCTGCAGGAGATACCTTGCCTATGGACAATGTCTATCAACACCTTACAGCTCTCACTCAGATCGTGAAGTCTCTGCAGGGCAGCCACGTCCGAATGGATAAGCAGACACAAACTCAAGCCACCTCTGCAGATTCACCTCCAACCCCAACTTCCTCTATTGGAATGATACCATCTCCTGAGCCCAGGGTCCCTGTTCCTGAGAAGTTTTTTGGGGATCGGAGTAAATTCTGTGCGTTTCGCAACGCATGTGAACTTTACTTTTCGTTGCTACCTCTGACTTTTTCATCTGAAGCCACCAAGGTGGGCTTCGTTATCGCTTTGCTGCAGGGGGAACCTCAAGCTTGGGCCCATCACCTACTTGAAGTCTGCCATGTAGTTCTAGACTCTCTGCCCTCTTTTCTTGATGCCATGGCCCGACTTTATGATGATCCACAGCGGACTTCTACTGCCGAGGCTGCTCTCCATGCGCTCCAGCAAGGCCGCCGAGCGGTCGAGGACTATGTGACTGATTTCAGACGCTGGAGCGCGGATACCCAGTGGAATGAGGCGGCTCTGCGGCATCAGTTCCGTCTTGGTCTCTCTGAAAGCCTGAAGGACGAGTTAGCACGGGTCGGTGGTCCTGATGTTCTAGAGACTTTAATTACTTTGTCTATCCAGATAGACCGACGACTCCGGGAGCGCAGAGCAGAAAGGTCTACCCAGCAGCTCCGCCCAGCTTGGATGCTACCCCAGATACGAGCCCCTGTGTACCCTGCCAGTGCCAGTACGGTTCCAACTGAACCCTCATCTCTCAACCAGACCGTCAAGCCAGGGCAGCTTGGACTAATGAAACATTCCCTATCGGCCAAGGAACGACTTCGTCGGCTGCAGAATTATCTATGCCTGTATTGCGGGGAACCCGGTCATTATGTCTCTTCTTGTCCCGCTAAGCTGCGCAAGGTCCTGGCTACCTCTTCTCCCAACTACTCACCTCCATCTACCAATGCTACTCACCTGGCTCTTCCTATCTCTTTCCAACTATCAGGGAGGACAATACCAGTAACTGCAATAATCGACTCAGGGGCATGTAGTTGTTTTGTCGATCTAGACTTTGCAGCACAACAACACATCCCACTCCAACCTAAGACTCAAGGACTTTCCATTTTCCTGGCAGATGGGTCTTGCATCAAGTCTAGAGTAGTGACCCAGGAGACCCCTCCTTTGCCTGTGATCACCTCCATGGACCATAAGGAACTATTGACTTTGGATGCTATTGCATCTCCCATGTTTCCAGTTATCCTGGGTCTACCCTGGCTTCAGGCACACAATCCACAGATTGATTGGGGAACCGGAAGTATTAAGTTCCAGTCACCATACTGTCAACACCACTGCACGCTTCCACGTCCCAGCACCTCAGGGCCTCTGTTATGCCTGGATTCAGATCCAGAGATACGAGCTTCTGTACCCAAACAATATCATGAGTTCCTGGACGTCTTCAGCAAGCGAGGGGCCGAAGTCCTCCCGCCTCATCGTCCTTACGATTGTCCAATCGAGCTTCTTCCCGGTGCTGAGATTCCTTTTGGACGGATCTTCCCCCTATCTGAACGGGAGCTTGAGGTACTGAAAGAATACGTTGATGAGAACCTTAAGAGGGGTTTCATCCGTCCTTCCACTTCTACAGCAGGGGCAGGAATCTTCTTTGTGGAGAAAAAAGACCATTCTCTTCGGCCCTGTGTAGATTACCGGGAATTAAATAAAATCACGGTCAAGAACCGGTACCCTCTGCCTCTGGTACCTGAACTTTTTCAAAGACTCAGGACTTCCTCTGTGTTTACCAAATTAGACCTGCAGGGGGCATACAACCTGGTACGCATCCGAGCAGGGGATGAATGGAAGACTGCCTTTCGTACCAGGTTCGGCCATTACGAATACCTAGTAATGCCCTTCGGCCTATGTAACGCCCCTGCCACCTTTCAGCATCTAGTCAATGATGTTTTCAGAGACTGTCTGGACATTTATGTAGTTGTCTATCTTGATGATATTTTGATTTTTTCCTCCTCTCTCGAGCAGCACCGGAAACACGTCAAGAGTGTACTCTGTCGTCTCCGCCAGCATGGACTGTACGCAAAACCAGAAAAGTGTGAATTCGAGCGACAGAGTATCCAGTTCCTTGGCCTAGTGATCTCTACAGAGGGATTCAAGATGGACCCACAGAAGGTTTCAGCCATTCTGGATTGGCCTGCACCTTCAGACAAAAAGGGGGTGCAGCGCTTCGTTGGCTTTGCCAATTTTTATCGGAGGTTTATCAAGGGATTCTCTGCTATTATTTTCCCGATTACGCAGCTAACGAAGCAAAATGCTCGATTCCAGTGGACATCTGAAGCACAGGCTGCTTTCACAAACCTAAAAAGACTTTTTACATCTGCTCCTATCCTAAGTCATCCCGATCCTGCCCTACCTTATCTACTTGAGGTAGATGCCTCAGAGACAGCGGTTGGAGCTGTTATCTCCCAGTGCCAAGGTCTCAAGGACTTGATACACCCGGTAGCCTTCTTCTCCCGTAAGCTTACCCCATCTGAGAGGAATTATGATGTTGGAGACTGGGAGCTCCTGGCCATTAAATCTGCCCTTGAGCAGTGGAGGTACTTGTTGGAGGGAGCAGCGCATCCTATACTCATTTACACAGACCACAAGAACCTAGAGTATCTGAGAGCTGCCAAACGTCTGAGACCACGCCAGGCACGTTGGGCACTATTTTTCTCTAGATTCTCGTTCCACATAACTTACCGGCCAGGCTCCAAGAACACCAAACCAGACACTCTTTCCCGCATGTTTGATGATCCAAAAGAGGTGTCAGCTCCAGATACCATTCTATCGGAAGGCAACTTCTTACTTTTACAAACTAGCCTGATGTCTGGCTTGAAGCAAGATTCTACAGGTGTGTCTGGTCCCTCTGGAATCACTCTGGTACCCAAGGACAGGTTACTTTGGAAGAATGACAAAATCTTTGTGCCAGAAGAAGTTCGAGTCACAGTGTTAAACTTGTGTCATGATCATCCCCTGGCAGGCCATTTCGGAATGCATAAAACCCTTGAACTGATTCAACGCATGTTTTGGTGGCCGGATCTTGAAAAAGACTGCAGGGAATATGTAGGTTCATGTGCCACCTGTATCCGTAGCAAGACCACTAGAAGCAAGGCCTGGGGTCTGCTCAGACCCTTACCAGTCCCTGACCGTCCCTGGAAAATGATTGCCATGGACTTCATAGTGGAACTCCCCCCATCTGAAGGTTGCACAGCCATCTTTGTAGTGGTTGGCCGTCTATCCAAGATGGCCCACTTCGTGCCTCTCAAAGGCACGCCCTCTGCCATGGAAACTGCCCAGGTCTTCATTAGGGAAGTAGTAAGGCTACATGGGGTCCCTGCAGACATCGTTTCGGATAGAGGGGTGCAGTTCACCTCTCGCTTTTGGAAGGCTTTGTGCAAGGTCCTGAAGATTGAGTTGTCCATGTCCTCGGCCTATCACCCCCAAACTAACGGGCAAACCGAAAGAACGAATCAGACGCTCAAACAGTACCTCAGATGCTTCACCACCTTCGTTCAAGACGACTGGGTAGCTTTACTACCCTTGGCAGAGTTTGCCTTTAACAACGCCAGTCATTCGGCTACAGGTCAATCGCCATTTTTTGCCAACTACGGGTTTCACCAGACCTTCTTACCTGATCTCATCCCTGATTCAACAGTCCCGGCGGTCCAGAGTATCGTTGATTTCCTGACCCGTAACAGCAGGATATTGCAGGAAGCCATGACTAAGGCACAAGCAGCCAATAAAAGGATCTTTGACAGGAAAAGGAGAGGGGAATTATGCCTGCAACAGGGTGACCAAGTATGGTTATCGACCACCAACCTTAAGATGGCTTGCCCCGCAAGGAAACTGGCACCCAAGTTCATCGGTCCTTTCCCAGTAAAACGGAAATTAAACTAGGTCTCCTATGAACTTGCCTTGCCGGAGTCGTTGAAGATTCACCCAGTCTTTCACGTTTCCCTGCTGAAACCCGCAGTGCCCGACCCGTTCCCAGACAGGGGATCGGGACCACCCGAGCCTGTAATCATTGACGGTGATGAGGAGTTTGAGGTGAAGGCCGTCTTGGACTGCCGAAGAAGAGGGAACCAGCTTAAATTCCTGATCAAGTGGAAGGGGTACGGTCTGGAGGAGAACTCCTGGGAACTCCATCAGAACATCCACGCCCGAGAGTTAATCCAGGCCTTTTTTCGCAGTCACCCCCAGAAAAGAGCTCTATTGGGCACCCAGAGGTTGCCCTTAAGGGGGAGGGCACTGTCAGGGACGTGCTGGGCTTGAACCTCTGACCTCTTCTGCGTCTGGCATTGACTCTTCCAACGGAGCTATCTGAGATGCTGGACAGTTCCTGCCTGATCTGCTGGACAACCTATCTGATCCATTAGACTACTCTGCTTGGTGTCTTGATTACTGTTGAACTCTGAACCCCTTGCTCCTCCCATGTACTTCCTATAAAAGACATTCCAGAGATGTTGCCCCTTGCGGTTTGATCTGCTTGTGTTCCCTGAGTTCCTGATTCTGTGCTTGTATCCTGTTCCTGTGTTTGACCCGGCTTCCTGACCACGCTTCTGTTTCCAGTCCTGACCTCGGCTCGTTTGACCCTGCTCAGTTATCTGCCAGTCTGCCTGTTGCCAAGATTCGGCCTGGACTTTGACTACTCTCTGCCTGCCACTTATGATGTTTACCTTGATGTGTATGACCCGGCTTGTCTGACTCTGCAAACCTGCACCAGCTTACCTGCATCCTCTGCTCTGCGAGCTGCACACGCTGACCTGCATCCTTTGCAATGCAAACCTGCACCTGCTGACTTGCATCCCTGCTCTGCAAACCAGCACCTGCTGACCTGCATCCTCTGCTCTGCAAGCTGCACCTGCTGACCTGTATCCGCTGCTTCCGGAACCAGCCGTTCCAGTCTCCACTCGGCTCCACCACTCCAAGCAGTGAGGATCAGACAGGCACCTTTACTTCACCGTGCTCTTACCACCACTGTCCCCACTCCAGTGGTCTCCGAGCCGGGGTTGTACGGGAGGTCCCTCTCCGCACATCAGGCTCACACCTAAGGTACGTTACACCCAGGCTCCTGTTTAAAAATGTTTTCAGTCACCTCTGGCAACAGTGAGGAAGTACCTGTTGTTGTGCTTGCAGGGGGTGCTATGGAGTCAGAAATGGCTGCTGCAGTTTCATCCCATGGCCACCAGGGAGAGTTGGCCAGCGAAAGTGCAACAAAGGATAGACAACGCACTCAAGTGAACATGGCAACCCCTGGTACAGTGATGGGTAAGACTGTTGCTCGTAAATGCATTCAAGAGACCGACTATGTGACTGTGCACATTGGAGTGGAAGTGACCCCAAATGAGAGATCCACTGTCTGTGTAGAAAATGACTTGCCTCGCTGCAGTGCCCTGTCCAGTGGGGAGGCAAGTGGTAAACTTGATTATGACAATGTGATGGGTAAAACAGCTAAAGTTGATGGTACAGTTGCTAATGGGCTAGTGCAGCTCACTAGAGATAAAAACATTGTTATGAATGCCGTTAAAGATGTGCTATCTCCACTAGCAACTGAGATGAAGGCTACAGAGGTGTCCCTAGAAACCCCCAGGGAGCTCTGCGTTTTGGAGCCGGAGGTTGCCTGGGACAGCTTTGGTGCCGCTCTAAGGGATAAGAGGGTACCTGAACCTGGTGATAACAAAATGGTTAATGCTAAAACGGAAATGTTTAAAAACACTCATGATGGAAATAGGTTATTGCAGTCTGGCAATGACAGGTGTGAAGGTGTTCATGCGTTTAATGAAGCGCCACCAGAGCAAGGTGGTGAGAGTGTGGTATTGCAGCCTGCTCTGGTTAAAAATGTATTACCACAGTCTGGTTTAAATAAAAGTGACATGTGCAATGTGTCGGTTGCTGAGCCACTCTGTCCCTCTGGTAGCGCAGAGATAACAGACTGGGACAGGTGGGCAAAAGACCTGTTGGCTTTGTTGGAAAAGGCCTCTGTTGGTAAGAGTGGAGCAGACATGATTTCTGCAGTGCCAGATGAAGGACCTGCAGAGCAACTTATATGCAATGATGCACTTGCTGCTGCAGATGATGTTGCTCATGAGATGGAAGCGCCAAGTAAGGGTGAATGCACAAAAGAGGTCATGTCTGTGATCCACAAAGGGTCTAACTATGTGGTAATGGTTGATGCCGTGCCAAATGAGCTGGTGTTGGTGGAAGTGCCAGATGGTACAGCAATAAATGAAGTGATTGTAGTCACAGGTCCAAATGTTGTTTTATGCGATGATGGTCAGGGGTCAGGACAGTTGCTGGCAGAGGATCTCATGCCAATGGGGTTTGTGTATAGTGAAGCTGCCGTAGACAACCACTCTGCTGGGTGCAGTTCCTCTCCAGACACTGCCCTGCCGAACATGGGTGAAATTCAATATGACAAATGCGTTGATATTTCTGACCATGATGAGAAATGCAGCACATTGGCAATTTTTGATGGTTTGGTTACCATGGGTGACAAAAATGATGGCAGACCTGATGGTCAAGGTTATGCGGTTGCTGCTAATCCAAAAAAATGTGTGGAGATAAATGGTGTGACTGACTTAGAAGAGGTAAAAGGTACAGCAGAATTAGGCCCCCTACAGGTTCAGGAGGGTAATTCTGGGGAAGGTTTCCTGAGGTTTGAAGAACTTATAGGATCTGAGAAGTATCCTGGTAAAAAATGGTCGGAAGGAAATAGCCCAAAGCGCAGCAAGGTGTCACATGACTTAGAAACCTCAGAGTGGCAAGATAGTCAGGATGTCCTTCAGAGGGAGACTAAGACAAGGCTGCAGTCTTATGAGGATGTTAGTGATGAAACTGACAGAATGAAGCATGCAATGTACATGGGGAAACAAGTGGCGCTAAGTTTGGACAGTAAGGGGGTGCCCATACATAGAGCTCAGAGAGGGAGCAGTGTCACCCCAATAAAAGAGCCCCGGCTTATCACTAAACAAGTGTTTAAAAATCTGATCCCTTCCAAATTAAATAATAGGAAAAAGGGGTGATCTATCGGAAAATGAGGGAGCCCTTGGTAAGCTCAATGGTATCGGACCCTAAAGCTCAGAAATCAACCTTGGGTGCAAAAAGGTGCCAAGAGTAGTAAACTCCCTACTGATTAAGTGGCTAGTGTAGGTCCAAGGGAAATAGAAAGACATCGCTTTTGGAAACGTGCACGCAAAAAGATATGGGAGTGTCATTGCAGAGCCCGAGTAAACGTAGCAGGGGGATGTGGAGAAAGTCACCTGATGGGACAAGATTTGGCCCATTTGGGTGGTAGCTGGCATGCCAAAGTGAGGAGGTTGGACTGGTGTGTTCCGCCCTCTGGGTCAAAACAAGGGGGAGGGGTATGTGGTACTGTGGTACCCCACCAGTGTAGTGACCCAGAATTCTCAACTGGACGGGTTGAGGGGCTCCAGGGAGCTTATAATGTACAGAGGAAACTGGCGTTTCGGTTTCCTCCATTATTTAATAAAATCCACTTTAAGACCTGGAGCCTGGGGATTTCCTAGAGATCCAGGTGGAATGAAATCCCCAGTCCTGGGTCCAGATTTTCAGATATACCAGAACACTGACTGGTCAGGTGTGTGCTGGCCTATTTGTAGACACCTGACCATGGTTCTGGGCTCCACCCTCCCGAGGAGACCAGGCTTGCAAGGGAGAACCCAGAGTGTGCAGGTGTGCACTGGAGTAGCTAGAGAAGCTGGAGTAGCTAAAGAGTGCAGGCTGACTGTGAAACCCAGAGACCTGAGTCTGAGGTTGCTGACAGGAGTCAGGAGGGCCCCATGCGGGAGCCTGAGCAGTGGTGCTGCTGCTGAAGAGAGCCAGGTGGCTCTGTATCTTCATTTGCACTTTTGCGTGTGTGAGCCAGGAGGCTGAACATACAACCGTTTAATGTTGATGGTGAAAACCCCCCTGCGAGGGAAACCACATTTGTTTTCATTTCTGGAACTTTGTTTGATTTTCTTTAATAAAAGTGGGCCAACAAGCCCTCAAAAGGAAACATTTGTGTGGGACTGTTCTCGCTAGTGGGTGCTACACTTGAGCTAACAACCCCAAACATTACAATATCTTTATAAATTATATAGGGTCTGGGATTAAAAGTACCATTTCTATCTTTGCAGATGACACCAAGCTATGCAGTCGAATAACGTCCTTACAGGATGTCTCCAATTTACAAGCCGACCTCAAAGCACTGTCTAATTGGGCAACTAAGTAGCAACTGAGGTTTAATGTTGATAAAAGTAAAGTTATGCACTTGGGGGCTAAAAATATGCATGCATCATGCATACTAGGGGGAGTACAACTGGGGAAATCCATAGTGGAGAAGGATCTGGGGGTTTTGGTAGATCATAAGCTCAATAATGGCATGCAATGCCAAGCTGCGGTTTCCAAAGCGAGCAAAAGCCTTTCTTGTATTAAGAGAGGTATGGACTCCAGAGAGAGAGATATAATTTTGCCCCGTTCAAATCATTAGTAAGACCTCATCTGGAATATGCAGTTCAGTTTTGGGCACCATTTGAATCCAAAAAGTAAAAATCAAAAATGAATACAAGGGGATGGTAACGGGGCTAAAAGAACCCCCCTGTCACTGCCCAAGTGAGTCTCTACAATCACTAAGGTTAATGGGATATCTAGTTCTGTGTGGTACACGGAGCTTCATGGAAATGATTTGTGGCCTCACATTTGACCCTCTTTCCTGCATCCAGCCATGGATTTTGGCCATTACTAGTGATGTCACTGGTAGATAAAATCTTAATTTTTAAATCTGATTAGCCATTTTACAATGGACTGACATTGGGGAGAGTAGGATCTGGAGCAGTGTGAGGTAGTTCTCGGAGTTCAGCTTTAAAGCAGTGCACTGATGGGAATGGGCCCTAAGGCTCACCAATGGGTAAACATTCTACCTGGCACTTTGTACTGCTGTCCTTCAGCCTGATAACAAACCTCTAACTCAACCTCATGTTACGTCATGTTAGGCATATCTGGGTCAACGTATATAAATCTCTACTCACAATATCTTTACTACTCTGCGTCTGTGTGTGGAAGGGGTGGAGGTGTAACTTCTTCATGAAGAGATATTTCTGATGCGTAGACAAGAGTTTGTTCTTTTCTAAGGTTTTCTTTTCTGCAGCTCCAATTGTATAAAGCATGCCACTCGTGTACTTCCTGCTGATCTCTGGAGGTAAGGCAAAATTGAAACAAGATTACACTTTTCTTATTAATGTATCATTTATCTTTATTTCAGTTCTTGGTAGATGCTGGTGGCTTCAGTCACCCATCTGCATTTTGTATATCTCAAAGACTGCTTAGCCATCTCATCTTATCCATAATGTTTAGCGAGGATTGAATATCGTTTGACTGCAATTAACAGACAGCAATCTTTGCTTGTAATTCAGCAGGTTGAATTTTCCTATAGATGTATTTGGCAAACAATGTTACATAAAATTTTCATGGTAATCCTTCTTAGATTCTCATCTGGCAAAGGGGAATTCTCCCCAGACTTAAATTATATGTAAACATAATCACTAAATTCTCGTATAAGACTGTGATTTCACAAAAGCAATTTTTATTATTTCTGTTCAAATTTTTTTATTTTAACATAATCATAGTGTACATAAAACAACAATCTTAGTGAAAGATGTACAGTTTAACATACGATGTATCTGAGGAGAGATAAGCTTAAAACTATTCAGCCCAACCGGGATAGCGGCCATTAAAGCGAAACAGATCTAAAATTAGGAAGGGCCTATTGTCACATCATCAATTGGCTTGGGATTACTAATGATGGGGCAGTGAGAGAGAGGAAATAACAATAAAAAAGAAAAAAAAAAAAAATCCCATCAGATAATGAATATGTAAATTCAAAAAGATAAGAAATAGGTAGACCAGTCCAGAAATAGTAATAAACAAAGCTTGTCATCGGCAGGACCAGGGTATACAATCTACAGATAGATCCGGGTAATAAGTCCCATCTTTGTTATAGAGATTGTGAGTATAACAGAATTTTTATTATTTCAAAATCTGCAGCATTATTATAATAATATTTGGTTATCCTGCCCACTTAAGATCAAGACTGTTTCTGGCACTTGTTGTTTACAAGTTAAAATCAGTTTATTTTTCTAGAAAATTACTTAGAACCCCAAACATTATATATATATATATATATATATATATTTAGCAGATACCCTAGAGAATAAAAAGGAGATCATTGCAATACTTTCATGCAGAAGTGAACTTGAGCACATCCCGCCATCTTGTTTCATGATAATGTGGTGAAAGTGGTTGTGTGGGAACAGGAAGACATAGAAGCAACAGTAACAAGGACAAGGGGATTCAAATTTGTTTTTTTGTGGCCTTAACCATGTTTAGTGCAGTTTTCATGTTGCTCTTTGCTGAGATGCTGAGGACAGTATCTATCAAAGAGGGGGGAGCATTGGCAGATGCAGTCTCATTTCTCCACTGCAGGTGGTGCTCAACCAGAGCGACACAGCAGAGGGAGAGGAAATCAAGAGAAACATATTCATCTATGGTTTCCTGGATCACTGGGGAAGCAATCCCATTGGATGTTGCCATCCCATGTGACTCTGGCAGTAATTTTCAGTCAGGCAGACCCAGATTTTTGCTACTGGACAGGGAGGGGACAGGTTACTGGTCTGTATTGGAAAGTGAATAGTGGTAAGAAAAGGTTCCGGGCAAGTAGGGTCAGGGCACGCTATCCCTCCTAGAACTCTTTCCTCCTTTGGTTTCAGACTGGCCTTGCCTCATTCCGCCCTCTTGGTACACATGCTGTAGGTACATCAGAACCTGCTGAGCTGTTGTTTCTTTGAGCCATTCCTTCAATACAAGTTTGCTAATTGTAACTGGAGTGTAGGGATAGGCGAATACCCAAATTTTCTGTGCGCTCCTGCCGAGCGCAAAGTCAATAGGTTATTAAGGGGCAAGGCTAGGAAGCCGGCCACTGTGTCCTTGACAATGAGTCATAAGCTGTCAGCGGGCTTCCCCACTGACAGTTGAATGTAGAAAAAAAATGGCATAAGATCCCCCCCCAAAATCCATACCAGACCCTTATCTGAGCATGCAGCCTGGTAGGCCAGGAAAGAGGGGGGGAATGAGCCAGTGCCCCCCCTCCTGAATCATACCAGGCCACATGCCCTCAACATGGGGGGGTGCTTTGGGGCTGAGGCTTTGCCCCCCGCCCCAAAGCACCTTGTCCCCATGTTCATGGGGTCAAGGGCCTCTTACTAAGGGTCTGGTATGGATTTTCAGTGGGACCCCGTGCGTTTTTTTTTTGTTTTTTTTTATTGCCGGCAATGGCTTGCAACCGCAAGTCAATTTAAATGTAATTTTTTTTCTCTTTAGAAATGTCAGTTTTCCTGCAGCAGGTTCTATACACAGTACAGATATGCCACTTTACAGGCAAACTAAGGGGACCCCCCCAGGCACTATATTGAAAGGCATTTTTCATTTTTCTAGTTTTACTTTAAGCATCATTAAATTCACTGCTCTTTCAAAAACAATATTTTTAAAAAACGTTTTTTGCCTTGATACATGTACCCCAGGACAGTACACGGGCCCCCATACCCTTTTTATGGCCAATAACGTGCATATAAGCCTCGAAAATGGGGACTCTTGATTTTAATAAAGTTTGTGACTCAGGGCCAAACTTTTTACCTGTTCGGTGTGTAGTGAACAGGGGGGTGTTCAGCCCATCAATACTGGAGTGTATTCTCTGCTGCTGCACCATGCTGAATCCACCCACAGACTTTCATGAAGTTTAGTAGGATTGGTTCACCCTGGATTTTATCAGCATACAGTCAGCATGAACAATGTTGCATCTGATGATAGGAGGGTTACCTGAAAGAATATGCTTTATTGTTCACATGTATAATATTTTGAATAAATCCAAGGAACCTTGCTAGTCTATTGATTGCAGTTATGTTATACCACATGGGGAGTATTTTAGTGGTTGGCTTATATTTAGTTCAGTTTATATTTGGTTACTCAGTTTATATAACAGACTGATAGAGGCAGAATATCCTTTATAATGTGGCTAAATAGGAGGAGGGGTGTAAGAACAGAAATCCTTCCACAGTAGCTGGCCATTGCTGAGGGACACACAATATGGGCAAGAGGTTGTAGACACATGACCTTAATACTCGCTACATGACCAAAAGTATGTAGATACCGCTCCAGATGATTGGATTCAGGTGTTTCCTCTGAAGAGGACTTATAACAGGATGGGAATTGGCTGACAGATCAGGCAGATAGATCATGAAAGCTACACAAACATGGACTCAGCAATGTCTCTGTGGCTCTATCAGGTAACATGTGACTACATAGTATAGTTTTATTAGACTTTTTAACAACAGAAGGGTCTAGCAGAGAATCACTTGAGTAAAAAAAAATCAGGGGGAAAGAACTTCCACTTGGATTGCCTAGGCCTTTGTGTGTTCATGCTGCTGCTACATGTTGTGCATGGCACCCTTGGCCATGTCATACAGACAAAAGGCCCTGTGCAAGCACAGATGGGCAACATTAAAAACAGGATTTTAGTTGCACAGCATTTTCAAATATACAGGTCCTTCTCAAAAAATTAGCATATTGTGATAAAGTTCATTATTTTCTGTAATGTACTGATAAACATTAGACTTTCATATATTTTAGATTCATTACACACAACTGAAGTAGTTCAAGCCTTTTCTTGTTTTAATATTGATGATTTTGGCATACAGCTCATGAAAACCCAAAAATCCTATCTCAAAAAATTAGCATATCATGAAAAGGTTCTCTAAACGAGCTATTAACCTAATCATCTGAATCAACTAATTAACTCTAAACACCTGCAAAAGATTCCTGAGGCTTTTAAAAACTCCCAGCCTGGTTCATTACTCAAAACCGCAATCATGGGTAAGACTGCCGACCTGACTGCTGTCCAGAAGGCCATCATTGACACCCTCAAGCAAGAGGGTAAGACACAGAAAGAAATTTCTGAACGAATAGGCTGTTCCCAGAGTGCTGTATCAAGGCACCTCAGTGTGAAGTCTGTGGGAAGGAAAAAGTGTGGCAGAAAACGCTGCACAACGAGAAGAGGTGACCGGACCCTGAAGAAGATTGTGGAGAAGGACCGATTCCAGACCTTGGAGGACCTGCGGAAGCAGTGGACTGAGTCTGGAGTAGAAACATCCAGAGCCACCGTGAACAGGCATGTGCAGGAAATGGGCTACAGGTGCCGCATTCCCCAGGTCAAGCCACTTTTGAACCAGAAACAGCGGCAGAAGTGCCTGACCTGGGCTACAGAGAAGCAGCACTGGACTGTTGCTCAGTGGTCCAAAGTACATTCGGAAATCAAGGTGCCAGAGTCTGGAGAAAGACTGGGGAGAGGGAAATGCCAAAATGCCTGAAGTCCAGTGTCAAGTACCCACAGTCAGTGATGGTCTGGGGTGCCATGTCAGCTGCTGGTGTTGGTCCACTGTGTTTTATCAAGGGCAGGGTCAATGCAGCTAGCTATCAGGAGATTTTGGAGCACTTCATGCTTCCATCTGCTGAAAAGCTTTATGGAGATGAAGATTTCATTTTTCAGCACGACCTGGCACCTGCTCACAGTGCCAAAACCACTGGTAAATGGTTTACTGACCATGGTATTACTGTGCTCAATTGGCCTGCCAACTCTCCTGACCTGAACCCCATAGAGAATCTGTGGGATATTGGGAAGAGAAAGTTGAGAGACGCAAGACCCAACACTCTGGATGAGCTTAAGGCCGCTATCGAAGCATCCTGGGCCTCCATAACACCTCAGCAGTGCCACAGGCTGGTTGCCTCCATGCCACGCCGCATTGAAGCAGTCATTTCTGCAAAAGGATTCCCGACCAAGTATTGAGTGCATAACTGAACATAATTATTTGAAGGTTGACTTTTTTTGTATTAAAAACACTTTTCTTTTATTGGTCGGATGAAATATGCTAATTTTTTGAGATAGGATTTTTGGGTTTTCATGAGCTGTATGCCAAAATCATCAATATTAAAACAAGAAAAGGCTTGAACTACTTCAGTTGTGTGTAATGAATCTAAAATATATGAAAGTCTAATGTTTATCAGTACATTACAGAAAATAATGAACTTTATCACAATATGCTAATTTTTTGAGAAGGACCTGTATGTGGAAGCTGCACTGCTTTATGACCCTCTGTAGAGTTTGGTCCTAACTCTAGTTTCTGAGAGCCTCTATGAAAGCAGTATGGCTTTGCTTTGATGATCAGGTGTCTGTAAACTTTCATTTAGTGTATAAGCAGCTGGTAGGAAATCTGTCCGAAAATATATTTCTGAATTTGGGGGGGACTTGCTCTGTACTATGCTAATCCCATACAATAAGATTTGTTATACGCCTAAAAAATAAATAAAATAAAAGACAAAACTTTCTGATTTGCTTTTAATAAAAGTTAGAAAAACAATCAATTAAATTAAAACTGTGTATAGATATTTTTTAATAATTAATGGTTGGTAAATATTTACTTGAAAGAAAAACAAAAAAAAAACAAAAGCAAATGTGAAGTAACGGCGTATGAAAAACAATTTCCATTGTGTGAAAAGAAATGTAAATCTACACCACTATAAGCATTTAGGCTATTAATAAGTATAAATCATTTTATAAGTGCTGCATCTTCACTGTCCTGGAAATTGAGCTTTACTTACAAAATAAGAACAGTTGAGAGGTTCCATTATCTAGAGAATGGCGAATGAGTGATTGTGTGCAACTTATACAACTTATTGTTTTTACAGCAGTTGGGATCGTTCTGTATCAGCCCCAGGACATCATCTTTGTACCTGCCGGTGGTTCTGCGGATATCTCCTGCATCTCTAACACTACAAGTGTATTAAGTGACATGGCAAAAAATTTCTGGTATCGGAAAACGTGGAAAGATGGAGATATGCTGACAAGAGTTGCATCGTGTGTCACTATGAGCCCACAAACCAATCCCTGTAGAAAAGACACAAATGGCTTTATTATAACATTAGTCAACATTCAGCCTGAGGATTCTGGAATGTATTACTGTTCACATCTTTATTTACGCTCGTTGCTATTTGCTAATGGAACAATGTTAATAATCACTGGAGGTAAGCCATGCTCTGTTTCAGTAAAATGTATTAAATACTTAATTTTGGAGATCCAAGACTATGGACAAAGACAGCAACAAGATTTACCTGTCACTGCCTCTAAATGCTCAGGTGAACTGTTGTTCTTCATAGGCTCTAAATTAACAAAGAAGTCCAAAACCAAGAGTGCTTGTCTCTAGAAAGATTATACAGAAGGGTAGAGCTAGGAATTCTGATGGAGAGATTGTGGTGATGTGTGTTTCAACCTGTTCATATTTTAATTTTGGGTTGACTTATTCTTTAAAGTGAAATTATAGTCTAAATCCTTTTTTTCCATTTTTTTTTATATTTGTTTGTTTTGCTTTGTGTCCCTGATAAAAAGTATACACTAATTATAGGGACTTTCCGATATAATGAGGGCAAGTTCACACTACAAAAATGCATACCGGATGCATTCCAGGTGCTTTTTTTGCTTTGTGCCGGTTCACACTGGGGCAGCGCGACTTTACAAGGCAACTTGGAGACGACTTGAGCGTGAGTTCAGCGCTACTTGGAGTGACTTACAACGCGACTTCAAGTCGCCTCCAGGACAGGCGACTTTGCCAGTGGCCAATCACATAATAATCAGCTCTGTGGGAGGGAGGGGTTTGCCTTATAAAACTATTTTCACTTCCTGGAAAGTTGCTTCAGTTAAGACAGTGATCTGACTTTGGAGGCAACTTCCATTGAAATCAATGGGTACAAGTTGCCTACAAGTTACCTAGAAGTCACCTTGAAGTAGTACAGGGACCTTTTCTGAAGTCGAAGCGACTTCAGTAGTGTACATTAAGACGCCTCTTATTTGTCATGGATATGCATTAATGTCTGTCTGCCATCTTACCTTCCTCCTCATGTGTTCATCTAGAGACCAGACCTCCTTCACCTGGCTTCCTTTATAATCTCCTCCCAGCCTGACTCCACCCCAGGCCCTATCACTGAACACTATATTAACCTGTGCACTGCAAGCCTGCTTTGCTGATCAACGTGTTTGTTAGGCATTGTGTGTTTGGGTTCCTGCCTGCCGTGTGCTACGTCTGTCTCTCTGTTACTTTATTGGCTTGTCCCCGACTATCCCTGTCTGCTCGTGACCCTTGACCTTCGGCTCGTTCTTCGTTATCCTTGTCTGCTTGTGGCCCCTGACCTTCAGCTTGTTATTCGGTTCTCTCTATCGTGTGCTGCTGCTTCCCCTCTTTTCCCCTTATCCTACGGGGCGTGAGCTAGGAAACTCCAGGGGCCGCGACCTGGTCCCAGCCTGCAGCGTAACATCCTCACCACTAGAGGCCCTGGAGAAGACCAGCTGGGTCTTAGACTCGGCGCCCTGGGGAATCTTGGCTCTCGCTTCCGTTGGGATCCCGGTTGTGCTCCTCTGGTCCCGCTTTCCACAACCACCCAGTTTCCTATCCGCAGAAGCCAGCCATAGGGTTCACTACCTCGCGGTGCACTCCTGTCCCCCTACGGTGTGCATCTGTCACCTGGCCACAGGTGACCCTGACATTATTCACTTCAATGGAATTTTTCATGTTGGACGACTTGGGGTGACACAAGTCAGATCCCAAGTCGCTGTAGTGTGAACCGACACTTCGAGTTCACACCACACTCGGTTCCGGTGCATTTTTGATGAGTTTTGCTGTGTTCCAATACACTTCTGTGCAGAAAAAATGCAGCATGTTCTACTTTTTTTCTGCACCAGAAACTGACTGGAACTGATTGCACCGGTGTGAACTAGGGCTATTGGAATACATGGAAAACACTTGCTTAATTGCTTAATCATTCATCCAGCCATACTTCTGTAATATTTGTTTCCTCTCCTGGGGTCACAATAGAAAGTGAAATTAAATCTCTCCAAACCGTTCAACCCTCACATTTTATATTTTCAATCACTTTCTGCCTGGTAACAATGGGCACCAAGGCAAACAGAAAGCATACATCTCCAAAAACAGGAGGTTCTAATCCAGTGCTGTTTAAGATCTTTCAAATGGCATGCCTATCTAATAGACCTGATAGTCCAATGGTCAAAGGAAGCTATGCTCCTGCTAATTGCAGGGCAGAGACTTAGTGTTGTCGGCCTGCAATGGAATCTGGCAGGATCCCCGGGTACTAAACTTTAAAACAGATTCACAAGAATTTTATTTTTTTAAAGAAAACTGTATACAGTAAGCCACAATGCTAAACATACAAAAAAAAAAAAAAAAAAGAAAAAAAAGAAGATTCAGGTTTGCATTTACTTTAAAGCTGAATTTCAGGTTTGGATGAATGACGAATGAACATATACCTATTCTATATCTGGTCAATTCCTGAGCAAGTTGAAAATCACTAAAGTGGTCACCACCTTGCTGTCTTCCCAGTCCCATGCCAAGCATTTTCCCTGCTTATAGAACCCACATGGGGTCACTTGCTCAGAATGGGCACTATTCAGAGACTGTTTTGCATTTGCTCAATGATTTCCAGCTTCCACAGGAATCGACCAGCTATGGTATATGCATTCATACAATTTACAACAATTAGGGTTGTCCCGGTACCACTTTAAGACCGAATACAAGTACCAAAACTTTTTTTCCAAGTACTCACGGATACCGATTACCGGTCATGTGACAGTGGCACTAATATGCAGCACATTATTTTTTACAATTACATTTTTTACAGTTTTTTTTAAATAATTTTTTACTATATATATATATATATATATATATATATATATATATTGTGAGGGGGTTAACTCGGCAGCGGGTGTGTGTGACCCCCTGGATGGGTTCACCACACAAAAATTAGGCACAGCAGACAATGGTAGGAGGAAAAACAAAAGGGTGCGGTTTTATTTGCACTATATACAAAGATATAACAGAAAACAAAAGCAACACAAAAAGAAAACCCTGGTCAACTTGACCGCTCACTAAACACGTTGATGTCCCTAACTAACAACTGGGTACAGCCTTGTGCTGCCCCAGTCCTTAAGTCCCTGTTTTTAAAGTTCTTAGTAATAACCACACAGGCTTCGTCTCACCGCACAGAGATCACAATCCCCAGATTATCCACACAAATCTGGTTCCAGACTGGAGCATCTCTCTTAGCATGCTGGGAGTTCTTGTAGAGGCCCTAACGAGCCCACTTGCTTCAGCTGGGCTCATTAACTCTTCCCCTGCAAGATGCCCAGCACTCCCCCTAGTGGTATAAATCGGCATAAAGCCTGAATCTAGGACATATATATCTCCCATCCTGGATGCAACCTGGCGACTTTACCTGCCTGCTGTCACAATATATATATATATATATATATAGATATAGATATAGATATATAGATATAGATATATAGATATATATTTATTTTCCTTTTACAATGCTTTCTTTTTTTTGGGGGGGGGGGGGGGTGGACAGTCGGTGTCAGTGTTTATTCTATTTTATTTTTTATTATTTTCACAATTTTACTTTAGAATATTTATTTATTACAATGTTTCCTTTTCTATTTTTATTTTTAAATTCAATATTAGGGTAGGGGGGCTTTGGTGAGATGTCAGGGGTCTAAACAGACCCCTGACATCTCCCTTTTGAGAGAGGGAAAGGGACTGAGGACACAGATTCCCCAGTCCTTTTCTCTGCAGCCTCAGCTGCACTGAAGATGAATGAAGAGGAGACAGCGGCTCCTCTCCATTCATAAGCTGAAGCACCGTAAACACCGTTTACGGTGCTCAGTTATGAATGGACAGTCAGTGATCACTGACTCTGTGCATTCAGAAAAGGAAGGAGCCGGTAAATTACATATTTACCAGCTCCTTCCTCCACTCTCCATCCTGACAGATTTGGCACGGGGTGGGGGGGAGGAGGACACGGGGAGGGACCTGAGAGCACACAGAGGAGGAGCGGACCAGAGAAGCACGCGGAGGGGAAGCGGACCGGAGGAGGACGGGGGGCAGGAGGAGGATGGGGGGACCAGAGGAGTGCACAGAAGGGGACCAGAGGAGGACGGGGGGGGGGGGGACCAGAGGAACGCAAGGAGGAACACGGGGGGGGGAGCCGGAGAAGGATACAGGGATACTCAGGAACAATCAATGCAGTGGCGGGGGAAGATATAATCACGATCTCCCTGTGTGCTTCTCCTCCTCTTTCCTCCGCGGCTTTCAGCTGATTAATTGAAAGCCATACAGGGAGATCTGGGATAATAACTTACCTGCCGCCGCACCGATTGTTCCTGAGTGTCCAGGTATCGGATTAGGCATCGGGAGCAGCCCTAACAACAATGCATACTTACATACTCTTTCCAAGATGGACCAATGTAACTATGCAAAAAAAAAACATAACTGGAATTCAGCTTTAACCAGTTCCCAACTGCCCTATAGCAGTTTAACTCCTATAGGGTGACCTGCTCCCACTGTGATTATACACAGCGGAAGCTGATCTGTGGGTACGGCAGACTTCATGTCAGCCGGCACCTGCCGATCCTTCACTACACAGGCAGAACGGCAATCTGCCTATGTAAACAAGGAAGATCTCCGTTCTGTCAGTGACAGAAGTGTCAGAAGTGTCAGTTAGTGTCTGACTGTCCGCCACAATATCGCAGTCCCGCTTTAAGTAGCTGATCACCGCCATTACTAGTAAAATAAATAAATAAAAATATCGAATAGTTTGTAGACGCTATAACTTTTGCACAAATGAATCAATATATGCTTATTGAGATTTTCGTTTACCAAAAATATGTATCAGAATACATATTGGCCTACATTTAGGAAGAAATTTGATTTTTTACATTTTTTATTAGATATGTTTTATAGCTGTAGCAGCCTCCACTCTCTTTCCCTGATATCACATCATCTGTCTCTGGCTTTTGTCTAGGGGTACCTTGGTTGAGAGAGTGCGGGGTCACCACGCCAAGTTCTCACCACAGATGTGTCTGCGGTGTGAGAAAGATCCTCTTTACCTTCGGGTCGGTGTTCTGCATCGGAGCCTCCTCCTCCTTTGCACAGTGTCTGCCAGAAAATGAGCCCCACACCACTAAAGTCCAACACTCCTTTATTCTTCCAATATCAGAGTAAAACACAGTCAGTTGGACTCCCTCAACGAGTAGAACAGACAGGGGGGTGTGGATACGAGTAGGCCCAGACACAATGAACTCTTCTTCTTTCCTTCCTGAAAGTGTATTGCGGTCCCTTGGCGAGAGGAATATCCCTCCGGGCGGTCTCCGGAGGCTCACCCGTCACTGGCAATATGCTGCACCAGGTCTTCAGGACAGTACCTCCTCCGGTCCATTGCGCCACTGGATTCGGGGGGCCCACTCCCGGAGTCCCCCTAGGAAATCCATCCCTCGCGGAACCCAGTGAAGAACACTGGGCACCAGACCTCCATCCGAGTACCTCACCCCAGGCTAAAGGTGCCTGGGATGGAACACGACCTCTGAGCATCCTCTAGGCCTAGGCCGCCTAGACGACCGACACGAACCACCGCCCTCAGGCTGAAGGTGCCTGGGACTCGACCCCGTGACAAAGATGGCCGGCCCCTTTATACCCTCTCCCAGCAAGCACGGCGGGTTCCCCGCCCCACCATACAACTGCCGAGAAAGGACAAAAATGGGTACGGTACACAGCAATGGTTCAACCCCAGCCCAAGATGACAGCGCCACCCGCTGGGCTGCAGGGAACTGCACATTACTGGTGTCTCTGCCAGTTTCAAATATATAGGAAAAGTGCATACCCGCTACATAGCAAAATTGTCGGTCTTTTTTTGTTTATAGGGCAAAAAAGTTAAAATGCAGAGGTGATCAAATACCACCAAAAGAAAGCTCTATTTGTGTGAAAAAAGGGACATGCATTTTACATGGGTACAGGGTTGCCCAAGCGTGAAATTGTCAGTTAAAATAATGCATTGCCGTATCACAAAAAATGGCCTGGTCAGCAAAGGGGGAAAATCTTCCGGAGCTAAAAGTAGTTAAAGCGGAGTTCCACCCTAAAGTGGAACTTCCGCTCATCTGATTCCTCCCCCCCTCCAGTCCCACAATTGGCACCTTTCGGGGTCTTTGACAGGTATCCTTTCCCAGTTCCGGGAGTCTGGGCTGTGGCCCGTGACGTCACCGTGGGGCTCTCTCCTCCTCCCCCAGCCGCCGGGCCAATAGGAGAGAGTAGCGGTGCCTCGAGCATGCGCAGTAGGGTTCCCGGTGTGAAGCCAAAAGGCTACACTGCCGGGTTCCCTTACCCGCAATGGCTGCGGCAGCACCCGGCAGCTGATAGAAAGATCAGCTGCGGTGCCGACATCGAGGGACTCCAGGACAGGTAAGTGCCCATTTATTAAAAGCCAGCAGCTGCAGTATGTGTAGCTGTTGGCTTTCATTTTAATTTTTTTTGGCCAGAACACCGCTTTAAGAATGGGCAAACCTAAATTCTGTGAGGTTTTTATTATTGCCTGTGACCTAGAACAGACCTCATTAAAAAAAACATTGCCAGAAATGCATTCTTCATTGCCGCCCATGTTCCTGCTTTTGAGATTTCTTATCTCTTTGCTTTCCCTGTAAGGGATCTCAGCACTAGGGACACACATGGCAATAAAAACTGACAGAGGCTCTAACCCTTCCCTGTTCTGCCCAAAACAAAAAAATTATGTTTTGGCTGGCTGGGCTTAAAATTGACAACATTATACATTATAGATGAAATTGTAGTAGAGTGTCTAGTAATTGGATGTTGGTGATCTCATGTTTTCAGACAATTCGGATGGCATCAGTATTGGTTATCTCCTGATTACTTCACAGCAACCTACTCCCAACAGTACTATCAGGCTGCCCTGTATAGGGAGAGCTGTCCATACATGCCATGTGACCTGGAACATCTTTGGAACACGTCACATGGGCAGAAGAACCTCTGTGAAGCTCCCTAACGGTACATGGAATATCTTGAACCTTCTCTCCCTTCCCAGAGACACCTGGAACTATGGAGACAATGTGATCTGTGAAGTCTGGTTCAGCTCTTCTCCTGTCCAGATCCATTGGACAATACCACATAAAGGTAATAATGGTCTCTTCCTTTTTACCATACGCATTGTAACTCAAAGAAGGCATGCATTTCTATACTGTATTCTTAGATAGATAAGTTATTGGGCACTAGTGTCTTTTGAATATCTTAGGATCTAATGCAGAAGTTACCTACTGATACATTGCCCTCTGTTCAACTATTTTAGAGTCAATACAGATATTTTTTAAAGCAAACCTAAAGTCGTATTTAAACCTATTCATTTAAACTAATTTGAGCAAAAGTCCTTTGTAAGATTTATTGCGGGATTAGGACTATTTCCACCATCCAAAGCTCCAACACATAGGGTTAGGACCCCACAGAGAAACCAAGAAGTGGGGAGTCAGGGAAGATAAATGTAAGTAGGTCAGGCTCAAACTGTATCTAAACCCCAAAACAAAAATGTAATATAATGCTGCTCTCAGCATACCACCTTATTTTTGAAGTTGAGAATGAGGGACACTGCAGGGGGACAGCGACCTGTTGCGCACCACAATTAAAAGTGGGTGTGGATAAAAGTTGGGGGCAGTTAAATTATAATGGCTGGGAGGGGGCAATCTGGCACCCCTGGGCAGCCCAGGTAGAATAGTAATGTGGTGCGTGCACCACATGTCAGCAAACAGTGTGGCCAAACTGTTAACAGTGGGGGGCTTAAGGGGCATAGTTAAACAAAACCCAAGCTTCCTTGTACCTATAAAATATGCTTTGATTGCTGTACCACAAGCAAAAGTCTCACAAACACATATAAACCTCAGCACAATCAGAATTTCCTGGTAGAGGGCTGTGTTGACTTTGGACTTGATAAAACACAGTGGATCAACACCAGCAGATGACATGGCTCCTCAAATCATTACTGACTGACTATGGAAACATTACACTGGACCAGTGTTGCCAACCTACCAAATTGAAATTTACTGGCACAACACCCAAAATTTACTGGCACCACCAAGTTTTTACTGCCATTTCACAAAAGTTAAACAATTACATTTTTAGGTGGAGAAAATTGAGTACTGTCCGTGATACTTTTTTTATTTGCACTAACTAACAATTTTTCAGGACAAGTGTAGCGCTACCCCCAGTTAAGAGAGCCGCTGGTTTGATTTCGGGCCCTGTATACAGTACCGCCAACCCCCGGCAATCTTACTCGACCCACTCTGGCACAGTTAGTCTAGGGTTATACTTGTGTCACATTCAATTGTATTGCATGGAATAATCTCTAAACAGTAAGACAACACACTGGGGTGAGAGATTAGATATAACAACTTTACTATTATAGTAAATGGCATAGGTAGAACATCACACATGCAACTGTCTTGCAGAGCCCTGCAGCAATCAATTCAGCACACTATAATGGCACTGCGCGGTACTCCACCACGCGTAGCTATTATGGTATGCGCGCCCTATGGCGCACTAAACAATATCCTATCTCCCCACCCTGGTCAGGCCTGACATGGAATAAATCTCAGTCACTTCCTATAGGGATTTCTTCGCATGCCAGCTTTCGGTGGTGCACTTGATGAATTGTATTTGTAATCCACAACAGGCAATAACTTGGAACACTATACTGGGGGGGACACTTCAACTCTGTCCTGCTACCGGTCCCCCATTAAACAACAGATAAACGAACGGTGAGCCTATGCAGTCTATAGGCCTGAACACGGCACAGTCTATTGGTTTGGGCAGGTGCCCGCTCACCACTCCGGACGCGATCTCAGTCCGGGACTTCCACCTGCTGTGTATCCGCACACAGCGTTTTCAGCCACCGCAGCAGATCCGCACAGGAAGAAGCTGTTGCTTGCAGCGCGATGTCCCAAAGAGGCCGAGCTCCGCCTCGCCTCCTCCTTAAATAGCCCCTCCCATGAGTCTCTGCGGTGGCCAAACGGGGTTCTGGGTAACGTAGTCCGGGGGCCTTAAAGGAGACCCCGCTACACAAGCTTTCGGGGTATGTCCCCTTCTTCAAGGTCCAAGCAGTACTGAAACATAATATATTGGCATAATGTAAAAACCAAACAAAATGAAAAAAAAAACTCAGAGGGAAAGAAAAAACAACTACACATCAGAGGTAATAAAGATAGCATTAGAGTTAGTGAGATAAGGCAGAGGGAAAACTACAGAGCTGCAGACTTGAGGGGGGGGGGGGATGAAACTCTGAAAGGAATATTCCAACAACCCCCACTATTAGCTTTCAGACAGCCACCCAACCTCAGACACAAACTAATCAGCAGGAAACTTCACTCTGATTATGAAGTCACAAATAATGGTAGCAAACCCTGCAATAAAAAATGCTGCAAACTGTGCAACCAGATAAATCCATCCAAAAGTGTCACACACACAAATGGGACCTTCACTATCATGGGATCTTACAACTGTACCTCCAGTAATGTTGTGTACCTCATCCAATGCAACAGGTGTGGCAAAGGATCTTATGTTGGTGAAACAGGACAGAAGTTGCAAACGAGGATGAATTTACACAGACATTCCATCAAGGAACATAAAGAAGAGAGCTTCTGCATACCTGTGGGACATCACTTCTCACAACCGGACCACACTATAGAAGACCTCAATGTTTTAGTTCTTAAAGGGAATTTCATAACTATCCAAGAAAGGAAAACGTTTGAACTAAAAATGATTCATCTTTTTGACACAAAAATTAATGGCCTTAATTTAGACATTGGGTTCTTTACCCATTACGCAAAATTTTTATAACCCCCCCCCCCCCCCCCTGTGACTGACATCCCCCCCCCCTCAAGTCTGCAGCTCTGTAGTTTTCCCTCTGCCTTATCTCACTAACTCTAGTGCTATCTTTATTACCTCTGATGTGTAGTTGTTTGTTTTTTCTTTCCCTCTGAGGATTTTTTTCATTTTGTTTGGTTTTTTCATTCTGCCAATATATTGTGTTTCAGTACTGCTTGGACCTTGAAGAAGGGGACATACCCTGAAAGCTTGTCCTGAAAAATTGTTAGTTAGTGCAAATAAAAAAAGTATCACGGACAGTACTCAATTTTCTCTGTCACAATTGCACGAATACGGCTACAATCACGTTAAGTAATTTTTTGGTGCAAATTTCAGTATTTAGGCTACAAACAAGTACGCAAGGCAAATAGCTATGTGATTTAAGGTAGATATTAAGGTAAAAAAACAAAATTTTTGTTATTTTCGACATAATTAGGGCAAATTATTTAGTCCAATCACCTGTCACCATCGCCCCTTGCCTCCAATCGCCCCCTACCACTAACACCCCCTGCCTCCAACACCCCCTGCCTCCAACACACCCTGCCTCCAACACCCCCTGCCACCAACACCCTCTCTCTGCCACCATCACCCTATCTCTGCCACCATCACCCCCTCTCTGCCACCATCACCCCCTCTCTGCCACCATCACCCCCTCTCTGCCACCAACACACCCTGCCTCCACCCCCCTCTGCCACCATCTCTCTCTGCCACCATCCCCCCCTGCCTCCAGATGCTGCCAGCCTATGACCATGAGAGCACACTGGGACTCGCAGTCCTCCAGACATGTCAGGTTGATATAGCCTGAAAGATATCCCTGTGCTCACCACAAAGCCAATGTGTATGTGACACCATCACCTGCCAGTCCTGACCCCTTCAGTCTTCTACTTTACAGAGGACATTTCACAAGCGCCGCCCACACCACAATGTCGTCAGTCCATTGGTTCGTAACACTGGCTATCTTCTCTCCGAATTACGCTATTGGGTAAGCTGGAGACCACTAGCAAAGTAGATAGTAGTACCTGTGTGGTTTTACCTGAAACCGCAAAATTGTCACAAGGTGGGCGGGACGGGGCGGCTGAACTTTCCCTGATTGGCTGAGTAAGGACCGCAGCCTGGATAATGTACACTGGCAGGCTGGCAGCTGTTCTGTGTGATTGACATGTAAGCTGGCCAATCAAAGGCGAGCACAAGCTGAGGCGCTTCTTGACAAAATACAGGAAGTGTACGAACTGGATGTGTCTACAGTTTCCATGGAGACTGTCTTCTGTGCTCATAGAGCACGGTGTGAGAGGGGGAGGTCATCAACATGACCCATCACGTCACTCCTCTCCACCTTGTGCACTCTCCCCACGGAATCGCCGAGAACGAGTGGCAGCTTCCGTTTAAAAATGGCGCCACGCGGGGCGACATTACGTTACTGCGCTTGCGCCGCCCAGCCGAGCCTGTACGATCTTTCCCGAGTCCTGCAGGCTTCGGAACGGCGCATGCGCAGTTGCATGGCCGGCCCGTAGCCATCTTTCTTACTGCCACCGGGTGCCCGTAACGGACATTCACGGACACCCCGAAAAATGGGGTGAAATTACCGGACTGTCGGTAAATTAACAGACGGTTGGCAACACTGCACTGGACCTCATGCAACTTGGATTCTGTGCCTCTCCACTCTTCCTCTAGACTCTGGGACCTTTATTTCCAAATGAAATGCTACATTTTCCACAGTCAGTGATGATTTGGGGAGCCTTGTCACCTGCTGGTGTTGGTTCACTGTGTTTTATCAAGTCCAAAGTCAGCGCAGCCCTCTACCAGGTAATTCTAGCACACTTCATGCTTCCCTCTGCTGACCAGCTTTATGGAAGGCTGATTTTATTTTCCAGCAGGACATGGCACCTGCCCACACTGCCAAAAGTGCCAACTCTTGGTTTAATGATCATGGTATCACTGTGCTTGATTGGCCAGCAAACTTGCCTGACCCAAACACCATAGAGAATCTGTGAGGTATTGGAAAGAGGAAGATGAGAGACACCAGGCCCAACAATGCAGACAAGCTAAAGACTGCTATCAAAGTAACCTGGGCTTCCATACCACCCCAGCAGTGCCACAGGCTGATCGCCAACATGCCACACTGCATTGCTGCAGTATTTCATGCAAAGGGAGCCATGTATTGGTATAGTGCATACTTTAATACTGTACATGGATATACTTTTCAGTAAGGCAACATTTCTTTTTTTATTAGTCTTATGTAATATTCTAATTTTCTGAGACACTGAATTGTGGATTTTCACTAGCTGTAAGCCATAATCATCAAAACAATAAAAAAATGCTTGAAATATATCACTCTTTGTAACACATCAACTGTATATATAATATATGAGTTTCATTTTTTTAATTGAATTACTGAAATATATTAACTTTTTGATGATATTCAAATTTTTTGATATGTACCTGTAGTGTTACCGCACATAAAACATGCACATTTTATTCTATAATTTGTCCGCTTTAAAATTATGCTAAAATTATGATTCTGAAAGCATTGAAAAGTTTTTTACAAATAAAATAAATTTTTATTTTTTATTTTGCGCTTTTTTAATGTGAAGTCTGTAAATATATGTTAAAGGTGGAAAAATATTAATGAACAAAGCAAACAAAAAAAAGTTTTAATTATTAATAGTTTGTAAAATAGAAATTAACAAAAAATCTGCAGGAATAAGAATAGGTAGTTATTTAAGGCTAATTAGTAGAGTTGAGCGGACACCTGGATGTTCGGATTCGACGGGTTCGGCTGAACTTTGCAAAAAAGTTCGAGTTCGGGACCCGAACTTGACCCGAACTTGACTCCGAACCCGAACCCCATTGAAGTCAATGGGGACCCGAACTTTTGAGGACTAAAATGGCTCTAAAAACAAATGTGGATAGGGAAATAACTTAAAATAACAAAAAATACATAAAGATAAAAAATAATAATCTTGACCTAGGAGGACGAGGTCCATATGGAGTAGGAGGTTGAGGTGGCGGTAGATGTGGTGGTGTAGGTGGAAGCGGTGGTGGAGGAGGACGAGGTAGCCAACACGGGTTTTTGTTTTAAATTTAATTTTTTTTTTAAATTAGGGTACACCCCAAAAGAGTGAGAAAGATCAAAAATACAACAATGGCTGGGTAAGGCCGGTATACATGTCTATTCTGCACAAGGTACAGACAAGTCCTGTGGGATCCATACCTGGTTCATTTTAATGAACGTGAGCTTGTCCACATTGGCTCTGGACAGGCGGCTGCGCTTGTCTGTGATAACGCCCCCTGTCGTGCTAAATACACGTTCAGATAATACACTGGCTGTTGGGCAGGCCAGCACCTCCAAGGCATAAAGGGCAAGCTCAGGCCATGTGCCCAATTTGGAGACCCAGAAGTTGAAGGGGGCAGACCCATCATTCGGTACGTGTAGGCGTGTGAACACATACTGCTCCACCATGTTGGTGAAATGCTGCCTCCTGCTAAGACGTTCCATCTCAGATGGTGGTGCTGGTTGTTGTGGCGTGCTGACAAAGCTTTTCCACATTTCGGCCATGCTAACCCTGCCTTCTGAGGTGCTGGTGGTGCCCTGGCTGTGTTGGCGACCTCTTCCTCCTCCTCTGCCTTTGCCTTGTGCTTCCAATGTGCCCCCGCTGTCAGGTGATAATGCCACCAGCAGTGCGTCTACCAGCGTGCGCTTGTACTCGCGCATCTTACGTTCGCGCTCCAGTGAGGGAATTAAGGACGGTACATTGTCCCTGTAACGGGGATCCAGCATCGTGGCCACCCAGTAATCAGCACCAGTTAGAATGTGGGCAACTCGGCGGTCATTGCAGAGACACTGCAGCATGTAATCGCTCATGTGTGCCAGGCTGCCCAAAGGCAACGAAAAGCTGTCCTCTGTGGGAGGTGTACCGTCTGTGTGATGGCCATGAGCTGGTCTGGGTGCCACCCTGATGTGAACATGGTTCCTCCTCCTCCATCTCCTCCTCCTCATCCTCCACCTCGTCATCCTCCAGAACTGTGCCCTTGCTGGACAATTGTCTACCTGGCGTTTGTTGGTGCAGGAACCCACCCTCGGAGCCACTTGTGAATGACTGCCCGAAAACCATGGAAATGATCCCTCTTCCTCCTCCTCCTCCTCCTCCTCCTGTGCCACATCCTCTTCCATCATCGCCTGAAGCGTTTTTTCAAGGAGGCATAGAACTGGGATAGTAACGCTGAGAACGACGTCATCGGCACTGGCCATGTTGGTGGAGTACTCGAAACAGCGCAACAAGGCACACAGGTCTCGCATGGAGGCCCAGTTATTGGTGGTGAAGTGATGCTGTTCCGCAGAGCGACTCACGCGTGCGTGCTGCGGATGAAACTCCACTATCGCCTGCTGCTGCTCGCACATAAATGGAGGGAGGGGAAAAGGGAATTGTAAAGGGTAGGGAAGGCAAGCTTAGTCCACTGATAGTCGATCAAAACTGGGTTAATTGATCGATTTAGGATCGTTCACCTCGTAAGGTGTCGTTGCAGTGACCGTAGAGCATATAGTAAAATGGAAGGGCAGGGGAATGACTGTTTGAGGAGCAGGCTGGCTGGAAAAGGGGGTCACTATTGGCAACAGAAAATAACGATCACAATGGAATTATTCAAGGGGAATAAATTCCTGTATCAAAAGTTTATTAAATATCAAACACATGGCAACAGTTAAAGGCGCCAGGCAAAAAAAGAGATTTTGCCATAGGTTAAACCAAAACAGGACAAACAATTAACACACAACACAACACAGACACTGTGCTAGTCTAGACATGCTGAAACCCATGTAGGTACACCATTCCAATGGGAATATGGTTTTAAATTGAGGGACAAGTGCTCCCTATGAATCCAATTATTAGGTGATCTGCACTGGGCTGGTCCATGCGTGGAGGAGGAGGGGAGGAAGGGGAGGATAGAGGACCTGCAATGGATAGGTTCAAAGAGGTGACGTACGTCCTAGTGAATTTCCAATAGGGCAGTTAGCAGTAGTTATGCTGATATCAATAGTCCTTTATTGAGTGGAAGGCAAGAAAATGCACAAATAGAACTATCTCAATAGTGTGCCATTCTGACGTAAATCACTGTTATATCGGGTGCTGTTGATGCAATTGGAAACTCCCCATTAATTAGAGTCTATCCTGGGTGTATCCAAAGCGCTGTTAATTAACAAGTATTACGTATCATAGCACATGCAGGAAGGTACTGGCACATCAAGGCTTGTGACAGGTGATAGGCAACAGATAGCATCTGGTGCCTTAGGATTGATCTCTCATAGATCACGATTCAGCTCATTGATAGGTGCCAGATGGGAAGCCTTAAACAATAATAAGTGTTGTACATACCAGTCCATCCGTAGGCAGTTTCAATACTGACCGGGATTCTGGTGTAGGAGTGTTCAAGGCAGGGCTTCCCATGTGTCTGGCGCCGTAGGAGAACCCGGTGTCTGCCGATCTTCACTTTAGTGGTGGTATGATAGCCATCAGAAACGATGGTACGGTGTAGCTATCCAGGTTCCCCGAGTCAGGAGCTCTTTACGGCTGATTGCGGCGGATCCCGCGGTCACTGCTGAGTGTTGAGATGCCGGTACACTGCCTTCTCCCTTACTCTCTCCACGGCTGGATTGGGTCACGTTACCCGCACAGTGATGACGTCAACGCGTTTCGCTGAACTTGATTAGCGTAGCTTCATCTCGGACGTTCAATTGGTCAGTTAGCCACGCTCATTTATATCACGAGGGGGCATCTAGCTGGAACCAATAGGGGAGTTGGTTTGTTTATTTTGGTCCCGTATAGGGCAGAGTTGTCCTCCTTATGGCGCTAATCGTTGGAGTTTCTTAATCATTTCAAATGAAGTTTCAATTAGAATTAAGTTTATGGGTTAATAATTGGATATAGTGTTGCACTCCATTGAGTGTAATCCAAGTGCCTATAAACAGTCATTACAAACTACGCTTTTTTTTAAAAATAAATAAAAAGAGCTAAACAAGTGCAATCACAGTTATATCAATGAGGAGTAGTTGGGGAAAAGGAAGGAAGGGGAAAGTGATAGCAAAACTGGACAAAAACAACAGAGAGTTCAAGTAGAAAATCAGTTGTCAAGGTACTTTTTCTTAGAGAAATCGCATCAAGGTGAGATCCTCCACATGCCAATCAATTGTCAGATTACTGTTTGGAAGGAGAGACACATCTAAGTAGAACCACCAATACGATAAATAGTTTGGACATAAGATTAGACTGGTTGGCATATGGCAAGCACTCATCATGATTCCCTGCGGGAGACCCCCCCTGGATGGAAATTAGTAAAAAGGGGGGGGGTTGTTTATTTATTAAAACCGATGTTCCCAATTCAAGCATCCAGGAAAACCTGGAGATTGAGTTCAGTATTGAGCCCTATCGGGACAAGGGACTTTAGTCGGTACACACACCACTTCTCCTTTTGTAACAAAATGCAATCGAAATCACCACGTCTGGTGGGTAGCCTTGGCGCGTAGATCCCTTTCTCAGTCATACCAGCTGAACTGCCACCGTGGCACTGGGCAAAATGTTTTGCCAGTGGTTTCTCTGGGATTTTCCCTTTATCATTTATTTCACGGAGGTGTTCGCCAATCCGTACCTTTAGGGGCCTTTTCGTTTTACCCACATAAATTTTTGGACACGGGCAGGTAATCAAGTAAATGACACAGGATGTGGAACAGTTCATCAGAGTCCGGATTTCAAATGATCCGTTACCCTGTGCATCTGTAAATGCAGAGGTCCTATCAACCAACGGGCATACCTGGCATCTGTTGCATGGATACATGCTGGTGGCACGTGGATAGTCAGATAGCCAGTTGGCATCTGCTTCTTTACTGAATTCTGACTGGATCAGTATGTCACCCAAGCTTTTGGCTCATCGTGCCACGAGCATGGGGGTTGGGCTAACTATCCTGGACAACTCCGGTGAGTTGGCCAGGACGCCCCAATGTTTCTCCAAGACCTGACGAACTGACTTCCATTGTGATCCATAGGAGGTGATGATCTGTAATGGGTCATTTGAATGTATGGGAGGACCATCCGTGCGTGGCTTCTCAGTGAGCACCTCGGAGCGCTCTTTATTGGCAGCTTTCTTTTTGGCCCTTCTTATTTGCCTGTGCGAATAGCCGTGTTCATGGAACCACGCATAGAGATCATGGCTCTCACGCCTGTAATCCTCAGGACATGAGCAATTTCGCTTGATACGCAGAAATTGTCCAACCGGTATGCCATTTTTTAGCCAGTGAGGATGATGGCTAGAAGCACATAGTAAAGTGTTGGCTGCAGTATCTTTGCGGAATGTGCAAGTACTGAGGTGACCCTGTTCAAGTTTGATTTGCAGGTCTAGAAAGGATAATTTGTTTTGATGGAAGGTGTATGTCAACCTTATGTTGCGTTGGTTCACATTGAGCTCAGCCATGAACTCATGTAGAGTTTTAGGGGTGCCCCTCCATAGCATAAAGACATCATCGATGTACCGCCACCAGGATAATACATGGCGGCGGTACATCGGCAAAAGATAAACTTCCTCCTCCTCCCAGAGTCCTAGGTGGAGGCAAGCGTAGGCCGGGGCCCACGCCGCTCCCACGTATTTGATGGTAGTAGGTAGTCAGAAATTGGAAGAAGTTGTTGAGTAGGGTGAACTCGAGGAGCTCGACCAGGAACTAATTTTGAGGCCCAGATTCGGGGTAGGAGGCACCCAGAAAGTTTTCAACTGCTTGTATACCAACGGAATGAGGTATGGAGCTGTAGAGCGACTCAACGTCGACACCGACCAACCATATCTCATCCGGTTGTTGGAGAGCCGCCTGTTCAGCTAACTTGGCCAAGACATGTCTCGTGTCTTGAACAAATGACTTTAAATTCCTGACCATTTCCTTCAGTAAGGAATCCAAGTATCTCCCAACTCTTTCAAGGGGGCCCTGGCAGGCCGAAACTATTGGCCTGCCCGGGGGGGGGGGGTGTTGTGTTGTGTGTTAATTGTTTGTCCTGTTTTGGTTTAACCTATGGCAAAATCATCTCTTTTTTTGCCTGGCGCCTTTAACTGTTGAGTTTCTTTTGTACATTGTACCATATGTTTGATATTTAATAAACTTTTGATACAGGAATTTATTCCCCTCGAATAATTCCATTGTGATCGTTATTATCTGTTGCCAATAGTGACCCCCTTTTCCAGCCTGCTCCTAAAACAGGCATTTCCCTGCCCTTCCATTTTTATGACTGCTGCTCGCACAGTCTGGCCAGCATGTGCAAGGTGGAGTTCCACCTTGTGGGCACGTCATATATGAGGCGGTGAGCGGGAAGGCCGAAGTTGCGCTGCAGCGCTGACAGGCGAGCAGCAGCAGGGTGAGAACGCGAAAGTGCGCACAGACGGCCCGCACTTTCTGCAGCTGCTCTGGTATATCGGGGTAATTTTTAAGGAACCTCTGCACCACCAAATTCAGCACATGCGCCAGGCAAGGGATGTGCGTCAAACCGGCTAGGCCCAGAGCTGCTACGAGATTTCGCCCATTATCGCACACCACCAGGCCGGGCTTGAGGCTCACTGCCACCAACCACTCATCGGTCTGTTGTTCCATGTCCCTCCACAACTCCTGCGCGGTGTGGCATTTTTCCCCCAAACAGGAACGTTTTAAAACTGCCTGCTGTCGTTTACCCCTGGCTGTGCTAAAGTTGGTGGTGAAGGTGTTACGCTGACCGGATGAGGAGGCGATAGACGATGAGGAAGCGGAGTAGGAGGAGTTAGCAACAGGAGGCAAACTGAAGCGCCCTGCAATCCTTGGTGATGGAAGGACATGCGCCAAACTACTATCTGCCTCAGGCCCAGCCGCCACTGCATTTACCCAGTGTGCTGTTAGGGAGATATAACGTCCCTGACCGTGCTTACTGGTCCACGTATGCGTAGTTAGGTGGACTTTGCCACAGATAGCGTTGCGCAGTGCAGACCTGATTTTGTCCCCCACTTGGTTGTGCAGGGAAGGGATGGCTTATCTGGAAAAGTAGTGGCGGTTGGGCACAACGTACTGTGGGACAACCAATGTCATCAGGCTTTTAAAACTCTGCGTCTCCACCAGACGGAATGACAGCATTTAAAAGGCCAGGAATTTTGAAATGCTGGCATTCAGGGCCAGGGATCGCGGGTGGCTAGGGGGGTACTTCCTCTTCCGCTCCAGTGTTTGGGAGATAGAGAGCTGAATGCTTCCATAGGACATTGTGGAGATGGTTGGTGACCCAGGTGGTATTGTTGCTGGCAGATCCTCTCTTTGCGGGGTGGCAGGTGCCACTGTCACTACAGAGGTGGATGAAGAGGCCGAGACTGCAGCAGAAGAGGAAGCAGGAGGAGCCAGAGACCTTTCTTGGTTTTTGAGGTGTCTACTCCACTGCAGCTCGTGCTTTGCACTTAGATGCCTGGTCATGCAGGTTGTGCTCAGGTTGAGAACGTTTATGCCTCACTTCAGGCTCTGATTGCACAGCGTGCAAACCACTTGTGTCTTGTCATCAGCACATAGTCTGAAGAACTGCCACGCTACACAGGTCACCTGCATGACGTTGATTCCATGTGGGGTCGAGGACCTCATCGTCCTCCACATCATCTTCCACCCAGTCTTCACCCCTGCCCTCCTTGTCAGTCTGCAAAATTGCAAAAGCAGCAGCAGTTGGCACCTGTGTTTCTTCATTATCCGAGACGTGCTGCGATGGACCCCCCATGTACTCAACTTGAAACATAAGTGGTTGGGCATCGGTGCACTCAATCTCTTCCACTTCTGGGGCAGGGCTATGTGGATGGCCCTGGGAAACCCTGCTAACAGAGTCATCAAAAAGCAGAAGAGACTGCTGCATGATTTGGGGCTCAGACTGCTTGGCTGATTTGCAAGGGGGTGAGGTGAAAGACTGATGGACATCGGCTGCAGGTGCCAACTCTGATCTTTCAGCAGGAGACTGGGTGGGAGACAATGTGAAGGAACTGGAGGCACTGTCAGCAACCCATTCTACTATCGCCTGTACTTGTCCTGGCCTCAACATTCGTAGAGCCGCATTAGGCCCGACCAAATACCGCTGCAGGCTCTGTTGCCTACTTGCACCCGAGGAAGGTGTTTCACTTGTGCGTGTAGCTGGCACAGATCGACCACGTCCTCTCCCTGCAACAGGAGCTCCACCAGCAGAACCACGACCGGGGCCACGGCCCTTATTTGACGTTCTCCTCATATTTCTCAAATTTAGGATCTTGCCCTAAATGGGTGTTTTTTGAATAGCAGAATAGAAGAACAGTATCTAAAGTGTGTATCTCACACGTACAGATATGCAGGAAACACTGCAAAATATATATTTTTGCCCTAAATGGGTGTTTTTTGAATAGCAGAATAGAGCAACGGTATCTAAAGGGTGTATCTCACAGTAACATATGCAGTGCTGGCGCACTAAGCTTGCATAAAATGTCCGCCGACACCAACCTAACCAACAGACGGATAAAATGTATCTTTTCTCTGGCACTGGGCTCAGGGCAGGGTAAAAAAATTGTGCACTGCACCCACACAACAAAATCAAGGAAGATCGCTGAGTAATTTTATTTCTAAATCAGGACTCCTATCTAATTCTCTCCCTCAAAGCAGCAGCAGCAACCTTTCCCTACACTATCTAAAGCAGCGTGACGTGCTGTGCTATGTGCCTCTAGCTTATATAGAGGCTGGTTCACATGCTGCACTGGCCAATCACAGTCATGCCATTAGTAGGCATGGCTGTGATGGCTTCTAAGGGCACACAAGTTAAACGAATGTTGATTGGCTGCCCTGCAGCACGCCATTACATTGCCGAACACCGAACCCGGGTCCGGGTATCAAAAACCCAAAAGTCCGGTACGAATCCGAACTTTACAGTTCGGGTTCACTCAACCCTACAAATTAGAGTAAGTTATGGACAAATAAAGAAGAAAAGATGAATACTTAATAAACAGGTTGCTTTTAACTGCCTTCATCTGCAGATAGAAGTTCATCCCTTAGATGAATAAACAGAAGGATACAAAATGAAACAATTGCGTAATAGGGTGGGGGGGACCTCATATCAGAAAAAAAACTGGCACCATCCCTTCTATGAGGTAAATATTAGAGAGAAAGAGTCCACATTATTGCTCACAAGAAAAAACTATGGGAAAAAGGGATTTAGAAAGGTGCCTAAAATTAATGTATATTAATATCAATGTAATGTAACATTTAATCGCCATTACTAGTAAAATAATAAACATGCCAGAAATCTATCGCCTATTTTGTAGACGCTATAACTTTTGCGCAAACCAATCAATATATGCGTATTGCAATTTTTGTTACCAAAAATATGTAGAAAAATACATATTGGCCTAAACTGATGAAGAAATGTGTTTGTTTTTTTACATTTGGGGGATATTTATTATAGCAAAAAGTAAAAAATATTGTTTTTTTTTTTTAAATGTTCTATTTTTCCTTGGTTGTCATTGGTTGTCATTGGTTGTTAAGGAAGCTGCGGCCCCCGCTCCTTAACAACCAATAATTGTTGGCTTTTTTTTTTTTTACATTTCAGCTGTCTGTGGGGGAATCCCGCTGACAGCTGAAAGAACTGAGCATGAAGGTATCGGTTTTAGGTATTGGAGTATTTGCACGAGTGCCGATATTTGTGCAAACGCTTAGCATAATCACTGATACAGATATCAGTATCGGTGCAACCCTAGTTAATACTCACTGGATTTAAAATGTATCAGTCTTTGTTCATTTCCATTACATGGGGGACGGGGATCTTATGCCGCATACACACGACAGTTTTTCCTGTCATGCAAAAAAAACGACGTTTTTCTCGACGTGATTCCTCGCAAGCCTGCCTTGCATATACACGCTCAGGAAAAAAAACGCTCAAGCAAAGCGCGGTGAGGTACGACAACACGTACAACAGCACTATAAAGGGGAAGTTCCATTCAAATGGCGCCACCCTTTGTGCTGCTTTTGGTGATCTCGTGTTAGTAAAGTTTGGTGAGAGACGATTTGCGCTTTTGAACCTTGTGCTCTTCAGTCCGTTACAGCGTGATGAATGTGCTATCTCTATTACAAACGCTAGTTTTACCAGAACGAGCGCTCCCGTCTCATACTTGATTCTGAGCATGCACATTTTTTCCCCCCTCGGAAAAGCATACACTCGAGCGGTTTTTGCGACGAGAAAAAGAACGACGGGAAAAACGACGAGAAAAAATAGAGCAGGTTCTAATTTTTTTGCGGGTAGTTTTCTCATCGAGAAAACTGCTATGGAGCATACACACAACCGTTTTTCACGACCAATTTAAAAAAATTGCAGTTTTCTCATCATGAAAAACGGTCGTGTGTACGCGGCATTAGTTGTTCACAGAAGGAAGATATGATTGTTTTATAGTCCAGTTTAGCTTTTAGAAAGTGACAAGGACATTGCATGTCTGGCAAGATTAACAGGTATTTTTTGTACATGCTGAAAATGTTCTGAGCCTAAATAAGAAATTAAATGCAGCCACCACATTTAAACTGCAACATAATACATTTTCTTCTTGGGTTTAGTTATCGTTAAAGTTAGATTTAAGGTTTGCTTTAGTGTACAGTATCTAAATGTAATGATGATACAATTTGCAAATGAGCTGAGAACAAGTCATCTCTGAAAGTAGGCCCCATTCACAACTCAGCGTTTTGTAGCTTGAAGCTTTAAGCTCCAAAACACTGGAGGAGAAAAAATCTATTATTCTCTATGGAGATGGTTCACATCTCCACTCCAAGTTGCCTGAAGCCAAATGCCTGAAGCTCAAAAAAGCTCTGGAGCTTTTTTTGGAGCTTGAATTGGTCAGATTTGCACATTCTGGCATGTTTTTATTCCTATAATAATGAATGGAAACTGTGTTTTTGCGTCATTTTCTGCTCAAATAAATATATTTTTTGAAAAATAGTAATAATATATGAATAAATAAATGTTGAATACACAAATAACTAGAAATCATCATAAATAAATAATAAAAAATACAAATTAATAATATAGTATAATACATAAATAATAATTAATTCATAACCTTAAAAAAGAATTACATAAATTATTATTATTATTATTAGTATTAACAACAAGAAAAACACCCAAACCCAAATAAAAATACATTAATAAAATAAACCTGTGCGATGCTGTGTATAACTTTGTGCAAATATTAATATCCAATGTGCCAATACATAAAGTGCAAATGCCAAATAAAAAATATATATAAAGTGGCTGTGAATATACTGTCTGTATTGTATATATTTCTCTCTATGGCAACCTATATGTTATCAAAAGTGCAAACGATAAACCAGACAAATATCTATGCACCCATATATAAATGATTGAATATATTGCAAATATTGAAAAAAATAATACACATCAAATGACCTTATACATTGTGCTGTGCACTCCACCGCAATACACAATCTACTATATATATATATATATATTGTGAGGGGGTTAGCTCGGTAGCGGGTGTGTGTGACCCCCTGGATGGGCTCCCCACACAAAAACAGGCCCAGCAGACGGAGGTTGTGGTTTTCAAGATCAAAAGGTGCGGTTTATTTCTCTATTTACAGTGACAAAAACACAGCAAAGCAAAAAGAAACATAAACAAAATAAATCCTGGTCAGCTTGACCTCTGACTAAACATGCAGGTTTCCCTAACTAACAACTGGGATCAGCCTGGTGCTGTCCTAGTCCCTAAGTCCCTGGTTTAGTAAATGTCCAAACAAATAGCCACACAGGCTTTGTCTCACCGCACAGGGGTTCACTCTCCCTAGACAGTCCACACAGGTCTGGTTCCAGGCATGAGCAAACACCTAATGAAGCTGGGAGTTTTTATAGAGGCCTTAAACGAGCTGACAAGCTTCAGCTGGTCTCATCAACTCCCTGCCTGCACGACGCCCAGCACTCTCCCTAGAGGTATGAATCATCCATGAGCCCACTAGCCTCAGCTGGGCTTCATCAACTCTCTCCCTAGTTGTATAAGTCGGCATAAAGCCTGAATCTGGGAGAAATATACCTACCCCCCTGGATGCAACCAGGTGACTTTACCTTCCTGCTGTCACATACCCCCCCCTCTTGTTTTAACCTTGGGGTTGGAACACCAGCAATCAGGCTGTCATGGATATGCATTAATGTCTGTCTGCCATCTTACCTTCCTCCTCATGTGTTCATCTAGAGACCAGACCTCCTTCACCTGGCTTCCTTTATAATCCCCTCCCAGCCTGACTCCACCCCAGGCCCTATCACTGAACACTATATTAACCTGTGCACTGCAAGCCTGCTTTGCTGATCAACGTGTTTGTTAGGCATTGTGTGTTTGGGTTCCTGCCTGCCGTGTGCTACGTCTGTCTCTCTGTTACGTTATTGGCTTGTCCCCGACCATCCCTGTCTGCTCGTGACCCTTGACCTTCGGCTCGTTCTTCGTTATCCTTGTCTGCTTGTGGCCCCTGACCTTCGGCTTGTTATTCGGTTCTCTCTATCGTGTGCTGCTGCTTCCCCTTATCCTACGGGGCGTGAGCTAGGAAACTCCAGGGGCCGCGACCTGGTCCCAGCCTGCAGCGTAACATCCTCACCACTAGAGGCCCTGGAGAAGACCAGCTGGGTCTTAGACTCCGCGCCCTGGGGAATCTTGGCTCTCGTTTCCGTTGGGATCCCGGTTGTGCTCCTCTGGTCCCGCTTTCCACAACCACCCAGTTTCCTATCCACAGAAGCCAGCCATAGGGTTCACTACCTCGCGGTGCACTCCTGTCCCCCTACGGTGTGCATCTGTCACCTGGCCACAGGTGACCCTGACAGTTTGATCAGCCATGAACCCGGCTGACATCCCGCTTCCCGCGGATGATCCATTGCAGGGCATAGTTCGCAGACTTGAGACCCAGGAATCAAATCAGACCCAGGTGATGCGATTCCTCCAGGATCTGGCTTCTCGATTCGAGCAGCTTCAGGTCTCCTTGGGAACCCCGAATCCGCAACCCCAAGTACAACCAGCGGCTGTACCTATCGCACCAGTCGCAGCCTCACACTCACTAAGATTGCCAGCTCCGTTCCGTTTCTCTGGGGACTCCAAGGCCTGCAGGGGGTTTCTCAGCCAATGCACTATTCATTTTGAGCTTCAGCCTCAAAGCTTCCTATCTGACCGGGCTAAGGTAGCCTATATCATTTCCCTCCTCTCCGGTGAAGCTTTGGCCTGGACTGCCCCCCTGTGGGAGAGGAACGATCCGGTGGTTTCCAGTCTGTCCGAATTCTTGAAGCTCTTTCGTAATATCTTCGAAGAGCCGGCTCGGGCTTCTTCAGCGGCTAGTGCTGTCTTACGTCTTCGCCAAGAATCTAGTTCAGTGGGGCAATATGCTCTTCAGTTCCGTATCCACACAGTTGAATTGAGCTGGAATAATGAGGCCCTGGTCGCTACCTTTTTACATGGCCTCTCTGACCGAGTGAAAGACGAATTAGCGGGAAGAGCCATTCCCGTCGGTCTGGACGATGTAATTTCATTATGCAACCAGATCGACATTCGTTTTCAAGAGAGGTCCTTAGAAAAAAGACGCCAGCACTCTCTGGGTCCTAGCCAGTCTGAGCTCCCCTCCCTTCATTCCGTGGAGCATCCTCTTCCTGCTGAAGAACCTATGCAGCTGGGCCGGACCAGACTAACCCCCGAAGAACGTGCTAGGCGCAGAACTCTGGGCTTGTGCCTCTATTGTGGGGGCAAGGGTCATTTTCGTGACTCCTGCTCGCTTCGTCCGGGAAACGCTCGGGTCTAATACATTTGGAAGGTGGAGTATTGGACCCAGAAACATCACCTTCTCGCCTGCTCTTGCCGGTGTCCCTTCATGTAGGCACTTCTCCTCAGTCAACCCTTGCATACCTGGATTCCGGGGCTGCCGGCAATTTCATGGATTGGAGAACTGCTTCTTCTATGAAGCTTACCCTTTCACCTCTCACTACCCCATTGGTAGTCTCGGCAATTGATGGCACTGTTCTCCCAGGGGGCCCTATTCGCTTCCAGACGCTACCCATTAGGATGTCGGTAGGGATTCTCCACCAGGAGTGGATATCCTTTCTTATTCTACCCAAGGCCTCTACCCCAGTTGTATTGGGCCTCCCTTGGCTACAGCTCCACTCTCCACATGTGGACTGGGTCTCTGGGCAGATCCTGGCCTGGGGTTCCTCATGTTTCTCGTCGTGTCTTCTCAAGGTGACCCCCAAGGAGAGTCTTCCGGTTGCTGCCACTTCTGTTTCTTCTGATCTTCCCGCCGCATACAGCGATTACCGGGATGTGTTCTGTAAAAAATCAGCTGAGGTGCTTCCTCCCCACAGGTCTTTTGACTGTGCTATTGATCTTGTCCCCGGAGCAACTCTACCCAGGGGTCGTACCTACCCTCTGTCCATCCCAGAGACCCAGGCCATGTCGGAGTATGTAGCAGAGAATCTGGAGAGAGGGTTCATCCGGAAATCCTCATCGCCTGCAGGGGCAGGGTTCTTTTTTGTTGCCAAAAAGGATGGTACCTTAAGACCCTGCATCGATTATCGGGGTTTAAATGCGGTTACTATTAAAAATCGATACCCCTTACCCTTAATATCTGAGCTATTCGATAGGTTGAAGGGTGCCTCCATTTTCACCAAGTTGGATCTCAGAGGCGCGTACAATCTCATTCGAATACGGGAGGGTGACGAATGGAAGACTGCATTTAACACTAGAGACGGGCATTACGAATATCTGGTGATGCCTTTTGGTCTGTGTAATGCTCCAGCCGTGTTTCAAAACTTTGTCAATGAAATCTTCAGAGATCTGCTGTACCAGTTTGTTGTCATCTATCTGGATGACATTCTGATCTTTTCTGAAAATCTGCTCGTCCACAGAAACCATGTCCGCACTGTACTTCAACGTCTTAGAGAGAACAATCTCTATGCCAAGCTGGAGAAATGTTCCTTTGAATGTTCTGAGGTCCTGTTTTTGGGGTGCTTTGTCTCATGTTCGGGGCTTCGTATGGACCCTGGGAAGGTCTTGGCTATCACCAACTGGCCTCTTCCTGCTAGCCTCAAGGCCACACAGCGCTTTCTTGGCTTCACTAATTATTATAGGCAGTTCATAAGGAATTACTCTTCCATTGCCGCGCCTATTATCGCTTTGACCAAGAAGGGTGTGAATGCCAGAGACTGGCCTCCCGAAGCTGTCTCTGCATTTCACAACCTGAAACAGGCCTTTGTTTCTGGCCCCCTCTTGAGGAGACCAAATCCTGGGAATGCATTTTTTATTGAAGTGGACGCTTCCTCAATGGGGGTGGGAGCTGTGCTTCTTCAAATCTTTGAGAAGAGACGCCAACCATGTGCGTTCTTCTCCAAAAAATTTTCTCAGGCAGAGAGGAATTATGCCATCGGTGATCGGGAACTTCTCGCAATTAAATTGGCGTTAGAGGAGTGGCGTCATCTCTTGGAGGGTTCCCCTCACTCCATAACGATCTTTACCGATCACAAGAATTTACAGTATCTACAGAATGCTAAACGTCTGAATCCTAGACAGGCCAGGTGGAGTCTCTTCTTTGCCCGTTTTAATTTCACGATTACCTACAAACCTGGTTCCTGCAACGGTCGGGCTGATGCGCTCTCTAGGTCATTTGACACTTTGGACGAGGAGTCCGCCCCTGAACCTGAGCCGATCATTCCCACCTCATGCATTGTTGCCCACTCTACCACCCTGAAGTCTAAAATTCCGCCTGGTAAGACCTTTGTCCCCACTGGGCTAAGAGCTAAGATCCTTCGTTGGGGACATGATTCCAAGGTGGCAGGGCATTCTGGATTCCTCCGATCCTTCCTACTCATCAGTCGTCACTACTGGTGGCCTAATCTCCGCTCAGACGTCAAAGACTACGTTAAAGCTTGTCATGTCTGTGCTCAGTCCAAATCCTCCACACAAGCTCCTGCTGGTCTCCTCATGCCCTTGCCTATTCCTAAGGAACCCTGGGCCCATATTGCCATGGATTTTATCACCGATCTCCCACTGTCTGAGAATAATACAGTCATTTGGGTGGTAATCGATCGATTCTCCAAGATGGCTCATTTTGTTCCTCTTCCTGGTCTTCCTTCTGCCCCTGCCTTGGTTCCCATTTTCATTCGAGAAATTCTCCGCCTACATGGGGTCCCTTCTCATATTGTTTCCGACAGGGGAGTCCAATTCACGTCTCGTTTTTGGAGAGCCTTTTGCAAATCCCTCAATATTGTCTTGGATTTTTCTTCTTCTTACCATCCCCAATCCAATGGACAGACTGAGAGGGTTAATCAGGAGTTAGAGGTCTTTCTTCGCACCTTTGTGTCTTCTCACCATGACGATTGGTCCTCTCTACTCCCGTGGGCAGAATTCTCCCATAACAATCATGTGAATACCAGTTCGCAGAAGACACCCTTTTTCACAGTTTATGGAAAACACCCTCAACTTCCTCTTCCTATGATCTGTTCTCCAGACATTCCAGCTTTGGCTTCGGTTCAGGAGTCTCTCAATTCCGTTTGGGGTCACGTTCATGATTCCCTCCGGGCAGCTGCTGAAAAATTCAAAGGCTTTGCCGACCGCCGCAGGCGTAAACCGCCTTCTCTTCAGCCAGGGGACAAAGTCTGGCTCTCTACCAGGAACATCAAGCTCCGAGTTCCTTCTCTGAAGTTTGCTCCACGATTCATCGGTCCATACACGGTAACTGCTAAACTGAATCCGGTTTGTTTCAAACTCCAGATTCCTAAGAGCCTTAAAATCACTAACTCCTTTCATGTTGCTCTTCTAAAGCCTTTAGTCCTCAATAAATTCTCTCGTCCTCTTCCTACCGTGGCGCCTGTCTCTGAGGATAATCAGGAGTACGAGATCAGTCAAATTCTGGACTCCCGACTCTGTAAAGGCGTTCTTCAGTACCTCGTTCATTGGAAAGGGTTTGGTCCTGAGGAGAGGTCTTGGATCACTGCATCTGAGGTCTTTGCACCTCGTCTGTTAAAGGAGTTTCATCTGAAGTTTCCCTCTAAACCTGGGCCCAGGCGGGGAAGGGGGAGGCCTCGTAAGAGGGAGGGTACTGTCATGGATATGCATTAATGTCTGTCTGCCATCTTACCTTCCTCCTCATGTGTTCATCTAGAGACCAGACCTCCTTCACCTGGCTTCCTTTATAATCTCCTCCCAGCCTGACTCCACCCCAGGCCCTATCACTGAACACTATATTAACCTGTGCACTGCAAGCCTGCTTTGCTGATCAACGTGTTTGTTAGGCATTGTGTGTTTGGGTTCCTGCCTGCCGTGTGCTACGTCTGTCTCTCTGTTACGTTATTGGCTTGTCCCCGACCATCCCTGTCTGCTCGTGACCCTTGACCTTCGGCTCGTTCTTCGTTATCCTTGTCTGCTTGTGGCCCCTGACCTTCGGCTTGTTATTCGGTTCTCTCTATCGTGTGCTGCTGCTTCCCCTTATCCTACGGGGCGTGAGCTAGGAAACTCCAGGGGCCGCGACCTGGTCCCAGCCTGCAGCGTAACATCCTCACCACTAGAGGCCCTGGAGAAGACCAGCTGGGTCTTAGACTCCGCGCCCTGGGGAATCTTGGCTCTCGTTTCCGTTGGGATCCCGGTTGTGCTCCTCTGGTCCCGCTTTCCACAACCACCCAGTTTCCTATCCACAGAAGCCAGCCATAGGGTTCACTACCTCGCGGTGCACTCCTGTCCCCCTACGGTGTGCATCTGTCACCTGGCCACAGGTGACCCTGACACAGGCATTCCTGTACTCGAGACAAAGCATCCACATTCCCCATTTGAACGCCAGGGCGATGCTTTACTGTGAAGTTGAATTCCTGTAGGGCCAGGAACCACCTATTTACTCTTCTATTTGTCTCCTTGTTTTGAGCCATCCACTTTAACGGAGCGTGATCCGTAACCATGTCAAAGTGCCTACCTAGCAGATAGTACCGAAGGGAATCTAGAGCCCACTTCACCGCTAAACACTCCTTTTCAACCGTGGCGTAATTTACCTCATGGGACTTCAACTTCCTGCTGAGGTAAATGACTGGGTGCTCTTCCCCGTTCCAGACCTGGGACAATACTGCTCCTAACCCCACATCTGACGCATCACTTTGTACGACAAAGTCTTTAGAGAAGTCGGGTGAGTACAACACTGGCTGGCTACATAAGGCTTGTTTCAAGAATTGGAATGCTGCCTCAGCCTCGGGGGTCCATTTAATCATGACCGACCCTTTCCCTTTCGTCAGGTTGGTTAGGGGCACAGCCTTAGAAGCAAAGTGGGGAATGAAGCGCCGATAATAACCCGCGATTCCCAGAAAGGCTCGTACCTGCTTCTTGCTGTTGGGACGTGACCAACTCTGGATGGCCTCGGCTTTGTTGAGTTGGGGTTTTATTACTCCCCTGCCAATGGTGTACCCAAGATATTTGGCCTCCTCCTGCCCAATGGTACACTTCTTGGGGTTAGCCGTAAACCCCGCTTCCTGGATAGAGTCTAGGACTGCTTTCACTTTTGGCAGATGTGAGGCCCAATCTGTGCTATGGACAATTACGTCATCCAGGTAAGCCGCAGCATACTTCCGATGGGGCCTCAGTATCTGGTCCATTTTCCGCTGGAATGTGGCCGGCGCATTCTGTAACCCGAACGGCATTCTCTTATATTGGAACGCCCCGTCTGGGGTTACAAATGCGGTTTTCTCTTTGGCCGACTTGGCCAGGGGAATTTGCCAATACCCTTTTGTGAGGTCAAGAGTCGTCATGTATCGGGCTGTTCCCAGCCGGTCGATCAACTCATCTATACGTGGCATGGGGTAGGTGTCAAATTTTGTAACTTTGTTTAACTGACGAAAATCGTTACAAAATCGCCAGCTCCCATCCGGTTTAGGCACCAACACAATGGGACTAGACCAATCACTTTGGGACTCCTCTATCACCCCTAAGTTCAGCATTTTCTGTACTTCCTCCCGTATTGCCTCCCGTCGGGCCTCTGGGATCCGATAGGGTTTTAACTTCACCCTTTCACCGGGCGGGGTAATAATATCATGCTCTACCCCAGATGTTTGTCCCGGCAGCTCAGAGAACACCTCCTTGTTGCGAAGCACAAACTCCTTAACCTCCTGTTGTTGGGGTTGTGACAAGGTGGCTGCTATTCCAACCTCCGGAATCACGCAACCAGTTTGAGCTGGTGACCAAGTTTCTGCGACTAGGGACTCTCTATCCCTCCAGGCTTTCAACAGATTAACGTGATAGATCTGTTCGGGCTTTCGCCTTCCTGGTTGTCTGACCTTGTAATTCACTTCGCTCACTTTTTCCATTATCTCGTAGGGGCCTTGCCATTTGGCAAGGAATTTACTTTCAACCGTAGGGACAAGTACCAATATCCTATCCCCCGGGGAAAAGGTAAGGGTCTTGGCTCCACGGTTGTACACTCTCTGCTGTGCCAACTGCGCTTGGGCCAAATGTTCCTTCACGATGGGCATTACCTGTGCAATTCGATCTTGCATCAGGGCGACATGCTCAATCACACTCCTGTGGGGAGAACTCTCACTTTCCCAAGTTTCCTTGGCAATATCCAACAGCCCTCTTGGGTGTCTCCCATACAGTAACTCAAAGGGGGAGAATCCCGTAGAGGATTGGGGCACCTCCCTAATAGCAAACATCAAATAAGGAAGTAGACAGTCCCAATCCTTTCCATCTCTATCCACCACTTTCTTCAACATTTGTTTTAGGGTTTTGTTGAATCTTTCAACCAGCCCATCGGTTTGGGGGTGATACACAGACGTACACAATTGCGTCACTTTGAACAATTTACACAGCTCTTTCATAATCCGGGACATAAAGGGTGTACCTTGGTCCGTAAGCAGTTCTTTACAAATACCCACCCGGCTAAAAACAAGAGATAGCTCTTTGGCTATGGTTTTGGCCGAGGTATTTCGGAGAGGGATCGCTTCTGGATAACGGGTGGCATAGTCCATTATAACTAATATGTACTGGTGCCCCCTAGCGGACTTGATTATAGGACCTACCAAATCCATTGCGATCCTCTCAAACGGGACCTCAATGATGGGTAGAGGGACCAGCGGGCTACGGAAATGTGGCATCGGGGCCGACCTCTGACACACAGGGCAGGAGGAACAATAATTTTCTATGTCCTTCATCACCCCAGGCCAATAGAATCTCTGTAATACCCTCTCTCGGGTTTTCTCTGTCCCCAGATGACCTCCAAGAATGTGCCCATGGGCCAACTCCAACACCAACTTCCTGTAAGGTTTGGGCACCACAAGCTGCTCAACGGTTTCTTCTGCCCTTTTTGCCACCCGATACAGTAGGTCCTTCTCTACGCTGAAGTATGGGTAAGTGCAGGTATTATCTGGGTTCACTAACTCGCCATCTATTTCCACTACGTTTTCCTGTGCCTTTATTAGGGCGGGGTCCTTTAACTGTTCTGTGGCAAAATTTTCCCTGTGAACCTCAAGATCAGAAAACTCCACAGACGGTAGGTTTTCGTCTGAGGAGGTGGGCTCCTCTCCAGTTTCTTGAGTCTCGCCTGCCAATACTGACAAGGGAAATTCTGGAGAGTCCTCACCACTCTCAGAGGAGTTCTGGCTATCACCTTCCTGGTACATAGGGGCACCAGTGGGGGGCTCAGGATCATCCCACAGTTCCCAGAACTTCGGAAAATCCCTTCCCACAATGGCATCATGCGGTAATTGAGATACTAACCCCACTGGATGAGAGAGGGTACCTTTGGGGGTCTTGAAACACACTGTAGTCACTGGATACTCTCGGGTGTCCCCATGCACACAAATAACAGCTACCTTGCTATTCCCAGAGACCTCTGTTTTAACTAATTCAGCCTTTATCAGGGTCACAAGGCTACCTGAATCCAGTAATACCACAACATTTCTACCATTAATACACATTTTGCATAAATGTTTCTCAGTTCCCCGAATGGCAGTGCATGCGACTGTCGCACACAGCGACTGACGTCTGTCCGTCAGAAAGTCACATTGCATGGGTTCCTCCACAACCGGGCATTTTGCTGCAATATGTCCCGTTTGCCGGCAGCGGTAGCAAACAATCCTTTTGGCTGCCTCTTGAGCCCCCGACTTCCCAGGCTGTTCTCGCCAAACCCTGGGCAGAGCTCCCACCCTCTCACTCTCTCCACCCTCACCCCTTGGAATCATCTTATCCGCCCCTGGGGATGGTCTGGTCTTAGGGTGGAAAGTCCGAGAGTCTCTGGAAGAGGCCGTCAGGTTCTCTGCAGCCAAGTATCTCTCTACACGATCCACAAGTTTACCGGCCGTTTCTGGGTCTCCATGGCTTACCCACTTTTGAATGGCGGTAGGAAGAGCTCTCAAGAAACGATCCATCACAACACGTTCCACAATCTCCGGTGCGGACAAAGTCTCTGGCTGTAGCCACTTCCTGCTCAGGTGAATGAGATCATACATTTGAGACCTGGGGGGTTTTCCAAGCTGGAAAGTCCAGTTATGCACACGCTGAGCCCGGACAGCCAGGGTGACACCCAGCCTTGCCAATATTTCAGCTTTTAGCATCACATAGTCTTTTGCTTGGTCAGGCTCCAGGTCATAGTAAGCTTTCTGCGATTCACCAGTTAACAGAGGAGCCACCAGTCCAGCCCACTGCTCCTCAGGCCACTTTTCTCTTTCAGCAGTCCTTTCAAATGTGGTCAAAAATACCTCTGGATCATCCTCTCCAGTCATTTTTGTCAATAAACGACTCACCCCAAAGGACGCGGTATTAGTGGGACGGCTTTCCTCACTGGTCTGCGGACGTTGCTGCATTACTGCTTCCATCTGTTGTTGTAGTCTCTGCTCTTGCTTCTGCAACAGGTCTATGAAGCGGGCCTCAGATTGCTGCTGGGCTTGTTGCTGGGCTGCGAAGCTCTTTTGCAAACCTGCATTTGTCTGCTGTTGATTGGCATTTGCTAGAGCCAGCTGTTTCAGTATCTCCTCCATGCTGGCTTAAAAAAAAACTGCCACTGGTTCTCCACCAACTGTGAGGGGGTTAGCTCGGTAGCGGGTGTGTGTGACCCCCTGGATGGGCTCCCCACACAAAAACAGGCCCAGCAGACAGAGGTTGTGGTTTTCAAGATCAAAAGGTGCGGTTTATTTCTCTATTTACAGTGACAAAAACACAGCAAAGCAAAAAGAAACATAAACAAAATAAATCCTGGTCAGCTTGACCTCTGACTAAACATGCAGGTTTCCCTAACTAACAACTGGGATCAGCCTGGTGCTGTCCTAGTCCCTAAGTCCCTGGTTTAGTAAATGTCCAAACAAATAGCCACACAGGCTTTGTCTCACCGCACAGGGGTTCACTCTCCCTAGACAGTCCACACAGGTCTGGTTCCAGGCATGAGCAAACACCTAATGAAGCTGGGAGTTTTTATAGAGGCCTTAAACGAGCTGACAAGCTTCAGCTGGTCTCATCAACTCCCTGCCTGCACGACGCCCAGCACTCTCCCTAGAGGTATGAATCATCCATGAGCCCACTAGCCTCAGCTGGGCTTCATCAACTCTCTTCCTAGTTGTATAAGTCGGCATAAAGCCTGAATCTGGGAGAAATATACCTACCCCCCTGGATGCAACCAGGTGACTTTACCTTCCTGCTGTCACAATATATATATATATATATATATATATATATATATATTGTGAGGGGGTTAACTCAGCAGCGGGTGTGTGTGACCCCTTGGATGGGTTCACCACACAAAAACAGGCACAGCAGACAGAGTTGTAGGTGAAAAAACAAAAAGGTGCGGTTTATTTAAACTATATACAGTGAAAAATATAACAGCAAAACAAAAGAAACATGAAAAGAAATCCTGGTCAGCTTGACCGCTTACTACACAAGCAGTTTCCCTGTCTAACAACTAGGTGCAGCCTTGTGCTGCCCCAGCCCCTATCTCCCTGTTTTAGAAGTTTAAGCCACACAGGCTTTGTCTCACCACACAGGACAGAAAGCACACTCCACAGTCTACACAACATAGAACTGGTTCCAGGATGGAGCATCTCCCTTAGCATGCTGGGAGTTCTTGTAGAGGCCCTAATGAGCCCACTTACTTCAGCTCGGCTCATTAACCCTTCCCGTGAAAGACTCCCAGCACTCTCCCTAGTGGTATAAATTGCCATAAAGCCTGAATCTGGGACATATATACCTTCCATCCTGGATGCAACCTGGTGATTTTACCTGCCTGCTGTCACAAGATATATCTATATATATATATATATATATATATACAAAGAAAAGCTCCAATAGTGTAATACCATTTAAAATTAAATTTATTTAAAATAATTTATAAATAAATTTATAAATAAATATAAATAATTTATAAATCATACTCACATCTTAGAGGTGCTACCAGCACACCACTCTATACATAACATGAAAAGAACAGACAATAAAAGACATAAGTATCATATATCAAAGCTATATATATATTTATATTTTGAGATGTATTTGTGTATCTTGAAGGAGAAAAAGAAAGGAAAAAGTGAAGAAAAAGGGACAGAAAGAAATCAAGAAAATCAAATCATAACGTAAATATGTTACCTCAAAAGAAGAACGGGAACAGAGCCAGGGAAAGGATAAATCGGCATCCAAGTGGGAATCCTGAGTATCAAATGGCAAAAGGCATCCAAATCCCAACGCTGATTCGGCGATGACTCACCTCCCAGGGTGGCCAATAAATGTTTTTATCTGGCCACTCTATAAATAGAAAACTGTGTGTAATATATTTTTGTGTTAAAATAAGATATATGAGGAAGGGGGACATTTATGGTGTCTTACCTATCAGGACACAGATGTAGCTGGGCGTTCTAGGGGGGCCAAAAAGAGAATAAAAGATTACGCCAGGTTATACTTCCAGATAACTGGAGATTAGTAATGTCGCGAACATAAAATTTTCCGTTCACGAATGGCGAACGCGAATTTCCGCAAATGTTCGCGAACTGGCGAACCGGGCGAACCGCCATAGACTTCAATAGGCAGGCGAATTTTAAAACCCACAGGGACTCTTTCTGGCCACAATAGTGATGGAAAAGTTGTTTCAAGGGGACTAACACCTGGACTGTGGCATGCCGGAGGGTGATCCATGGCAAAACTCCCATGGAAAATTACGTAGATTTAATCCATAAAGGGCATAAATCACCTAACATTCCCAAATTGTTTGGAATAACGTGCTTTAAAACATCAGGTATGATGTTGTATCGATCAGGTAGTGTAAGGGTTACGCCCGCTTCACAGTGACAGACCAAACTCCCCATTTAACGCACCGCAAACAACCGCAAACAGTCCATTTTCACAACCGCAAGGCTTTAATGATCACCTTAGATGATCACAAAGAAAATTAATGTTTTTTCTATGCAAAATTATCCAGCCGATCGCTTTTGGTCTGTTCACAATGAAGCAACGACCTTATCATCTGGGGTGTGCCAACATTGCCATTGCCAACACACTCATAGAGGTGGTCGCTTCATTGTGATACGCAAGCCCCTTCACCACAACAAGGTAACGATCACGAAAGGGAATTGACACATGTATGTGCTTTTTTTTTGTTTTGTTTTTGCAGCCACAGTGCAGCACCAGAGGCCAGAAAAATTAGGCATGTACACATGCCTGAAAAATTAGGTATTGTTGCAGCCGCTGCTGTAGCAGCGGCCAGAAAAATGTATGTTTTCCAGGCAGGAAGTGCCCTAAAACATTGCAGCTTGAACCCTAGTTGGTGGCGGATAAGTCACGCAAGTCATCCGGCATGCAGAGATAAAATACAGCAGCGTGTGGACCATTTTTAGCCCAAGGCAGCTCATCTCATCAGGCCTTTTTTAGTCAAATGTATCGCCCACTGTCAGTCCCTTCGGTATCCATGCCTCATTCATCTTAATAAAGGTGAGGTAATCTAGACTTTTTTGACCTAGGCGACTTCTCTTCTCAGTGACAATACCTCCTGCTGCACTGAAGGTCCTTTCTGAAAGGACACTTGAAGCGGGGCAGGCCAGAAGTTCTATCGCAAATTGGGATAGCTCAGGCCACAGGTCAAGCCTGCACACCCAGTAGTCAAGGGGTTCATCGCTCCTCAGAGTGTCGATATCTGCAGTTAAGGCGAGGTAGTCTGCTACCTGTCGGTCGAGTCGTTCTCTGAGGGTGGACCCCGAAGGGCTGTGGCGATGCGTAGGACTTAAAAAGCTCTGCATGTCCTCCATCAACAACACGTCTGTAAAGCGTCCTGTCCTTGCCGGCGTGGTCGTGGTAGGAGGAGGATTACTTTTACCTCTTCCCCTGTTAGATTCCCGTTCTGCTGTGACATCACCCTTATACGCTGTGTAAAGCATACTTTTTAATTTATTTTGGAACTGCTGCATCCTTTCCGACTTCCGGTAATTCTGTAACATTTCTGGCACTTTTTGCTTATACCGGGGGTCTAGTAGCGTGGCCACCCAGTACAGGTCGTTCTCCTTCAGCCTTTTTATACGAGGGTCCCTCAACAGGCACGACAGCATGAAAGATCCCATTTGCACAAGGTTGGATGCCGAGCTACTCATGTCCCGTTCCTCGTCCTCACTGATCTCACTGAAGGTCTGTTCTTCCCCCCCAGCCACATACAACACCACGGGTACCAGATAGGTGACAACGAGCACCCTGGGATGCCTGCTGTGGTTGGTCTTCCTCCTCCTCTTCAAAGCCACATTCCTCCTCTGACTCCTCTTTCTCAGACTCCTCTTCCAGCGTTGCCGCAGGTCCAGCAAGCGATGCTGATAAGGCTGTTTCTGGTGGTGGTGATGGTGACCACAACTCTTCCTCTTCCTCTTCACGCTCATCTACGGCCTGATCCAGCACTCTTCGCAGGGCACGCTCCAGGAAGAAAACAAATGGGATGATGTCGCTGATGGTGCCTTCAGTGCGACTGACTAGGTTTGTCACCTCCTCAAAAGTACGCATGAGCCTACAGGCATTGCGCATGAGCGTCCAGTAACGTGGCAAAAAAATTCCCAGCTGCGCAGAGGCTGTCCTAGCACCCCGGTCATACAAATACTCGTTGACGGCTTTTTCCTCTTGGAGCAGGCGGTCGAACATTAGGAGTGTTGAATTCCAACGTGTCGGGCTGTCGCAAATCAAGCGCCTCACTGGCATGTTGTTTTGCCGCTGGATATCTGAAAAGTGCGCCATGGCCGTGTAGGAATGCCTGAAATGGCCACACACCTTCCTGGCCTGCTTGAGGACGTCCTGTAAGTCTGGGTACTTATGCACAAAGCGTTGTACAATCAGATTTAACACATGTGCCATGCACGGCACATGTGTCAACTTGCCCAAATTCAATGCCGCCAACAAGTTGCTTCCGTTGTCACACACAACTTTGCTGATCTCCAGTTGGTGTCAGCCACTGATCCACCTGTGCGTTCAGGGCGGACAGGAGTGCTGGTCCGGTGTGACTCTCTGCTTTCAGGCGTGACACTGTCGTATCCGGGATGTGGAATAGCCCCTGGGGAGCTGGGGGGGTGCAGTTGATGTGGAGCAAGACGCAGCAGCAGAAGAGGACTCAGCCGAGGAGGTTATCAAAGAGGATGGAGTAGGAGGAGTAGAGGAGGTGGCAGCAGGCCTGCCTGCAAGTCATGGCGGTGTCACCACCAACTCCTCTGCAGAGCCACGCATTACATGCTTGGCAGCCGTCAGCAGGTTTACCCAATGCGCAGTGTAGGTGATATACCTGCCCTGACCGTGCTTTGCAGATCAGGTATCAGTGGTCAGATGGACCCTTGCCCCAACACTGTGTGCCAGACATGCCATGACTTCCTTTTGCACAATAGAGTACAGGTTGGGGATTGCCTTTTGTGAAAAGAAATTTCGGCCGGGTACCTTCCACTGCGGTGTCCCAATAGCTACAAATTTTTTGAAGGCCTCAGACTCCACCAGCTTGTATGGTAAAAGCTGGCGGGCTAAGAGTTCCGACAAGCCAGCTGTCAGACGCCGGGCAAGGGGGTGACTCTGTGACATTGGCTTCTTACGCTCAAACATGTCCTTGACAGACACCTGACTGTGGGCAGATGAGCAGGAACTGCTCAAGGCGAGAGACGTAGCGGCGGATGGTTGAGAGGGGGCAAGGAGGACAGCAGTGGTTGACGTGGCTGAAGATGCTGGACCAGGAGGAGGATGGTGGCTTTGAGCTTGTGTGCTGCTTGTACTCGTCATCATGTGTTGATCCCATAGGCGTTTGTGATGTGCGATCACGTGCCTTCGCAAAGCATTTGTACCTAGGTGGGTGTTGGATTTCCCACGACTCAGTTTCTTTTGACACAGGTTGCAAATGGCATCGCTGTTATCAGAGGCAGACACACAAAAAAAATGCCACACTGCTGAGCTTTGCAATGACGGCATACTGGTGGTGGCAACAGCATGCGTTGATTGGCGTGCTGTCTGGCTGACCCCGGGTGCCGATACATGCTGTCTGACTGTGCCACTAGCTCCTTGCGACGACCTACCCCTGCTTCCAACTCGTCTCCTCCTCCTCTCTGTCTCCCCATCTGAACTTTCCCCCTGTTCTTCTTCTCTTCGAGCGGGCACCCACGTGACATCCACATCGTCATCATCAACCGCTTCTCTTGTATCTGACAACTCAGCAAAGGAAGCAGCAGCGGGTACAACATCATCATCATCATCACACCGTACGTCCATGTGTGTAATGCTGCCTGACTGAGACATATCCCTTTTATCTACATCCTCTGGCAATAATGTTTGCGCATCACTCATTTCTTCCAACTCATGTGTAAATAACTCCTCTGACAGATCAAGTGAAGCAGCTGTGGTGCTAGTGTTGGTGGTGGTGGCAGGCGGGCGAGTGGGAACTTGAGAGGTGCCCGAAGCTGAGCTGGAGGAGGATGGTGCGTCAAGGTTCCGAGCGGAAGCTGTAGAAGATTGGGTGTCCTGTGTTAGCCAGTCAACTATGTCCTCAGAACTTTTCGAAGTTCAGGGTACGTGGCCTCTGAACACTGGGCATTATTCTAGGGCCAAAGGGAATCACAGCACCACGACCATGACGGCCCCTGCGGGGTGGCCTGCCTCTGCCTGTCATTTTTTTAGATTAGTTTAGTTGTACTATGCGTGCAAGCTACTGTGACACCAGATATGAGTGGCACTGTGCACTGGCAGAAGTTGGCAGAGTAGACGCTGTAGGCCTGACACACACGCTGGCAGGCAACTGACTGCTATTCTATTGCAGTCAAAATTTTTTTTTTTTTTTTTTTTAAATGTAATCTACTGTGACACAAGATATATGAGTGGTGGCACTGGGCAGGCACTGGGCAAGTGGGCACAGTATACGCTGTGAGCCTGACACACACACGCTGGCAGGCAACTGCAATTAGATTACAGAGGGAAAAAAAAGCAGACTGATGTACTCGCCTTAATAAGGTATTTTTGGGGTGCTGTCAGGAGTGGACGCTGTCCTTACAGCAGATATCAGATGAGTCTTTCAAGACTGGAGTGGACACCGATTACACACACGCTGGCAGGCAACTGCAATTAGATTACAGAGGGAAAAAAAAAAGCAGACTGATGTACTTGCCCTAAAAAGGTATTTTTGGGGTGCTGTCAGGAGTGGACGCTGTCCTTACAGCAGATATCAGATGAGTCTTTCAGGACTGGATTGGACACTGAATACACTGGTCTAGCTATAGTTTTCCCTATTAAATCAGCAGCAGATACACTGTCCCTCCTCTCACTAAGACTGCACACACACGCCGGCAGGCAACTGCAATTAGATTACAGAGGAAAAAAAATATAAAAAATTATTTACTAGCCCTAAAAAGGTATTTTTGGGGTGCTGTCAGGAGTGGACGCTGTCCTTACAGCAGAGATCAGATGAGTCTTTCAGGACTGGAGTGGACACTGAATACACACACGCTGGCAGGCAACTGCAATTAGATTACAGAGAAAAAAAAAAGGCAGACTGATGTATGTAGTAGCCCTAAAAAGGCCTTTTTGGGGTGCTGTCAGGACGCTGTCCTTACAGCAGAGATCAGATGAGTCTTTCAAGACTGGAGTGGACACTGAATACACTGGCCTAGCTATAGCTTTCCCTATTAAATCAGCAGCATATACACTGTCTATCCTCTCACTAAGACTGCACACACACGCCGGCAGGCAACTGCAATTAGATTACAGAGAAAAAAAAAGGCAGACTGATGTATGTAGTAGCCCTAAAAAGGGCTTTTTGGGGTGCTGTCAGGACGCTGTCCTTGCAGCAGAGATCAGATGAGTCTTTCAGGACTGGAGTGGACACTGAATACACTGGCCTAGCTATAGCTTTCCCTATTAAATCAGCAGCAGATACACTATCCCTCCTCTCACTAAGACTGCAGCTTCAGAATGAATCTAAAATGGATGCTGTCCAGGAGGTGGGAGGGTCTGAGAGGGAGGGTATGCTGCTGATTGGCTGGAATGTGTCTGCTGACTGTGAGGTACAGGGTCAAAGTTTGCTCAATGATGACGAATAGGGGGCGGACCGAACATCGCATATGTTCGCCGGCCGCGGCGAACGCGAACAAGCTATGTTCGCCGGGAAATATTCGCTGGCGAATAGTTTGGTACATCTCTACTGGAGATATGGAGGAGTCCCAGGTGGTTGGTGTGTATAAAGAGTACTACAGTATTTAAGCCATGTACGCCCAAGGTAAAAGTTCATCCTACAAGTAAAAAATAGGAGATATATAAATATGGCCTTAAGTACAAACTAGACGATCTATATAAAGAGTACAAGAACTAATCCAATTTTGACATTCAATAGTACCCACCTAGATATTGCGGCCACAATATAAAAGAGAGTTTCTCCCACGTGATTGTCTACTCTGAACAGTCACAGGTGAGGCTAGTTGGTAATAGATAAAGGGAGGGGTGACCCAATAAGGAAAATGTATATTCTCACATATATCTAATACATTAGGAATAAAAGTAAATGGGGAGGGAAAAGCAATACCAAACAAGTCTATTTGTTTCTCCAGAAGCATGTACCACCCACCTTATTGAGATGGAATCCAGCCAAGAAAAGAGAGTCAAGCCTCGTACACAGGACCAAGTTTCTCATCAAAAACGACAAGAAAACTGCAGAGAGAGCTTTCTTGCCGAGAAAACCATTCGTGTGTATGGTTTCTCGTTGAGAAAACTGCCGGGAATCTCAACGAGAAAAATAGAGAACCTGCTCTCTATTTTCTCGTCAGGATTCTCGTTTTTCTCGTCGGGTTTCTCGTCGGCCTGTTTTGCGATGAGAAAACCGGTCGTGTGTATGCTTTTCCGAGTCTTAAAAAATTGCGCATGCTCAGAATCAAGTATGAGACGGGAGCGCTCCTTCTGGTAAAACTAGCGTTCGCAATGGAGATAGCACATTCGTCATGCTGAACTGAAAAGCACGAGGCTGAAAAGCGCGAATCGTCTCTCACCAAATTTTTTACTAACGCGCGATAACACAAGATCAGCAAAAGCAGCCCAAGGGGTGGCGCCATTGGAATCAAACTTCCCCTTTATACTGCCGTCGTACGTGCTGTACGTGACCGCGCAGAACAACGACGAGATTTGGAATTGACAATGTGTATGCAAGGAAAGCTTGACAAGAAGCTCATCAAGCTTGACAAGAATCTCGTCAGGTTTTTTACGACGAGAAACTCGGTCGTGTGTACGAGGCTTAAATGTCCCCCACTTGGGAGCTCAAGAGTAGAGCTTAGCCAATAACCTGGTAGGGTAGGGGGGCCTAGAGTAATAAAGAAGAGAGGCTGATACAAATATCCTGGTTCCGTAGTTCTCAAACAAAGCAGAGCCAAATAAGAGGATACATAATGGTCTCTGAATATTACAATGCCAGTTAGGAAAAGTCTCTACAAAAAGCCTCGCCTCACCTGGGTAATCCATGCTTCTAATGGTGTTCCCGCCGGTCCACAAGTCAGGAGCCCTCTGGTGCCAAAAAGAGTCATCGGCATGCGAGAGCCGTCCCGCCAGTGACGCCAAGGCGCAGCGCGCATGCCCAGGAAACAGAAGCCATCCACCACTCTGGAGAGACACATCTAAAAAGGGAGGGAGCTCGGCTGGGAGGTGAACCCACTCTTCTATGTCCAGGAACTAAACATCTGAGCATGAAAAACACGGGATGAGCGTAATCCCGCTAAAGGGGACCGTGACTGTAGATGGATGGACATCGCGGAACACTTTTTCTTTTTTTTTTTTTAATAAAGGAATTTTAAAAAACTGTCTGTTGTGGTTTTTACTTTTTGACACCTATTTTGGTGAATGGGTAGGGGTACAATGTACCCGATACTCATTCACATAGGGGGGGTCGGGATCTGGGGGTCCCCTTGTTAAATGGGGCTTCCAGATTCCGATAAGCCCCTGTCCGTAGACCCCGACAACCACAGCCCAGGGTTGACGGGAAGAGGCTATTGTCCTCATCAACCAGCAGCGGCCCGTCCATTAGGGGATGCCCCCTCTCTCCAGGTCAACCCCTATATGCAATGGATAGATTCATGCATAGCATGAATCTATCCACGACCGTGGCGGCCACCCCTTATGCATGCGTCCGGACCCTTTCAGGGCACCGGGCACATAAATTACAGCGGCCGGGGATTTTTTTAAGCACCTGATTAGAGCCAGAGACTCTAATAGGCTTAAAAATAGGGTGGGCTCAGGTCGCAGAGAATGCGACCGGAGTCCACCCAGGTGTGTTACAATAGAATATTCACTGTTGTAACACTGATCCTCAATCTGGCCATTTAGAAGCGGGAGTGATACCCATTTTCTGAATGGCCGAAAAGAGAAGACTCCCGATTGGCTACCAAGGAGGAAGGAGGAAACGTAAGCCGTCGCCGCCGCCGTCGCCGTGATGACCTATGGAGAGCAGGAGAACGGGAGGCCGCCGCTGAGCGGGAGAATCTGCCGGTGATGGGGTAAGTGCTACCGACCGACTGACTGGGTGAGGGGGAGTGGCATACTGTTTTTTGCCCCCCCAAAAAAGTTTTCACCGCCCGCCACTGCCATCAACATGGGGACAAGGTGCTTTGGAGTGGGGGCATGTGGTCTGGTATGGTTCAGGAGGGGGGTGCTTGCTCGCCCCCCTATCCTGACCTCCAGCCTACATGCTCGGATAAGGGTCTGGTATGGATGGTACACCATTGTTTTTCTTAATTCTGTCATAGGGTTCCCCTTAACCACTGCAATACACGGTATTATATACTCTGCACTGCACTATATACCCTGCACTGTATTATATATAGTTACATAGTTATATAGTTACGTAGTAGGTGAGGTTGAAAAAAGACACAAGTCCATCAAGTCCAACCTATGTGTGTGATTATATGTCAGTATTACCTTGTATATCCCTGTATGTTGAGGTTGTTCAGGTGCTTATCTAATAGTTTTTTTAAACTATCGATGCTCCCCACTGAAATCACCGCCTGTGGAAGGGAATTCTACATCCTTGCCGCTCTTACAGTAAATAACCCTCTAGGCAGTTTAAGATTAAACCTCTTTTCTTCTACGTTTAATGAGTGACCCCATGTTTCATTAAACTCCCTTCCACAAAAAAGTTTTATCCCTATTGTGGGGTCATCAGTACGGTATTTGTAAATTGAAATCATATCCTCTCTCAAGCGTCTCTTCTCCAGAGAGAATAAGTTCAGTGCACGTAACCTTTCTTCATAAATCGTAACTAATGTCCTCCAGTCCCTTTATTAGTTTTGTTGCCCTTCTCTGTACTCGCTCCATTTCCAGCACATGCTTCCTGAGGACTGGTGCCCAGAACTAGACAGCATACTCCAGGTGTAGAATATACTGATTAATATCTAATATTCTTGTATCTTAAGGGCGTTTCTGATTGAATTGCATTCATAGTCAGGTTGACTTAAAAATAAAGTGAGTTTTATTATCTCACAGGTGGCATCATAAATACAATGAAAATATATTATAACAGTTCAGTTCAGTGTAGGTAAATATATATAAAATAGAATTGATGGTGCTGTAGCAAGTTAATGAAAGCATGTGTCCTCAGTGTGTGCTGGCTTCAAACTCCATATTGTCTTGTTCCCAGTGAGAAGAAACAGGAAATGACGTTCTTAGGCTTCTGGTAATTCAGCTGTTCTTCTTGTCAATCTTAGTGTAAATGTGTCAATGTTATCTCTCTAAAGTGGGTGTGAGTAAGTGAGTGAGTCTTCATGTGTGTTCGTGTCAGTATGTCGTGTAAGTGTGTTGTGCTCCCTCCCATCTCAAACTATAGGCTTATATATATCTTTACATATGTACGTCACCTCATACAAACTTAGAACCTTGTATGGCACACATTAATTTCTGCTAACTTCAGCAATATGTTATACCAATAGAAGATATTGGCTCAGAGACATATGGGGGGTCATTTACGAAAGGCAAATCCACTTTGCACTGCAAGTGCACTTGAAAGTGCAGTCGCTGTAAATCTGAGGGGTAGATCTGAAATGAAAGGAAGCTCTGCTGATTTTATCATCCAATCATGTGCAAGCTAAAATGTTGTTTTTTATTTTCCTTGCATGTCCCCCTCGGATCATTCTACAGTGACTGCACTTCCAAGTGCACTTGTAGTGCAAAGTGGATTTGCCTTTAGTAAATAACCCCCATGGAGTTTGATTGACAGGCACCCATGTAGCACTCTATACTTGGAGTGGTGTGCTGACGATGTAATATCATAACCATATGAACATATATTACTAACAATAAAAAAACTATTAACTAATACATACTAGTATGACTAAAACTTCACTTAAACAAACTTAACAAGAGATATAAAGAAATATATTATTTATCTCACTACGTAAATACTGATCTATTCTGGCGATCTATTCTTGTCACCCTACACCAAGATGCCTTATATGTCATACTCAAATTGGCTTCACCAGAAATATCCAGCAATACTCATCCTTAGATTGAAGAATCATGTCATATCAATTGATCAAGGTCATTCACTTATACCTAATTTACTATGTTTAATCATAAAACCAAATATGTTTTGCAAGCTTGCCATGAATTAATATAACACCTATAAGTGCCGAATTATGAATTTGAAATAATATTCTACACCAGGTGAGGCTGGACCAGAGTCTTATAGAGTGGGAGAATTATCGCTTTATCTCTGGAGTTAATCCCCTTTTTAATGCATGCCAATATTCTGTTTGCTTTGTTAGCAGCAGCTTAGCAGTGCATGCCATTGCTGAGCCTATCATCTACTAGGACCCCCAGGTCCTTTTCCATCCTTGATTCCCCCAGAGGTTCTCCCCACAGTGAGTAGATTCATATTTTTGCCACCCAAATGCATTATTTTACATTTTTCCACATTAAACCTCATTTGCTACTAATTTGTTTAGATCTACTTGCAAGGTTTCCACATCCAGCGGAGAAGTTATTGCCCTGCTTAGCTTAGTATCCGCAAATACAGAGATTGAACTGTTTATCCCATCCTCCAGGTCGTTTATGAACAAATTAAATAAATTGGGTCCCAGGACAGAACCCTGGTGGACCCCACTACCCACCCCTGACCATTCCAAATACTCTAGATAAAAGTAGATCAAGGCTTGTCATAGACCCCTCATAGACCTCCATAGGGACCTATAGGGACGGTGATCCTATGGAGGTCTATATGGGTTTATGACAAGCCTTGATCTACTTTTATCTAGTGAGTGCATTTTAATTGTCTTTTATGCCTTCTTAATTAATCGCTACACCTAGATGGAGGAGCCCTCTTGTGTTTGTTTTTTTTAACGTCCAGTTTGTTGATTGATTCTAATCTTTTCCTATCCTTTTCCTACACCAGCTCATACACTGACACTATGGCTGCCCTTATGCCGCGTACACACGACCATTTTTCTCATCGGGAAAATGATTTTTTTTCTCTTTGACGAGAAAAACGACCATGTGTGGGCTTTTGGTCATTTTTCCCGGCGAGAAAAACGGCATGAATCACGACGAGAAAAATTAGAACATGCTCTAATTTTTCTCGTTGTGATTCACGGCATTTTTTTCCGCGGCAGTTTTCCTATAGGGAAACACTGCCGGGGAGCCTACACACGGTCGTTTTTCTCGACCAAGAGAAAAAATGTCGGGTTTTCACCATCGAGAAAATTGATCGTGTGTACATAAGCCTTTTTTAGTGATTGGAGTTTTGAAAGGATGGGAGCGCTACACTAGCTTGTACAGATTTTTTTAAATATTTTTATTATGTACCAGCCTAATCCAACTAATTCTAGCTGGTTTTAAGAATAAGAAACACTTGAACAAATTAACAATTTTTTGTTTTTGAAGGCAGGGAATCCAATTGGTTTGGCTCATGCTACAGCTGGCTGTCTAGTCTGCTAATCATAGCTGTTCTCTTGATTGGAGTGACGTATGTCCATCTTATTTGGATGAAAAGGAAATCAGTTAACACAAGTGAGTTTTGTAGAACATAATTTAATTGAATGTTGACCAATAGCTATCTGACATTTAAAGTGGATCTTGCAGTAAAATATAAGGTCTGCGTATTAGATAAATCCCCCTATCTCTGTAAAAAAAAAAATACCCATAGGGAAAAAAAATTATATTCATACCTTACCTCCTGTCTGTGGAGCATAGGTAAAGGTGACTTCACAATCCTTCTTGTAAGATCTCAGGAAAGAAGAGGAAGAAAGATTATTTTGTACTGAGTTGGAATGTCTACTTGTGAGATGTGGGGTACTCGTCGTTTCCCTGGAAGCTCACCAAAAAGATGGTAATGACATGTGCTGGAATGTGGAAGACAAGCGTTAAAAAGTATATAATCTTACTTTTTGCCTTACAAGTAAATTTTTCCCATATTACCTATAATGAGCTTACAGGGGAAGAGGGTCCTGATCAATAAACTGATCTTGCATTCTACATGCAAAATCCACTTTATCCTAAACAACTTAAATCACTGGTTGTCAACTTAGGAGCTAAAGGAGGCCCTTGGGCCACACCTAGGAGGTTATTTACGAAAGGCAAATCCACTTTGCACTACAAGTACAAACTACAAGTGCAAAGTGCACTTGAAATTGCACTGAAAGTGCACTTGGAAGTGCAGTCGCTGTAAATCTGAGGGGTAGATCTGAAATGAGGGGAAGCTCTGCTGATTTTATCATCCAATCATGTACAAGCTAAAATGTTATTTCTTTTCCTTGCATGTCCCCCTCGGATCTACAGCGACTGAACAGCGACTGAACTTCCAAGTGCACTTTCAGTGCAATTTCAAGTGCACTTTGCACTTGTAGTTTTCACTTGTACTGCAAAGTGGATTTGCCTTCTGTAAATAACCCCCAATGTGTAGCATTGCAAAGCAAGAAGCAGAGCATGCTTATATTAGGCTTGTGCAATTCGTTTCGTAACAAATCGAAATTTGTCCTAATTTAGCAACTTTCGGACATTCGGAAGCATTCGAATTTCCGAACAAAGCAATTACGAATAAAACCGAAACCGAAATAAATTATATCGCAAATAGCGAATGCCCGAATGTCTTCGGCATAATTAGTTATGAAAAAAGTTACGTATGTACGAATCCATTCGAAGCACAATAACACTCTGCTCTGCTCTCTGCTTCTCCCTCACCATGCTGAACCCTCTCAAAATGGTGAACAGGGGCAGAGGCTATAGCCGCATGTAAAAAACGAAAGTAAAATACGAGATTTCGAATCATTACAAATAACCGCTATGTATTTAGAAAAGTACAAATCCATTTGAAGCACATTAGGCATAATAGGCAGCGTCGTTGTGAGAGATACACGGAAAATTACGAATCAACAAACCCAAAAAAGTTACGAAAGTAGGAGTTGTGTCCAGAATCAACGAAAAACAATGTACTCTACCGAAAGTACGAATTAGTCTGAACACGAAAAATTCCGTCTAGCAAAATTACGAACGATTACGAATCAACAGGACCGAAAAGAAACAAACCCAAACTAAATAAATGTTTCCTTTCTGCACAAGAAACAAACCGAAACTAAACAAATTTTTTCGTTGTGCACAAGTCTAGCTTATATCATCAGCTAATATGGCTGCATATACATATATGGTTACAAATCATACATATCAACAAGTTTTTTTAAAACATCAACATACATTGGTAAAACAACTGTACAGTAAAACCTTGGATTGCGAGCATAATTTGTTCCAGAAACATGCTTGTAATCCAAAGCACTTGTATATCAAAGCAAATTTCCCCATAAGAAATAATGGAAAATCAAATGATTCTTTCCACAACCATTTATTCATAGGTCCTTCAGTTTATAGTCCATATAAAAAGATTATAGCAATGTGATAGGTTGTGTAACCATAAAATGTCCATCCACAAATGGAAGCCTCCACAAGGGCATTAGAAGCAAAATCCAGCAGGAGCTACTGAGTATTAAAGAGAAGAGAGGCACCTCTAAGTGTAGCAATATGTTGTACCTTCATTAAATGTAGCCATATTGCTACACTTAGAGGCGCCCTTCTTCTCTTTTATACTCAGTTGTGACATCACGCTACTCTTATATCAAGACATCGCTTGTATATCAAGTCAAAATGTATTTAAATATTTTGCTTTTCTTGCAAAACGCTCTCAAACCAAGTTACTCTCAAACCAAGGTTTTACTGTATACACAGTACATAAAGCTACTTTTCACTATCAAAATAAATTGATAGGGCTTCTCTTCAAACACACTCTTGTACAACGTACCTAATGGGAACTGTACAAATATAAAGGGTTAACTAGTTTGATACAGTATAGAGGATCATCTACAGTTTTGAAATTCTCCATGTATATAATCACCCACTGCAACATTACCAGTTATGCTTCAACTTTCATTTAGTGAAAATAAGCAAGGAATCTGATGGGTCAATCTGATCATTAATTGGAGAGAGTTGTCATTATACATATACTGTATGCTTGTCTCAGTATCATCTTTTCGCTGCTTTGTCTTTTAAAGAGGGTGAAAGCGGGCAGAACTGTAAATGGAATGTTTCTAAATTCAATTGTAGACACTGCCTACACACAGGATGTGGTCTTTCTGACCACACACATTAGCCCAGCTATATTAATAAACTCCAGTGGTCAGTGTTAAAACGTTAAATGTCAGAGTGTGTTCTAGAACGTGAGAGTGGCAAACCTCAGATGACATCAAATACTGGCAGGGGAAGTCGTATTTTTAGTCTTATCATACAGTTGTGTTCAAAAGTTTTCATACCCTGGCAGAAATCGTGACACTTTGGTATTAATATTGAAAATATGACAGAATATGCCATTTATTTAAGGATAGTGATCAAATTCAGCCATTTATTATCACATAGATGTTTGGCTCCTTTTTAAATCATAATGATAACAGAAATTACCCAAATGGCCCCGATTAAAAGTTTACATACCCTGAAATGTTTGGCCTTGGTACAGACACAGGTTAAAATGGCAATGAAATTTTAACCACTTCAGCCCCGAAAGGTTTTACCCCCCTTAATGACCAGGCTGTTTTTGTGATACATTAACTGACAATTACACAGCAGGGATGAGCCGATGACCCCCCTGTTCGGTTCGCACCAGAACCTGCGAACAGACAGAATGTTCGCATGAACTTTAGAACCCTATTAAATACAATGGACTCGAACGTTCGAAATCTAAAGTGTTAATTATAAAGACTTATATGCAAGTTATTGTCCTAAAAAGTGTTTGGGGACCCGGGTCCTTCCCCAGGGGACATGTATCAATGCAAAAAAAAGTTTAAAAAATAGACGTTTTTACGGGAGCAGTGATTTTAATAATGCTTAAAATGAAAAAATAAAAGTGAAATTTTCCTTTAAATTTCATACCTGGGGGGTGTGTATGATATGCATGTAAAGTCGCGCATGTTTCCCGTGCTTAGAACTGTCCCTGCAAAAAATGTCATTTTTGAAGGAAAAAAAGTCATTTAAAACTCACTCGCGGCTATTAATGAATTGTCGGCTTTTATCAATACATAGAAAAGTCATTGAAAAAAAAAAAAGCGTGGGGGTTCCCCCAAATTCAATTACCAGGCCCTTCAGGTCTGGGATGGATATTAAGGGGAACCCCGCTGCAAATTAAAAAAAAATGGTGTGCGGTTCCCCCTAAATATCCATACCAGGCCCTTCAGATCTGGCATGGATTTTAAGGGGAACTCCACCCCAAATTTTAAAAAAAATGTCGTGGAGTCCCCCCAAAAATCCATACCAGACCCTTATCCGAGCACACAACCTGGCCGGCCGCAGGAAAAGAGGGGGGGACGAGAGAGCGCCCCCCCCCCTGAACCGTACCAGGCCACATGCCCTCAACATGGGAAGGATGTCCCCATGTTGATGGGGACAAGGGCCTCATCCCCACAACCCTTGCCCGGTGGTTGTGGGGGTCTCCGGGAAGGGGTCTTATCGGAATCTGGAAGACCCCTTTAACAAAGGGGACCCCCAGATCCCAGCCCCCCCCTATGTGAATTGGTAAGGGGTACATTGTACCCCTACCATTTCACGAAGAAAGTGTAAAAAAATGTTAATAAAAACACACAAACACCTTGGAAAAGTCCTTTTTAAAAAAAAAAAAAAAAAACATTCCAGCGATAAAATCCAGTGTCCCGCGGTGATCCCGATGTCCAGCGCTGTCTGTCATTGCTTGAGCCTGAGCTTTACGAGGGGGCGGACCTGATGAGAACTTCCTTCACTGTGTAATACATGAATAGACCCGCCTCTTCTAAAGTTCCCCATCAGGTCCGCTTAGCGGACCAGATGCGGAACATGAGAAGGGGCGGGTCTATTCATGTATTACACAGTGAAGGAAGTTCCCATCAGGTCCGCCCCCTCGTAGAGCGGACCTGATGGGGCACTTCCTTCACTGTGTAATACATTAATAGACCCGCCCCTTCTCACGTTCCGCATCTGGTTCGCTTAGCGGATCTGATGGGGAACTTTAGAAGGGGCGGGTCTATACATTTAAAACACGGCGGAGGAAGTTCCCCATCAGGTCCGCTCAGGCTCAACCAATGACGGACAGCGCTGGACATCGGGATCGCCGCGGGACACTGGATTTTTTTTTTTAATAAAGGACTTTTCCAAGGTGTTTGTGTGTTTTTATTTACATTTTTTTACACTTTCTTCGTGAAATGGTAGGGGTACAATGTACCCCTTACCAAGTCACATAGGGGGGGGCGGAATCTGGGGGTCCCCTTTGTTAAAGGGGTCTTCCAGATTCCGATAAGACCCCTGCCCGCAGACCCCCACAACCACCGGGCAAGGGTTGTGGGGATGAGGCCCTTGTCCCCATCGACATGCGGACATCCTCCCCATGTTGAGGGCATGTGGCCTGGTACGGTTCAGGAGGGGGGGGCGCTCTCTCGTCCCCCCCTCTTTTCCTGCGGCCTGCCAGGTTGCGTGCTCGGATAAGGGTCTGGTATGGATTTTTGGGGGACTCCACGCCATTTTTTTTTAAATTTGGGGTGGAGTTCCCCTTAAAATCCATGCCAGATCTGAAGGGCCTGGTATGGATATTTAGGGGGAACCGCACGCTATTTTTTTTAAAATTTGCGGCGGGGTTCCCCTTAATATCCATTCCAGACCTGAAGGGTCTATGTATTGATAAAAGCCGACAATTCATTAATAGCCGCGAGTGAGTTTTAAATGACTTTTTTTCCTTCAAAAATGACATTTTGTGCAGGGACAGTTCTAAGCACGGGAAACATGCGCGACTTTACATGCATATCGTACAAACCCCCCAGGTACGAAATTTAAAGGATTATTTCACTTTTATTGTTTCACTTTAAGCATTATTAAAATCACTGCTCCCAAAAAACGGCAGTTTTTAAAACTTTTTTTGCATTGATACATGTCCCCTGGGGCAGGACCCGGGTCCCCAAACACTTTTTAGGACAATAACTTGCATATAAGTCTTTATAATTAGCACTTTAGATTTCTCCCATAGACTTTTCGAATTTGCCACGAACACCCCAAATTGTTCGCTGTTCGGCGAACGGGGGAACAGGCAATGTTCGAGTCGAACATGAGTTCGACTCGAACTCGAAGCTCATCCCTATTGCACAGTCGTTCGATGCTGTACCCAAATAAAACTGATGTGCTTTTTTTCCCACAAATAGAGCTTTCTTTTGGTGGTTTTTATTTTTTGCGCTATAAACAAATGAAGAGCGACAATTTTGAAAAAAAACAACAATATTTTAAATTTTTTTAGTAGTAATGGCAGCGAGCAGCGATTTTTAGGGGAGCTGTGACATTGCGTCGGAGGAATTGGACACCTAACTGACACTTTTTTGGGGACCAGTGACACCAATACAGTGATCACTGCTAAAAATATGCACTGTTATTGTACTAATAACACTGACAGGGAAGGGGTTATCATCAAGGGCGATCAAAGGGTTAAGTGTGTCCCTAGGGGGTGCTTGCTAACTGTGTGGGGGTTGCTCTGACTGGATGAAGACAAAGATCGGTGTTCCTGCTTAGCAGAAACAAAAGATCTCCATCTTTTTCCCAGTCAGAACGGCGATCTGCCTTGTTTACATAGGCAGATCGTTCTGCTTCTCCCGGGAACAATTGCAGATGGCCGGCAGACATCTGGGCTGCCGGACTCGCTGATTGGCATCCTCTGTGTCCAATCAGCGCGCGGTAGTGCCCCCAGCGGCATGTGCGCACCACCCAGTGGCTATTGCATAAAATGACATACAGGTACGTGATTTCGCGCAATAGAGCTGACCTGCCGCAGTAAATATGCAGTAGGTGGTCGGCAAGGGGTTAATTTTCCACATCTGTGTTTTTTTAAATTGCAATTAGTGTCTGTGTATAAATAGTCATGCAGTATTTGCTTATATTTTTTAGGTCAAAGGCTGAATGCCTCCAGAAGCATGGACTTTAAGGATGAGGTATGTTCACAATCACAGCTAAATAGGATTGCATAATGATAATAATAATCCTACTGTATGCCTGCGTGATATAAGGTCATTTTACATTACTGGGAGAAACAATCATGTCACTATATGGAGGAGGAAAGGTCATTACTGAATCAAAGTACATGGTGAATAATGGCCAGTTGTGTATAGAAAAAACACAAAACATGATTAGTATTCTTCTACAGGATAAAATGAGTGAGATTATCACTCATTCAGTGTCAATAACAATAAAGTATGTGATTTCTCATCAAATACTCCTCATTAACCCCTTCCCGACCAGCCGTCGCAGTTGTAATGCGGCAGATTGGCTCCCCGTTACCTTATGTCGCTTTGCCTTTTGACCACTAGGGGGCACGCGCGCGTGGCTCGCCGCTGGAGCCGATGCGATTGCCCGGCAAGGTATTGTGTTTTTTTTCAAAATTGTTGCTCTTCTTTTGTTTATACCGCAAAAAATAAAAACCGCAGAGGTGATTAAATACCACTAAAAGAAAGCTCTATTTGTGGGGAAAAAAGGACTTAAATTTTGTTTGGGTACAGCGGCACAAGACCGCGCAATTGTCAGTTAAAGCGACGCAGTGCTGTATCGCAAAAAAAAAAAAGCCTGGTCATTGAGCAGTCAAATCTTCCGGGGCTGAAGTGGTTAAAGGGGATTCAAAAGACTGAATACGCTGTTTTAACTTAAAGTGTTATCTGTCAGTCTACATTCCTTCCCATCACTATACTGGCAGAGTGGTCAGGAGTCCTAGAAGAAATAGGAAAACTTATGTAGCGGCCTCACCCCATCTCCTTTTGCTAGGGGTATGTCACATGACAGGGTGAGATGCGCTACGGCCCATGTCCTCCCCATAGCTGTGGGTGAGGTGAAGGCCAGTATCAGTATATTCCTCGGGACAATGTGTGTTAGTTATGAAGCTCAGTCCTGCTGTGCGGAAACATCCCTTGCTCCCATTAACCAGAGTCCATACACCGATGCAGGGTCCAACACTTGTTTTATTATATTTCCACAACAAACAGTCCTTTCACAGCCGACTGGTTGCGACCCATAACATAGCGCAAACGGTGGGATGAGCAGGTCGAGGCACTTTCCTTATTTCAATCTAAACCCCTGTGGTTTCACCAGGGGTTATAGCAACTTTGCTTAGCACAGAACATAGAACTTGTGAGTCTCTACCAGCAACTCCATAGAACATAGATGGGAGTACATTCGCTGCGCTGCGGCCCCTATCAGGGGAAGATGTCCCTCTAAGGGAGTTACCGGAGGCCCATCCGTCACCGGGTTGATGCTGCTCCGGGTCTCCGGATGGGTAACCTCCCCAGCCTCCTCACCTCAGATGCGGGTCCCCTTGCAAGGCGGCACCCTCAGATAACTTCACCCTCGCGGGACCCAGTCGAAGCTACTGGGCCCCAGGCCTACGATCTAGTACCTCACCCCAGGCTGAAGGTGCCTGGGATGGACTCCAACTCCATTCCGGTCAGGCCTAGGGTGCCTGGGCCGGAACCTCGAACCGCTCGCACCCAGGCCTAAGGTGCCTGGGTGCGTGAAGAGAAGATCCTCGAAGACCTCATGGCGAGGGCGTCTCCCCCTTTTTATCTCCTCCCATCAACACCACGGCGGGTTCCCCGCCCCAGCCGTACCATCTCCGGAAAGGGACAAAAAGGGTAGCACTGTAGCAGTGATTCTACCTTGAGCCTGTAGGTACCCCGCCACCCACAGACCAAGGAGAATAATACACCACCCAATCCTCCACGAATCACAAAGGGGTCCAAAACCTCTCACAATTACACACCTGGGTCACACTACCCCCAGGTGTACCCCACTAAATTTAAAGACCCCGCTACACTTAGATGGCATATCCATATAGCATATACTGCATTTTGCTGCAGTGCAGTGAATAGAAGAGAATGAACAGGCAGAATGCCCACAGATGCCAAAGCAGCTCTTTCACTGTTGATCGCCTTCTAGAGCAGGTGGTCTCACAGTTTTCTGTGAGGACTACATAGTATATTTTACAGATGCTTGCAGGCCTAAAAATATCAGTTTTATAAATTAATTATATAGCGATACCCCCTAGTTTAAGAGGGCTGCTTGTTTGTTTTGGGCCTTGTAATGCACCGCTGTCAACCCCTGGCAATCGGCTCTAACCTCTCGTGGCACAGTTAGGAAAGGGGGAAGAATGGTATAACTGTACTATATCTATACTGTTATATGGTACAACCCCTTTGTATCCCAGCACAGTAATTGACACTGACAACCAAATTACTTAGCAGCTATCCTCCCTCGTGAGCAAAAATGGTGCCCAGCAATGTCCTATACTACCCAGTCAGACCTGACTATAACTTGGGGTATAGTTTGTTGAAGAATCTTCGCTAGCAACTCTCGGTGGTGCACATAAAGAACAAACTGTAATCCAAAGGGGTAGTGATGATCACTAACTTAGCAAAGCTGGAGATACTAATAAACTCAGTTCAGCAGACAGTCTCTCCAGAGTATAACTGTAATCACTGATGGGCCTAGGCAAAGTTAGTAGGCAACATAGTTAATCAGATGCGGTTCTGAGCTGGCGCTCTCTCACCCGACCGGACCGACTCCTGTCCGGTACCTCCGCCACTGTGAGTTGCTTCACAGTGCCCATGATGCGTCTGGTCTTCGGTCCTCCAGAAGATGGTGGCACCTCACGTGGATCGGATGCTCCGCAGGCTCCTCGGTGGAGCGGAAGGCTCTCTGGAGCAAAATGCGAGGCCCAGGCTTCAGGCCTTGCACACGCAGCAGGTGAGTGCAGGGATCCTCTCGCAGGGAGGGCGGCATCCAAAGAGAAAGAGAGAGGCTCCTCTTCTCCCTTTTAAAGTCCACCCCAGCAGTCCTTGATTGGGGAATGGCACCCTGGGTGCCGCAAAGCGTGCTGGGAACTGTAGTCTGTGGGTAGGAAACGATGCCCCGCTACACACTTCCCCCACTTGAAATCTTTGGTCCCCAAAGACAGTATCAACAGTAGGAAAATACAAACTCATTAAGGGCTGCTAGAGAAGTTGGCAGAGGAATCTCCCACCAAAACGGGGAAGGGAGCTTGTCCTGCCCACTGGTTACATCAATTGGGTTGACCTGCCTAACTGTGCCAGAAAGTGAGCTGGGGTTGCCTTCCACCAAATGCACAGCGGAAGGACCAGGTGTTGGTAATGTCCTTCGAGCAGTGGTTACTGTATCCTCTGAACTTTCCCCCATCTGGGTATAGGTTAACTTCCGAGGAGGATGAATGGTTCTCTTGGCTCTCTGTTCTCTTGGGGTGACTGTTTCATCCCTCACAGGCTCTTCTTCTGGAGTAGGTACACTTGGTTCCAATACTCCCGGTACATCCAAATCAGGTGCAGGAAGGTGTTGGGAGTAATCTTGATGATCAGCAGAAGGTGACCATGTGGCATCTTCCCACTCTTCAGACAGAGGGCTAGACGGAACAAACTCAGTGGCTTCCACATTCAATGTACTATCCACAGTACCTTCAGAGGGTGGAAGATCTATAGACATGGGCTCCGGGGCTTGAGAGGGCCACAACCATCCAAGCTTTTTCTCTTCACTCTGATCAGAGACATCCATTTCTCCAGACTGAGATACCTGAGACCGAGTGTTGGGCCTAGGTGTATCAAAGCTTGATGGCGGCCCAGGGCAATCTTCTACAGGAGGTATCCGAACCGCTTCTGAAAGTGGTAGTAAGTGGTTTCTGTGCCATGTCTTCAGCGGCCCTATCTTTCCTTCTGGCTTTAGCTGATATACCGGCAGGTCTGGTAACTTCTTACAGATCACATATGGTTCAGGTCTCCATCTGTCTGCTAATTTATGCTTCCCTGGAACTCCTAGGTTTCGCAACAGCACTCTGTCTCCTGGCTGTAGGTCCTGGATTCGAACTTTGAGGTCAAAGTTCCTCTTGTTCCGGGACCCTCTTTGCTCTGATGCCACTTGGGCCTGTTCAAAAGCTAGCTTCAAACTCTTCCTCAGTATATCCACATATCCCTTATGTGAGGTGGCTGAAGTGTGATCCGTTGATATGCCGAATGCTAGATCCACAGGCAGTCTTGCTTCCCTGCCAAACATAAGGCGATATGGAGAGTACCCTGTGGCATCGCTAGTGGTACTGTTGAATCTCTCCGGCTGAGCATCAACCTGGGGGTGATAAGGGGTAGTGCGGGTTTTCTTGATACCCAAAAAGTCCAGCAATTTCTTGATTAATCGACTCTCAAAGTCTCTCCCTTGGTCTGAGTGCAGGCATTGTGGCAGCCCATAATGCACAAAGTATTTCTCCACTAAGATTTTAGCTACAGTGGATGCCTTCTGGTCTTTGGCTGGAAAGGCCTGAGCATAACGGGTGAAATGGTTGGTTATCACCAGAACATTTCCTTGTCCACTTAAGTCAGGTTCTAGACAGAGAAAGTCAATGCACACCAAGTCCAAGGGTCCTTGACTCTGCAGATGGCCCATTAGGGCAGCTTGACATGGCAATGTCTTCCTCTGGATACAGCGAGCACAGGAGTGGCAGTACTCCTCCACTTCAGCCCGCATACAAGGCCAATAGAACCTATCCCTTACAAGCTGGAAAGTTCGTTCGGCCCCTAAGTGGCCATGATTATCATGTAAGTCAGCCAAAACAGTTCTTCTGTATTTCTCCGGCAGAAACAGCTGCCACTTCTCTTCTAGGTCATCAGAGGGGTCCCTTCGGTAGACCACCCCTTGATGCATCTGCAACTTGTCCCATTCTTTGTGGACCAATCGGGCCACCTTTGAGGGGTCCTTCAGAAGTCTGCCTGGATCCTGGTCCTCCAATGTCTCCAATGCTAATCTTCCCCAAGGATCTTCCAGCTGGTCTCTCCTTAGGTCCCTTTTGGACAGTTTTGGCAGGTCATCCTCTCCAACTTGGGTCACATTGCAGTAACACTTAGGCACCCCCACCACAGAATCACCGATCTCTTCACCCCTTGACCCACCACTATCTTTAAGTTGTACTCCTTGACACAAGGCCCGTACCCCATCCGGGGCTACCTGGGTCCAATCTTCTGGATGGCGGGTGGATGCGTGGGCTCTTCTGGACAATGCGTCTGCATCACGGTTTCCAGCTCCGGGCCTATTTTTCAGGCTGAAGTTGAATCCGGCTAGGGCTGCCAACCAACGGTGACCAGTGGCATCCAGCTTGGCTGTGGTGAAGAGATAGGTGAGTGGATTATTGTCAGTCTTTACTGTGAAGTCAGCTCCATACAGGTAATCTCTGAGCACGACTGCCCACTTTAGGGCCAGGAACTCCAACTTGTGGGTGGGATAGTTCTTTTCTGCAGGTGCCAGACTTCTACTAACGTAGGCAACTGGGCGCAACTGTCCTTCATATTCTTGGTATAGCACCCCTCCTAGGCCATCATGGCTGGCATCTACATGCAGTTCATATGGCTTTTTGGGATCAGCATAGGCCAGAACAGGTGCAGTGGTAAGACTCTTCTTTAACATCTGGAAGGCCTCTTCGCACTCCCCTGTCCACTGGTCTTCCTCGGACTCTCCAGGCTTCCTGGGACCAGTATCATCTTCCTCCCCTTCCGTCTTCAGTAGCTCATTCAGGGGTTTGGCAATTTTTTCAAATCCTTCCACAAATCTACGGTAGTAGGAACAGAAGCCTAGGAAGGATCTGAGCTCAGTCACTGTAGTTGGTCTGGGCCAAGAGGTGACTGCATCCAGTTTATCAGGGTCTGTAGACATTCCTTCTGCAGACACTGTGTCCCAGATAGTGGACTGAGGACTGGTAGAACTGGCATTTTTCTCTGGAGAGTTTTAATCCCTCTTCACTTAAGCCCTGCACACACGATCGGATATCCTATGGATTCTAATCCGATGGTTTTGTCCATCGGAAATCCGATGAAGCTGACTTCCATCAGTCTTGCCTACACACCATCAGTCAAAAAACCGACCGTCCCAAACGCGGTGACGTAAAACACTCCGATGAGCCGAGAAAAAGGAAGTTCAATGCTTCTGAGCATGCGTTGACTTGATTCTGAGCATGCGTGGGTTTTTTATCTGATGGACTTGCCCACAGACGATCGGAATTTGCTATCGGTTTTTTATCCATCGGATAATTTTAAAACATGTTCTATTTTTTAAAACCGATGGAAAAAAGACCGATGGGTCCCATACACGATCGGTTTGTCTGATGAAAACAAACCATCGGACGGTTTTCATCAGTTAAACCGATCGTGTGTACGGGGCTTAAGTCTCTTCAGAACTTTCTCCAGTCTTTCTTCATGCTCCTCCAGAGTCTTCCCGAAGACAATGATGTCGTCTAGGTACACCAGGACTTTGATCAGATTCATGTCCCCAACGGTCTTCTCCATCAACCTCTGGAAAGTAGCGGGGGCTCCCGACAGGCCTTGGGGCATCCTATTGAATTCATAGAATGCCACTGGGGTGATGAAGGCCGTCTTCTCCTTATCTTCAGGGTGCATTGGGATTTGGTAATACCCACTCTTCAGGTCCATGACACTGAACCACTTGGCCCCAGACAGACTCTGTAAAGCATCTTCTATCCTGGGGGTAGTGTACTGGTCGGGTATGGTCCTCCTGTTGAGAGTCCTGTAGTCTATGCAGAGTCTCAGCGACCCGTTTTTCTTCCTTACCACCACGATGGGGGAGGCATGTGGACTTCTGGACTTTCGGATGACCCCTGTCCTCTTTAGCTCTGCCAACTGCTCACGCAAATCTTCAAAGTCAGCCAGTGGAACTCTCCCGAAAGGGTTTGTCTTCTTTAAGATGGATTTTATGGGTGGCACTTCTCGCACACCCCACGTCAAACTCATCTTCTGAGAATATTCTTCTCCACCTAGTCAGCTGGGCCTTGGCTCTCTCCTTCCATTTCAGTGGCAAGGCGGTATCTTCAAGGCAGAGCTCCTCCAGGGTGTCTTCTCCTTCTTTGGACTTTAATTCAGACAGGGTCACTGGGGTAGCAGGATTCACCCGGGCTGGGATCCTCACAGGAGAATTAGTGACATTTCTGACACTCACTGGAATCTGGCCCTTAGCTTTCTTCAGTGCCCTCAACGGGACCACTTCAGGGAGTACTTCCAATCCTTGGTGAGTGTTGAAGGGGTCTAGCTCCACGACTACAAAGGGACCCGGATGCTCCCAGGAGAGTTTTACCGTAGCCTGAAGACAGGTCACCTCACCAGGCTGCAGTATCTTCTCTCTTCTAGACAGTCTCCAGACTCTTCCCACCCCCTCTTCCGAGGCCTTTTGCTCCAGGATCAACTTCTGGTAGACCTGTTGCAGCATGGGGTGAATCTTCTGTTTGGGAGAACTCCGCTCTTGCACTAACGGGGTCAGCAGTCTCCGGACCAAGTCAGTGTTGGTCCCTATCAACATGGACATCGTGTTGGCTCCTGGTGGGCAAGGGCAAACCACCGCCAGGGTGTCAAAAACGTCGGCCTTCCCGGTCACAGAGGGGTCAAAGGCCAGCCTGATTGAAACATAACCATCGTAGGGGAAGCTGCGAGTGCCAATCCCCTCTATCTTCAGGTCTTCCAGCTTCTGCAAAGGCACGTGACTCAAATGCTTCTGATAAAAGTCTCTATATAAGAGAGTCACTTGGGCTCCTGTGTTTAGGAGTGCCTTTGTGTAAACTCCCTCCACTTGAACGGAGACTAGAGGGGAGGGTCCAACTAATTTATCCGGGAACTTCTTAAGAGGTATTTTCTCCTTTGGACTCCTTGATGTTTCCAGTGGTATTTTCTTCTTTTTCCATTTCTCTCTGGACCTCAACCCTTTTTGGACCTGGTATGCATTGATCTTTTTCCGGTTGTCAAATTTCAACTCCCGACAGGCGGTATGGGAGCTTTTAGGAGGGGCATTATTTCCCTTCTCTTTTTGCACTGCTTGTTTTTGGATCTTCTTGGAGCTTTCTGTAAGGCTGACTCCTTCACCGGGGCCCTCTGAAGTTTTCCGCCGACTGGTATTGAGTGCCTCGGTTATTCCTTGGACTGGGACACCTTCTATCAGGGTGGCCAACTCCTCCACAATTTAAGCAGACAATTTCCTTCCTTATTTTTGGGGTTGCTGGAATAGGGACATTCCGGTCCGGTTCCTTTCGGATCTCTTCTCTCTCCTTGGCTCCTGAGTTCTTGGCCAATAAAGAGGTCAACAAGTCCAGTACTTGGGCCATTTGAGACTTAAAGGTTTCTACTTCTGAGTCACGTTCGGTAACTACTGTCGTTCTGACTCCCACCGAAACAGGTGGGGTGGTCTTCTCAACCCCCTCTTGATCCTTCATCAAGGCCTCTTCGTCCCTTATGATCCGCACAAGGTCTGTGTAATTCAGAGCCATGACTCCGTCAGAGGTCTTCAGGTGAAGCCAAACTGTATCTGACCGTAAGGCTCCCCTTAGGATCTGCTTCATCCTGGTAGCGTCTATGACCTGTGGCTGCATTCCCATTCTCAGTACAATCTGGCACATCATTCTATTCAGTCTCCGGACATACTCGGACAACTTCTCCCTCGGCTGTTGGAAAGTATGTCCAAATTGATACACCAGCTCCGACACCTTCTCCAGTTGGCCAAATTTCTCCTGCAACATAGACAGATAATCCATTGCAATACACACAGTATTGCTGCACCTAAGATTTTTCACAGCCTCAGCAGCAGGACCCTTCAAGCTTTCACTGATGCGCTGCTTCTTCTGCGCTTCTGGAACTTCCCAACCTTCTACTGCCTGCATTGCCTGCTCAATCCAGGTATCAAAATCTTCCTCCCCAGGTGTCACAGGTTGTGTTCCTGAAAACACCCGGAGTTTCCGGTACCCGGCTTCCACATGCACCATGCTGTTTTTCTGGCACCTAACAACAAAGTCTCCCAGGGCAGTCAGAAGTTCCGGCCCTATGGCGGCCAGGGGTGACTTTGGAGCTTTCGTCTCTTGACTGCCTCCCATTTTGTGGAAAAGTGACGGAGACAACGGTGGGGAGGTCCGTGGGGACTCTTTCTTCACAGCCCCAGTATGCACTAAGCGATACATTCTGTCATCTATGTCTTTTACACTCTGCCCTTTGAACTCTTCTGGGATTCCTCTTGTCCATTCTATTAGTGCATATGCCCCCGAGGTATCTGTCTTTACATCCACAGCCCATGCTTTCCAGTTTGGGGATATTGACATTATTAGCTGCTTTACCTCTTCTTTCTCCTGGATCCCTCCTGGGAGTTCAATAGATACCACCCGGACTGGATCCACAGCCTCCTCTGCGCACCATTGTGTCACTGCCTGCGAGTCCATGCTGGTACTTCAGACCGGCTTGATTGCAGCGTGCAATATACAAGGATCCCGGAACCGAGCCCCCACGTATATCCTCAGTTTAAGAGACCTGCTTGTTTGTTTTGGGTCTTGTAATGCACCGCTGTCAACCCCTGGCAATCGGCTCTAACCTCTCGTGGAACAGTTAGGAAAGGGGGAAGAATGGTTTAACAGTACTATATCTATACTGTTATATGGTACAACCCCGTTGTATCCCAGCACAGTAATTGACACTGACAACCAAATTACTTAACTATAACTTTTTACTATTGGTAAAAGTATAAAAGGTAGCTTGTATACAATATCTCATGCATATCCCTGCAATATAGGTGTGCACATTAACAGGGTATAACATTCAGCAATGCAATGACAATATAATAACCCCGCGGCAGCTATCCTCCCTCGTGAGCAAAAATGGCGCCCAGCAATGTCCTATACTACCCAGTCAGGCCTGACTATATCTTGGGGTATAGTTTGTTGAAGAATCTTCGCTAGCAACTCTCTGTGGTGCACATAAAGAACAAACTGTAATCCAAAGGGGTAGTGATGATCACTAACTTAGCAAAGCTGGAGAGACTAATAAATTCAGTTCAGCAGACAGTCTCTCCAGAGTATAACTGTAATCACTGATGGGCCTAGGCAAAGTTAGTAGGCAACACAGTTAATCAGATGCGGTTCTGAGCTGGCGCTCTCTCACCCGACCGGACCGACTCCTGTCCGGTACCTCCGCTACTGTGAGTTGCTTCACAGTGCCCACGATGCACCTGGTCTTTGGTCCTCCAGAAGATAGTGACACCTGAGGTTGATCGGATGCTCCGCAGGCTCCTCGGTGGAGCGGAAGGCTCTCTGGAACAAAATGCGAGGCCCAGGCTTCAGGCCTTGCACGCGCAGCAGGTGAGTGCAGGGATCCTCTCGCAGGGAGGGCGGCATCCAAAGAGAAAGAGAGAGGGTCCTCCTCTCCCTTTTAAAGTCCACCCCAGCAGTCCTTGAGCGGGGAATGGCACCCTGGGTGCCGCAAAGCGTGCTGGGAACTGTAGTCTGTGGGTAGGAAACGATACCCCGCTACAATTACATTTAAATGAATGAATAAACATGCTCCAAAAAATAACTTTAGAAGTCCCCCTTTCACATCAGAAGTCCGCCTCCATATCAAATGCCCCTGACACTTTAGAAGTCTCCCTGTTCACATCATAGTCCTCCTTCACATCAGAAACCCCCTTTCACAAAATAGTCCCTCCTTCACATTTCACATCAGAAGCCCCCCTTACACATCAGAAGTCTCTCTTTTCACATCATAGTCCCCTCTTCACATAAGAAGCCCCCCTCTTCACATCAGAGCTGTCCTTATACATCAGAAGCCCCCCCTTCACATCAGAGCCCTCCTTACACATCAGAGCCCTTCTTACACATCATAGTCCCCCCCTTTACATCAGAGCTCCCTTTACACATCATAGTCCCCCCTTCATATCAAAAGCCCCCCTTCACATCATAGTCCCACCTTCACATCAGAGTCCCCCTTACACATCAAAAATCCCCCCTTCGCACCAGGTCTGGCCCCAGTAGACCTGATTATAGATAGGATATTGAGGTGAATTCTATTGGTTACTTAATGCTGGTTATTACTATCTAACTTTGGAGTGTGCAATATTAATGCTTTATTGGCACTATCATTTCTGTTTTCAGCCAATAGGCGGTGCTGAGTGTTCTCTATGTGAGCTCTATGCAGTTGGGAGCTGTAATTGCCTGTTTGTTTTCTACTGTTTTGTACATTACAACTTTGCATTCTTTTGTGTTTATGGAACATGTATGCTTGAATGTGTTCAAATAAAACTTCACATAATTCCCCCTTAACATTAGAGACCCGCTGACACATCAGAAGCCACTTCCCACACCACAGCCCCCTTCTAAACATTTGAGTCCAAAATTTTATATCAGAGTCCTTAGTCCCCTTCCCTATACAATCTTCACCACAGTGGCAGCATGTCACAGGCCAGGAGGTGGAGCAGAATTCTCTTCTGGGTGCTGGGGTGGCCCTGGATGCTGCTGCCCTGGATTAGAGTCATGTGCTTCCATTGTGCAGTTAGGCCAGCTATCAGCACCATAGCAATGAAGAACACCATGGGGGTGATTTACTATAAACAGTGCGCTGCGCCGGTTCATCCCTTAATAGGTGCACCGGATAAATCCTTAATTAAGCGCAGGAACCGGCGGCGCATTGCAATAGTAAATAAAAATTTGAGCGGCGCTCTATTGAAAATTAATGGTTCCCTATGGGAGCCCATTGATTTGAATAGAGGTCGCCCGGGAGGTCGGATGAAGACGATCCGACTCGCGGGGCGACTCGTGTGCCGGTTGACAGAGGGACAGCGCGACTTTGCGAGGCAACTTGGACACGACTTGAGCGTGAAGCAGCCGCTCAAGTCGTGTCCTAGAGGCTCCTACCTGGCCGAGAATGTCTCCAGCGCGATGCCATTGCGCTGGTTCTCGGCACAGGGTACTGCAAGCCTCTTTTTTAATTAAAAAACCGGCATGGGTTCCCCTCCAGGAGCATACCAGGCCCTTAGATCTGGTATAGATTTTAAGGGAAACCCCCCTACGCCGAAAACGGCGTGGTGGTCCCCCCCAAAATCCATACCAGACCCTTATGCGGGCACGCGGCCCGGCAGGTCAGGAAAGGGGGGGCAAACACCCCCCCTCCTGAACCATACCAGGCCACATGCCCTCAACATAGGGAGGATGCTTTTGGGGTCTGTGACCCCAAAGCACCATGTCCCCATGTTGATGGGGACAAGGGCCTCATCCCCACAACCCTTGCCGGTGGTTGTGGGGGTCTGCGGGCCTCAGGCTTATCGGAATCTGGAAGACCCCTTTAACAAAGGGGACCCCCAGATCCCGCCCCCCCCTGTGTGAAATGATAATGGGGTACAAATGTACCCCTACCATTTCACAAAAAAAGTATCAAAAATTATAAAAAATGACAATAGCCGGTTTTTGACAATTCCTTTATTAATGTCTTCTATTTTCTTCCATCTTCTTCTTCCATCTTCTTCTTCCATCTTCTTCTTCCAGCTTCTTCTTTTTTCCATTCGGGTTTCTTCCTCCATCTTCTTCTTCATCTTCCTCTTCATCTTCATCTTCATCTTCCTTCTTCCTTCGGTGTTCTCGTCCGCATCTTGCTCCGGCTTCTTCCCTTCTTCTTTCTCCGGCCGCTCCGTTTGAATTGGAGGTTCCCGCTGTGTGACGCTTCAGTTCTTCAGTTCCCCTCTGGGTCCGCTGCCACCCGGTGACCCCGCCCCCCTCTGACTCACATGGATTTCACGGGGACTTTCCCGTGGTGTCAGAGGGGGGTGGAGCCCCACAGCGGGAACCTCAAATTCAAGCGGATCGGCCGAAGAAAGAAGAAGGGGAACAAGAAGCCGGAGCAAGATGTGGACGAGAACACCGAAGGAAGAAGGAAGATGAAGATGAAGAGGAAGATGAAGAAGAAGATGGAGGAAGAAACCCGAATGGAGAAAAGAAGAAGCTGGAAGAAGAAGATGGAAGAAAAGAGAAGATATTAATAAAGGAATTGTCAAAAACTGGCTATTGTAATTTTTTACATTTTTGTCATTTTTCTTTGTGAAATGGTAGGAGTACATTTGTACCCCATTACCATTTCACACAGGGGGAGGCGGGATCTGGGGTCCCCTTTGTTAAAGGGGTCTTTCAGATTCCGATAAGCTCCCCGCCCGCAGACCCCCACAACCACCGGGCAAGGGTTGTGGGGATGAGGCCCTTGTCCCCATCAACATGGGGACATCCTCCCCATGTTGAGGGCATGTGGCCTGGGACGGTTCAGGAGGGAGGGGGGCCGCTCTCTCGTCCCCCCTCTTTTCTGCAGCTTGCCAGGTTACGTGCTCGGATAAGGGTCTGTTGTGGATTTTTAGGGGGACCCCCACGCTATTTTTTTTTAAGTTTGGCGCGGGGGTTCCCCTTAAAATCCACACCAGACCTGAAGGGCCTGGTACGGATTTTGAATGGGGACCCGCACGTCATTTTTTTTTTAATTGGTGCGGAGTTCCCCTTAATATCCATACCAGACCTGAAGGGCCTGGTAATGGAATGTGGGGGGACCCCACGCATTTTTTATTTTTTTTTATCAAAGACTTTCAATGACTTTTCTCTATATTGCCGGGAGCCGACAATTCATTATAGCCTCGGGTGCTTTTAAATGCCCTTTTTGTTCCTTTAGAAATGTCATTTTGCTGGCGCACTGTTATATAATGGAAAGTTCAGAGCTGCGCCTGTTCAACTTATGCAAATTGATTTACGTGACTTGACATTTACTAAGATTTTGCCGGCGGAGTGTCCCGGCGCGTTTGAACGAGTGAAATTCCCGCGCTGAGCACAAAAAAAAACCCTTGCAGTTCTAAACGTACTTGCCGGCGCAGCAGGCTGGTTCTGAAAAAGTTACTTTCTCACTCTATTTTGGGCATATTTGTTATTTGGGCAGGTGTCACTACACTTCCTCACATCACCCCATGTCATCCCCATTATATTGGCACTTCCAGCTTCTTTATATTTAGATTTTAAGATGCCGTGCGCCAGGTCCAAAGTAGCGCACTGAGCACCTCCTCCCGTCCGCCGAGAACACTATAGTAAATGGGAAATAGCGCTGCGCTACCGGCGCAAATGTTTTGTAAATACCAAACAGCCGTTGCGCACGCAGATGCGCCGATACTCATGGTGCAAACGTTTCGTAAATCAGCCCCACGTGTCCTAGCTGCTCAGTGTCACTGGTTTTCCTGATGCTGGCAGCTGGCTCGCGTGCAGCATGGAAAAGCATGACCCAAATACGGGATATGTTTTTACAGGAGAGGCAAAACCGACCCATGGGCTGTAGTTTGGAGACCCTTGGTCTAGGAAATACTCCTAAAGGGTATTTTCATTTTTTCTGTAGAAGATCTAATCTAGTCCAACAGTATTGACATTTACTAAATAATTCTTATGTCTTGTGGACTTTACTTTGTAATGTGTAAATTACGTGTTGCTGTATCTGAGAATAATATAGGTGGATTTAAAGAAAATCATTTGTTGAGCTCATAGTTCATAAGTGAACTGTATTCAAGGGTAGAGTAATGCTCAACATAGACCTTACTTGGGGTCTGTATATTGATAAAGGCTACCCACGAGAAGTCCTTATGTGTGTTTTCATATTTTGACTACATGATCACCTTAATGTATTTCTTTTTGCTTTGTGTAGGGTGAAATTGTTTATACAGAACTAAATCTTCATATGCTTAGTGAAAATCAAGAGTAAGAATACCCAACAGACTCCAAGAACTTCTACCAGGAGCATAAAATTCCAAGATTTACTTTCTATGGATTTGAAACAAAGGAACCTGGAGATTAATTGTACCATTATTTTATTTTTAATTTATTTTATTGTTTGTTTTCTACATTGTAAGAAATGTATTATTGCTAATACACACATAAAAAGAATACAAATGTGTAATCAACAATAAAGAGATCTTGTAGGTTTGGAAGTTGGTTGCTGATAAAGGAGAGAACTATAAGAATTTAATACTGTATAACAATTTTTTATTATGTTTATTATGCACATAAGACATAATAACAAGGACAATTGTTGAAAGACATTACTATACAAATAAAGAAAATTTATGAACAGAGTTTCATGACAAATCTATGTGAGAGAGGCAATAGGACAAAGTAGCTTACATAGGTTGAATAAAGACACCAGTCCATCCAGTTAAATGTGTGTGTGTATATATTTATGTTTATACCACTTCCCATATCCATAAATTGTGTGAAATAACATACCCATCTAAAAGTTTTTTGAAATCAGTGACAATTTCCACCAAAACCACAGCAGTTTGAGGTTAAACAGCTTCTATTCCAACTTCATTGTGTGGCCATGGGACCTCTTGAGCTACCTGAGACTAAATAGTTTCCTCCCTATGCTGGAATCCCCATTTAGATATGTGTATATTGAAATCATCTCTTTTCCAAGGAGAATAATATTAATGTTTGCAGTTGTTCCTCATAACTGAAGTCCTCCAACCCCCTTACTAGCTCTGTTCCCCTTCTCTGGACTCTCTCCAGTTCCAGCACATTTCAGTATAGCTGCTGTCTGTCTATTTTCTCCTAGCAATTCCTCAAAAACTCTTACCCCGGACCATCTTAAAATGTCTTACATTGTAGATGTTTCTGAAGCCTCGTACACACGGCCGAGTTTCTCGACGAAAAAAACACGTCGTTTTTTTTCGACGAGATCCTTGGACAAGAAACTTGTCCCGGCCGAGTGTACAGACGCTCGATTCAAAGAACCCGCGGTTCTTTGAATGGAGCGTACGCGGTGACGTCATCGACTACGACGAGCATGCGCTCGTCACATTCCATGCCGTCGCCGCCATCTTGGTATACCCTACCTATGCCTAGGAAGCTACCGCGCATGCGCATGCGTCGAATTCATTTCGAACATGCGCAGGCTTCCCGGAGGACAGGTAAGTGTACACACACTCACTTTTCTCGTCGAGAAACAGGCTGACGAGAATCTCGACGAGAAAATAGAGAGCAGGTTCTCTATTTTCTCGTCGAGATTACTTGTCGGTTTTCTTGACGAGAAACCATACACACGAACGAATTTCTCGGCAAGACATCTCTGCCAGCAAGTTTCTTGCTGGTTCTTGCCGAGAAACTCGGTCGTGTGTACGAGGCCTGAGAAGGTGAAATTGCTGATTGTTTTATCTGGAGAGTCTCAGTGGCTTTGTCCCCGCACAGACTGGGGATTTGTTGAGCTATCCCTCATTAACCACTTGCTGACTGCCTAATGTAGATATACGTTGGCAGAATGGCATGGGCAGGCAAATCAACATACAGGTATGTTGCTTTGAATCTGCCGCCTAGCGACTCGATGTCCGCCGGTGTCCCGCGATCATGTCACGGAGCGGCAGAATGGGGGGATGCCTGTGAAAATAAGGCATTTCCCTGTTCTGCCTAGTGACAGGACAGTGATCTACTGCTCCCTGTGATCGGGAGCAGTGATCACTGTCGTGTCACTTGTAGCCCAGCCCCCTCACAGTTAGAATCACTCCCTAGGACACACTTAACCCCTTCTTTCGCCTCCTAGTGGTTAACCCCTTCCCTGCCGATGTCATTTACACAGTAATCAGTGCATTTTTTATAGCACTGATCGCTGTATAAATGACAATGGTCCCAAAATAGTGTCAAAAGTGTTCGATGTGTCCGCTGCAATATCGCAGTCACTATAAAAATCGCTGTTCGCCGCCATAATAATAAAAATGCCATAAAACTATCCCCTATTTTGTAGATGCGATAACTTTTGCGTAAACCAATCAATATACACTTATTGTGATTTTTTTTTTACCAAAAATATGTAGAAGAATACATATCGGCCTAAACTGAGGAAAAAATGTGTTTTTTTATATATATATTCTGGGGATATTTATTATAGCAAAAGGTAAAAAATATAGCTTTTTTTTCAAAATTGTCGCTATTTTTTTGTTTATAGCGCAAAAAATAAAAACTGCAGAGGTGATCAAATACCACCAAAAGAAAGCTCTATTTGTGGGGAAAAAAAGGATGTCAATTTTGCTTGGGTGCAACGTCGCACGACCACACAATTGTCAGTTAAAGCGATGTAGTGCCGAATCGCAAAAAATGGCCCGGTCATTAGGCAGCCAATTTTTCCGGGGCTGAAGTTGTTAACATACAATGCAGGATGTTTAAGCCTTTGTTAGGATAGTATTCAAATCTAGTTTATAAGTGACAATGAAAAACTGCAAGCAGAGTACAGAAAGTATTAATTGTGTTACTCACTACTCCGCAGCCCTTTCCTAAACATTACATAAGAAATATGGCTGTAAGAGTGGAGATATACTGTAGTCTCCCTTTCCATTGTCAAAAGACACTCCCATGTGAAAGACCCTGATCACCATATCAGACTACTTCTTCGATGACTGCTGGCTTCAAAGCACATTTAAAAGCAACAATAAGGGGCTGCCAGTTGGCACCAAGTTTTGGCAGGCCTGCTAGTAGGTGACTTTGTTGTCATTATGGCATGGTAAAAGGAAAATCATAAGCAGGTGTTAGCTTCACTTTTAGAGAAATCCCTCCTTAAATTAAGGGTGTAGATAGTGGAGATAGTGTCTGTAACGGGAGGGCCCTTGGAACCCAGAAGTTCTTAGAAAGTATGAGCCAGAAAATAATGGACATTGAGAATATGTCTTGGATTGCTTTAGTGGTGTAAATCCACAATGTTCCCCAGGATACCTGTAAAGGACTATTTACTGGTTGTTTGATTCTGAACTCAACAGGTTAATTGAGAGATGTTGATATGTTCAACTCCAACCACCTGGATGCCTGTTGTAATGTTAATGAATCCAGACTGACTTCTGGAGACCTTTTCATTGTTGTTTGTGGTGATGTGGATTGGAGCTTGGTGGACAGTCTGGCTGCCTATTATGGGATGTTTAAGTGTCCTTCTGTGAGGAAAGGGGGGGGGGGAATCACTCCAGCAACCCCTCCTGCTAAGACAGTTTACTGAAGGAGAACTTTGAACACACCTGACCTGTATCACCATTGCCATTGGACAGTTTAACCCGCCTTGTTTCCCAAGGAGGGGAGGGAAGTGTTTTGAAGAGAAGTGTGTTACCATGTGCTTGCAATAAAGATTCATTCCCTGTTTTGGAACTTCAACACAGAGCGTTGTCTCATTTGTGGAGGGAGAATTATTTGTATGGGGTCTTATTCCGCTGGTTTGGGTGTCTGGTAGCTGGCGTGTGTTCGAGAATGGAATATCTTAAATGACGCCCCAGGACGACGTCATCTGTGACGAAATGACGTAGGGGGGAGCGGCGTGCTGACGTCACCGACATACAAACGAGTCCCGGAAGGAACGGGCTGTCTTAGCCAGCTGGCTATTTTTACCACACGCTTTTTATACTTGCGATAACTGTAAGTGCATTTCTTTTATTATTAAACTTGTTTTACTGGATTTACGCTATGGTGGCTTTCTTTCCTCTTGCACTGTGACAACGTGGCTTTTGGAGAGGATTGGTGTGGAATCCAGGAGAGAAGTTATTAGCGATCTAATACTCTAGAGACCCTGGCAAGGGTGAACTGCCATATCTCTGAAGGGATCAATAGTTCTGGTAAGCGGCAATAAGAACTGGTGGTGGTGGAACCTCTCTCTATCAAGGATACAGCACTATTCATTGGGTGTTTGATGTTTGAAGTCACGTATGTTCAAATAAGGAGTTTTCCATCCACAGCAATTTGTTTGTTTTTCAAGGGGTCAATATTACCTAATTTATTCACGGGACTTTGTTCATTCATCTATGGGACTTTGTTCTTTATATTATCAGGGGTTTCTTGATTGTTTTTGGCAATAGAGACTGAGCTCTTGATATACTGTTTCTGAACCATCAGAGACAGTGTTTTTCACATGTGCACAGCTTTATTTTTGTATTATTGTCTTTACTGTGTGTGTCTCACATTTAAGTTGCAGCCTATTGTTTAAATACCACAATTAATTTCAATTTATGAGAGGTATTTCACTATTTAGACAGTGCAGTATATTTTTACACTTTTACGTAACAAACAGGACACCCAAAGAGGCAAGTTTTGATCGGGCTGTTAACATAAGACTGGCACATTATGGTCCTAACCCTGCAGCGGAGATCATAGACCGAGTTATAGCGGCTGTGGACGCAAATTGACCACAGCAAAGATGTTCTGCAGCAGCAGAAGTCAGAGCAGCACCAACTGAAAGGAGAAAGATACATTTTGCTGCTTTTAAAAATTTCATTGAAACTGAAGGGGAGATTGATGGGTACCTTGCTGATTTTGAACGGCAATGTGCCCTACACCGGGTGCCCACAGAGGAATGGGTTAACATTTTGTCTGGGAAATTGTCTGGCCGGGCCAGTGAAGCGTTCAGGCCCATCCCAGATGAGGATATTATGAACTATGGACTGGTAAAAGAAGCACTGTTGGCCAGGTATGCCGTCACACTGGAGGCATACCGGATGCGGTTCCGAGAGACGAGCAAGCAGACTGGAGACTCGTATACCGAGTGGGCATGCCGCCTACACTGCACGGCATCCCACTGGGTCGCTGGATGCCAAGCAGAATCCGGGGAAGAGGTGCTGCAGGTGTTCCTGCTGGAGCACTTCTTTGACAAAGTGTCCCTGGAAGTCAGAGAGTGGGTCCGGGACCAAAAACCTTTCACCTTGTCTGAAGCAGCTCGCCTGGCGGACGAATACACAGACGCCCGCAAACTGGATATCCCTGAGATCAAGACAACGGCTCGAGTGGATTATCGATCAGCGGCACCACCTCCAGCTGCCGCCTACCAACCCCAGTCGTGCCACCCTACAGCACCACCTCCAGCGGCCACTTATCCTCAGCAGCCCAGGTTCAACTCCCAGGGTTACTCACAACCCATCAGGTGTTTCGGGTGTAAACAGCAAGGGCACAAAAAGTCAGACTGTCTGTTGAATCCAGCCAGGCAGTCCCAGTCATGGAGACAGCCAGCAAGGGGGAACCCCCACACATCCATGTCTGCGGCCCACTGTGTTGAGGAGGAAGAACATTGAGGCGTCCTGCACGACGCTGATCCAATACAAGCAGCTAACCGGGACAACCGGCAGCAACACAGGCAGACTGTCTGGGTCAATGGAAAGGTAGCCAATGGCCTACGTGATACTGGCGCCACCATGACCCTACTACAGAAGAACCTCATCCCAGAGAGCCAACATACCGGAAACACTGTAGTCCTAAGAGTAGCGGGAGGCACCGTCTTCTGGCTACCCGTTGCCCGTGTTCACCTGGATTGGGGGGTTGGTTCGGGACACGTGAATGTGGGAGTGATGACGGATTTGCCAGCGGATGTACTACTGGGGAATGATTTGGCCCCCCTCGTTTCTGCTTACGCCCCGATGGGCCCCGCTGAAGCCAACCCAGTGACTACCTGTGCCCAGACCCGTGCTGCTGGAACCGACCTGCTTGCTGCTGAGACCCGGGTAAGACTATCTTCCCCGACATATACCTTAGATCAAGCACAATATCACATTCTAAAATTGGAATGTGACAAGTTGGCCGGTGAGAAATCGAAGATGCAACGACACTACATCATGTATTATGAGATGTCCCATGGCTTGAACATTGAAATGCACAAACAGGCTGAAATTGTCAAAAGGTTAAATGGGATTTGCACCCAGGTTTTGCCTTACCTCTCCCAAGAGCACCAGCAACAAGTTTTGGGAGCCATTGAGAGAGCAAAGCAAGTGACTGTTCCAGAACCATCAGCTACGGACTCGGTAAGCAAAATGGCAATCTGGGGTCTCCTCCTGTGTTAGTCTCCTGCCGAAAGGGGAGAGATGTAGCGGGAGGGCCCGTGGAACCCAGAAGTTCTTAGAAAGTATGAGCCAGAAAATAATAGACATTGAGAATATGTCTTGGATTGCTTTAAAATGGGTCTGTGGTGTTAATCCACAATGTTCCCCAGGATATCTGTAAAGGACTATTTACTGGTTGTTTGATTCTGAACTCAACAGGTTAATTGAGAGATGCTGATATGTTCAACTCCAACCATCTGGATGCCTGTTGTAATGTTAATGAATCCAGACTGACTTCTGGAGACATTTTCATTGTTGTTTGTGGTGATGTGGATTGGAGCTTGGTGGACAGTCTGGCTGCCTATTGTAGGATGTTTAAGTGTCTTTCTGTGAGGAAAGGGGGGGGGGGGGGGGAATCACTCCAGCAACCCCTCCTGCTAAGACTGTTTACTGAAGGAGAAGTTTGAACACACCTGACCTGTACCACCATTGCCATTGGACAGTTTAACCCGCCCTGTTTCCCAAGGAGGGGAGGGAAGTGTTTTGAAGAGAAGTGTGTTACCATGTGCTTGCAATAAAGATTAATTCCCTGTTTTGGAACCTCAACACAGAGCGTTGTCTCGTTTGTGGAGGGAGAATTATTTATATGGGGTCTTATTCGGCTGGTTGGGGTGTCTGGTAGCTGGCGTGTGTTCGAGAATGGAATATCCTAAATGACGTTAACCCCTGTCATTACAGTGTCCTTATAAATGCTAGCCTTGGGTGGGGCCCAAGTATGGGAGCAGTTCATCCCTGTACAGCACATGTAATTGAGCTAAAAAAGCGAGAGTGGAAGTGCCCAGCTGTGCAGTTTAAAGAAGTGAAACAGATGAACATTTTCTTAGAAGCAAGTGGAGTCACCTTACCACCTCTCGGCTGTGGGTTTGTGACCTGGAACTGAGGAGCTGTGTGGTAATCTGACTGTTCTGAATTGCTTATTATAGAACATGGGAAGGTGGCTAACCTGATAAATAGTGTCCTGCACTGATGTAATTACACTGCCAATAATGTTACTTGCATATTGCTGGTGCTCTGCACTAAATACTCTGTCAGTGATACTGTGAAGATGCAATGCTGTGCTGGAGATATATGTGAGAAGTACTGCAGTAATGTAAAGAGGTAGAATATGGGACTTTAAAGGTGCGTACAACAATTAAAAAACAAATTCAAAGCAAGAAAGATTTTAAAAGATAGAAAAAGTATTTATTACAATATATATATAAAAAACTGATACATATACACGCCTGTGACCATCACAGGTATACACCTAATACCAATGTCACGATGGTCACGCAGATATATACAGTTGAAATGAAGCGTCCATAGATTTTCTACAGTTTCGCCTATTAGGCTTCATCAGGAATAGACGCCCAAACAATTTTAAACAGACTAGAATCAAGCTATTGGGTATAAGAAATTAAAAACATATTAATAAAGTAAAAAAACAAGTTAAACACTTGAGAACATTCAAAAGTGGCACACCAATGCATTCCCCAATATAACAAATGCAGGTCACGTATGGAGCAGACAGCCAGGGGATCTCCACAACCCTTCATACCTCCGCTTAAGTTGGTCAAAAAATGGTCAAGACCACCGTCATGGACTGCCAAAGAGAGGGCCAGCCAATCCCGCCTCCAGCGATCACAATCCCGTAAGGGAGGACAGATTTTGAGGTTTCAAAATATAATATATTTTAGTAAGTATCTGTAAACATTAGAAAGAAAGAATCATACTTTAGTATATGGCATAGACAGTAGTGAAAGTATACCTTGGCCCCATTACCAAAAGAGCAACACTCACCTCCCCACTGTCCATTAACCAACTAACCAAGCTGCGGAGGCTCATATATGGCGGCAATAGAAGTAACTGGCTCTCAAGGAGACAAGTTTCAGATAGAGACCCGTCTAAAAGGAAAAGGAGAGCAACTGATATTATCTACAGGAACCCATAAAATGAAAACTGAAAACAGAAAAGATTACAATATCTAAAATTGCTCACCAAAGATGAAAACAGAAAAGGGTTTCCAATTTTTTTTTACAGAGTTACAGATCCAACAACCTCCCAGTTGAATGTAGAGGCAAAATCCACTCTTGCATCAATATAGAGGGATCTGAGGTAAACACTCCACATTGGTAAAGTATCTTCCAAACCAGGATAAACCGCCAAAAACTATATGGATGAAATAGTAACCATAAGTTCAATGTAACACCTCTCCTTATATATCATGAATGGCATGAAAACCAAAATATTTACCTTCCGTATAATACGCCGCCAGACTGAGCCTCCACCAATGTTCCAGACAGTTCAATGAGACTGTCTGGAGTTTTTATATCCTCCCCCGACCCGCCAAAACATGGCGTGTGACGTCACACCGCATGGTGTGCGGCGCCTCGCCGCGAATGGGCGGCTCACGGACAACAAAGGGGAAGGCGCAGATGCATGGACTGACATCCGCTTGACAGGAAGTGATGTCACTTCCTGTGAGAGATCAAGCACAGATACACTCTGTGCTGACTAGGGATGAGCTTCGAGTTCGAGTCAAACTCATGTTCGACTCGAACATTGCCTGTTCGCCCGTTCGCTGAACAGCGAACAAATTGGGGTGTTCGCGGCAAATTCGAAAAGTCTATGGGAGAAATCTAAAGTGCTAATTATAAAGGCTTATATGCAAGTTATTGTCATAAAAAGTGTTTGGGGACCCGGGTCCTGCCCCAGGGGACATGTATCAATGCAAACATTTTTTTTAAAAACGCCCGTTTTTTTGGGAGCAGTGATTTTAATAATGCTTAAAGTGAAACAATAAAAGTGAAATATTCCTTTAAATGTCATACCTGGGGGGTGTGTATGATATGCATGTAAAGTGGCGCATGTTTCCCATGCTTAGAACTGTCCCTGCACAAAGTGTCATTTTTGAAGGAAAAAAAGTCATTTAAAACTCACTCGCGGCTAATTAATGTATTGTCGGCTCCCGGCAATACATACAAAAGTCATTGATAAAAAAAATAAAAAAAATCGTGGGGGTCCCCCAGAATTCAATTACCAGGCCCTTCAGGTCTGGAATGGATATTAAGGGGAACCCCGCCGCAAATTAAAAAAAAAATGCGTGGAGTTCCCCCAAATATCCATACCAAGCCCTTCAGATCTGGCATGGATTTTAAGGGGAACTCCACCCCAAATTTTAAAAAAATTACGTGGAGTCCCCCCAAAAATCCATACCAGACCCTTATCCGAGCACGCAACCTGGCCGGTCGCAGGGGAAAAGGGGGGGATGAGAGAGCGGCCCCCCCTCCCTCCTGAACCGTACCAGGCCACATGCCCTCAACATGGGGAGGATGTCCCCATGTTGATAGGGACAAGGGCCTCATCCCCACAACCCTTGCCCGGTGGTTGTGGGGGTCTGCGGGCGGGGGGCTTATCAGAATCTGGAAGATCCCTTTAACAAAGGGGACCCCCAGATCCCTGCCCCCCCCTATGTGAATTGGTAAGGGGTACATTGTACCCCTACCATTTCACGAAGAAAGTGTCAAAAAATGTAAAAAAAAACACACAAACACCTTGAAAAAGTCCTTTATTAAAAAAAAAAAACATTCCAGCGGAGAAATCCAGTGTCCCGCGGCGATCCGATGTCCAGCGCTGTCTGTCATTGGCTGAGCCTGAGCGGACCTGATGGGGAACTTCCTCGCAGTCTATTACATGTATAGACCCGCCCCTTCTAAAGTTCCCCATCAGGTCCGCTCAGCCAATGACTCGGTGTAAGGCTGAGGACCTGATGCGGAACATGAGAAGGGGCGGGTCTATACAGGTATTACAAAGTGAGAGAAGTTCCCCATCAGGTCCGCCCCCTCGGTATGTCGGACCCCGCCTACGTCATTGGCCTGAGCGGGGAACTTCCTTCACTGTGTAATTTAAATTTACACAGTGAAGGAAGTTCCCCGCTCAGGCCAATGATGTAGGCGGGGTCCGACATACCGAGGGGGCGGACCTGATGGGGAACTTCCTTCACTGTGTAATACATGTATAGACTCTACCCTTCTCATGTTCCGCATCAGGTCCTCAGCCTTACACCGAGTCATTGGCTAAGCGGACCTGATGGGGAACTTTAGAAGGGGCGGGTCTATACATGTAATAGACTGCGGAGGAAGTTCCCCATCAGGTCCGCTCAGGCTCAGCCAATGATGGACAGCACTGGACATCGGATCGCCGCGGGACACTGGATTTCTCTGCTGGAATGTTTTTGTTTTTTTTTTAAAAAAAGGACTTTTTCAAGGTGTTTGTGTGTTTTTTTTTTACATTTTTTGACACTTTCTTCGTGAAATGGTAGGGGTACAATGTACCCCTTACCAATTCACATAGGGGGGGCGGGATCTGGGGGTCCCCTTTGTTAAAGGGGTCTTCCAGATTCTGATAAGCCCCCCGCCCGCAGACCCCCACAACCACCGGGCAAGGGTTGTGGGGATGAGGCCCTTGTCCCCATCAACATGGGGACATCCTCCCCATGTTGAGGGCATGTAGCCTGGTACGGTTCAGGAGGGAGGGGGCCGCTCTCTCGTCCCCCCCTTTTCCCCTGCGGCCGGCCAGGTTGCGTGCTCGGATAAGGGTCTGGTATGGATTTTTGGGGGGACTCCACGCCATTTTTTTTAAAATTTGGGGTGGAGTTCCCCTTAAAATCCATGCCAGATCTGAAGGGCCTGGTATGGATATTTGGGGGAACTCCACGCATTTTTTTTTAAATTTGCGGCTTGGTTCCCCTTAATATCCATTCCAGACCTGAAGGGCCTGGTAATTGAATTCTGGGGGACCCCCACGCTTTTTTTAAATTTTTTATCAATGACTTTTGTATGTATTGCCGGGAGCCGACAATACATTAATTAGCCGCGAGAGAGTTTTAAATTACTTTTTTTCCTTCAAAAATGACATTTTTTGCAGGGACAATTCTAAGCACGGGAAACATGCGCCACTTTACATGCATATCATACACACCCCCCAGGTACGAAATTTAAAGGAATATTTCACTTTTATTTTTTCATTTTAAGCATTATTAAAATCACTGCTCCCGAAAAAACTGACGTTTTTAAAACTTCTTTTTGCATTGATACATGTACCCTGGGGCAGGACCCGGGTCCCCAAACACTTTTTAGGACAATAACTTGCATATTAGCCTTTATAATTAGCACTTTAGATTTCAAACGTTTGAGTCCATTGTATTTAATAGGGTTCTAAAGTTCATACGAACATTTTGTCTGTTCGCAGGATCTGGTGCGAACCGAACAGGGGGGTGTTCGGCTCATCCCTGGTGCTGACACTGCCTAACCTTATAGAAGCTAAGAGGCGTGTCAGATCTAAGGGTCTCTGGATGGTAAAGCGTGATGAATGCCATGTAACAGCAAGACTTCAGTGTGGGCGGAAACCAGGCTGGACCCACACTGAAGGCTCGCTGTTACGTGGCATTCATCACGCTTTACCATCCAGAAACCCTTAGATCTGACACGCCTCTTAGCTTCTATGAGGTTAGGCAGTGTCAGCACAGAGTGTATCTGTGCTTGATCTCTCACAGGAAGTGACATCACTTCCTGTCAAGCGGATGTCAGTCCATGCATCTGCACCTTCCCCTTTGTTCGTAAGCCGCCCATTCGCGGCGAGGCGCCACACACCATGCGGTGTGACGTCACACGCCATGTTTTGGCGGGTCGGGGGGATATAAAAACTCCAGATTAAATATTTTGGTTTTCATGCCATTCATGATATATAAGGAGAGGTGTTACATTGAACTTATGGTTACTATTTCATCCATATAGTTTTTGGCGGTTTATCCTGGTTTGGAAGATACTTTACCAATGTGGAATGTTTACCTCAGATCCCTCTATATTGATGCAAGAGTGGATTTTGCCTCTACATTCAACTGGGAGGTTGTTGGATCTGTAACTCTGTAAAAAAAAATTTGGAAACCCTTTTCTGTTTCTATCTTTGTTGAGCAATTTTAGATATTGTAATCTTTTCTGTTTTCAATTTTCATTTTATGGGTTCCTGTAGATAATATCAGTTGCTCTCCTTTTCCTCTTAGACGGGTCTCTATCTGAAACTTGTCTCCTTGAGAGCCAGTTACTTCTATTGCCGCCATATATGAGCCTCCGCAGCTTGGTTAGCTGGTTAATGGACAGTGGGGAGGTGAGTGTGGCTCTTTTGGTAATGGGGCCACGGTATACTTTCACTACTGTCTATGCCATATACCAGGGATATGCAATTAGCGGACCTCCAGCTGTTGCAGAACTACAAGTCCCATGAGGCATAGCGAGACCCTGACAGCCACAAGCATGACACCCAGAGGCAGAGGCATGATGGGACTTGTAGTTTTGCAACAGCTGGAGGTCCGCTAATTGCATATCCCTGCCATATACTAAAGTATGATTCTTTCTTTCTAATGTTTACAGATACTTACTAAAATATATTATATTTTGAAATCTCAAAATCTGTCCTCCCTTACGGGATTGTGATCGCTGGAGGCGGGATTGGCTGGCCCTCTCTTTGGCAGTCCATGACGGTGGTCTTGACCATTTTTTGACCAACTTAAGCGGAGGTATGAAGGGTTGTGGGGATCCCCTGGCTGTCTGCTCCATACGTGACCTGCATTTGTTATATTGGGGAATGCATTGGTGTGCCACTTTTGAATGTTCTCAAGTGTTTAACTTGTTTTTTCACTTTATTAATATGTTTTTCTTTTCTTATACCCAATAGCTTGATTCTAGTCTGTTTAAAATTGTTTGGGCGTCTATTCTTGATGAAGCCTAATAGGCGAAACTGTAGAAAATCTATGGACGCTTCATTTCAACTGTATATATCTGCGTGACCATCGTGACATTGGTATTAGGTGTATACCTGTGATGGTCACAGGTGTGTATATGTATCAGTTTTTTATATATATATTGTAATAAATACTTTTTCTATCTTTTAAAATCTTTCTTGCTTTGAATTTGTTTTTCAATTGTTGTACGCACCTTTAAAGTCCCATATTCTACCTCTTTGCTATATGTTTTATGTTTACACCGGGATGGTGGTGCCTTTAGATTTATATTTCACATGCTGACATCTGCTCATGTTTCATATACTGCAGTAAAGTGTTGAAATGCATCTAAGATAGGACATTCCTTTACTCTAAATAATAAGGCCTCTGGCCAGGAGGGATGTCATGAGCGAGCCTGTGGCCTGGAGAAATGTGCCCAAGATGGTGATCCCAAAGACAGATATGTGGGGTCTCTCCCCAAGAAGGAGCAGAAGACAGCATGACACCAATTGCTGTCCAATCCAGGTCTCCTACAAGCATGTGGATGTCAAGCATGCCATTCATCAACAGGCAATCCTTTGAATAAAATATAAATGTAATCACATAAAAGTAAGAATCCTTCCAAGATATATACAAGATATAAACGGACTCCCTCCCACCTAGGTAATAATTCAAATAATTCTTCCTATATACAAATTTACTTGGCGTCTGTGCAACCAAATGACCTGAAGGAGAAGCTTTATAAATCCCTACTGGGGACAGGGAGTGTTGAGAAATTTCTCCTAATGGGGATACAGGCAAAAATCTAAAACACATTTTTAGTAGATTGAGAAAAGGTTAAAAATCCTGACATTATTTGTATTGCTGGCAGTGCCTTCCTGGCCAACCATATGCCCCATTTATTGTACTAACATCACAAGGACAATAAATAAAAGATGACCTTTCCAATGGGGTCTTGTTAGTGCCCTTCTTCAGATGTTCTGAAATGGCTCTGAAACCCACACATACACAGTATTACAAAGAGGAGCAAAACAATATAGCCATTATATAGATCAGATCCTTGGAGTGTTATTGGGGTAATTGATTTAGGAGATACAATGTCTTCTCACCTATGTCTGACTCCTTTTGAATTGTCTATAACAGGGGTCTCCAAACCGCGGCCCTGGGGCCGGATGCGGCCCTTTGCTTGCCTTTATCCGGCCCTCAGGGCACTATTCCATCCACTGACACCAACAATGGCGAATCATTTTTATTGCTGAAACCACCAATGGGGCACTATTCATCCAACTTGCACTATCAAAAGGGGTACAATTCCTTCTATTGACACCAACAATGGGGAACTAGTCCTCCCACTGACACCAAAGGAATGGTATTGTTTACCCCCTCTCAACATATTCTACTCCCAATGGCCCTAGTCCGGCCCTCCTAAAGTCTGAAGGACAGTAAACTGGCCCTTTGTTTAGAAAGTTTGGAGACCCCTGGTCTATAATATATACCAGAAAAGCAATGAAACCATTCATAAAACACAATTTATTTTCTTGACACTTGAGTAATGATTTATTTTGTAAATAGTTAGAATATACTGATAGTACTTGGAGTTTACAATTGTAGTTGGGTGTAATTGACTAGGACATAAGAAGCCCAGGCACACGTCTCATCTAATTTTGACTTAAGAAAGAATAAGTATCCTATTGAAATGTCTATATGCCTGTGATCAAATGCTTAAGTGAAAATTAAAAAAAACAATTAAAATCATCGCAACACCTAAAATTCATGTTCCCTACAGATAAGAGCCACTACAGGAGCACCGGTTTTGTTGTTGGTAGTTGTGAGTCTATGGATCTATGGCTCATCTACCTAACATGGTGCGCATACATACTGTGGGTTTCAGAACTATCTTCAGAATAAATCCTGTAGATGGGCCTTGTTGGTTCTTGAAAGGTTGCATATATATTAGCTTAAGTTAGCCAAGAAAGGGTATTATTTAAGCTCCAAACTTTATGCATTAACCTCCCTGGCGGTATGATTCTGTCTGGAATTATGTACCAAAAGCTGTACAATTATTTTGCATGAAAATTTGGTGTTATGTATTGTAGGCCTGTGATTCTTAGTAATTACTTACTTAAACCTGACCAAACAAGAGTCTAGTAGAAAACCCGGGTATGATAAAGTTTGAAACAGAAAATAATAAATTATAATATAATAAATAACTATAAATAATTATAACAAATAGTAATGTAATTATAATAAAAATTATTCAATAATGTAATCAAATCAAAAACACTGAAATTTGCTCAGTTGCAGAATTGTCGCTGTCATTAGATTTTTTGTTTGATGATGAATTTCCCCACAAATCTCTATCGCTCAATTCTGCGAGTGATTGTAATTTATTATCGCTGTTTTTTAGCTGGTCTAAAATCACTTTTGACGTAAAGGGACACTTTTTGGTTGCTATGGACAATCTCCAGTTTCCAGGCAGAAAGAAAAGTTTTTATTATATAAAAGTGCATGCAGGACACTGGGCAGACCACTAGGGACAAAGGGGGTGTGTAATTATTACATACAGTACTGTAATCTGTAAGATCACAGTATACTGTATGTATACTATTTGTTTACTTTTTTTGAATTTGGCGCTGAACTCCGCCCCCGTGCGCCGCAACGTCGCAGGGAACGGAGCTCGGCACTCGGCAGTGAGGATCGAGCGAGACACGGCTCGCTGACACTGCGGGAGGACATCGCAGGATCCAGGGAACAAGGTAAGTTACTTCCCCTGGATACTGCGATGCAGCCCGAGTCTGGCTCGGGGTTACCGCTCTTAGCATTGAAAACTCACCCCGAGCCGGACTCGGGATTACCGCTAGGGAGGTTAATGGCTAACATTGTACTCAAATTATTGAATCTTATAAAAAATGCTTTCTCATTGTTTCTCATTGTAAATTATGTTAAAGTACTGTATATCCCACATAAACCCATCATTGATGCATTATAAACATATTAATCTATTCTATAAAATAAGAATTCTTAGTATCAACCAATGATGGCACTGCACTGGACTGTCAACGCATTTCATGAAAACAATTGTCCACTTCTTCAGGATTGGCTGGAGTATAACAGATCTACAGCATCTAAACATGTGATTGGAATATTACCTTATTGGACAAACAGGCAATCCTATATGTCAACATACTTAGCCCAACTCCGAATAGAGAAGAGTATGGCGTCATCACAGGGGGATGGCAGGTGATCTCAGGTTGGATGAATTACAGCCCTGGATCAGAGGTCCCCCCACATGTAAAATGGAGTTCGTGAAGGGCCTGGAAGGGGACTTGGGTGGGTATATCTGGCTTTACAAGAAAGGGGGGAAAACTCAACAGGATTTGTTAGAGGGTTCTGTTTAAAAATTATTGTTGTCCAAAAAGGGGTTAAACTGCATACACTTACAAAAATGTTTAAATATGGAATGCCAGCCAAATTCATATGTGTGTGAACCCATACACACCCAGAAAGAGTAGAAGAGACAAAGAAGACAACCAAGGTAGCAAGCCAGTGTTATCTGTAAATATCATACAGGGATCATATAAGGTAATTATTTGAATCAATTTGCAAAGTCCAAGTCCCCCCTTGAAGTTGGTCACCATGGTCAAATAACCGACCCACCTTCAGCAGAGAGAAACTATGTCTCTATTGCTTCTGCTCACAGTTCAAGCTTACAATACAGCATGAAAGCAATGCATGGACGGAATCATAACTTAGTAGTTGTTAAGCAGATAGGCTATTTATTTTAGCTCCTTAAAACTAATATTTGGCTTTGCCCATATAGGACAAAGCAGTGGGTTTGCTTCAGCCTTCAAAGGATTGACAGCACAATAGCCAGGACATTTTTTTAAAATAAATTACTAAAACTGTTTTAACTAATAACAATAAACTAAACAGAATTTAGATGCATATATTTGCATTTATATACACATACTAGAGCCAATTTGGAAAGAAGACACTTTAACCTACCAGCATGTCTTTGAAGTGTGGGAGGAAACCAAAGGACCCAGGGTAAACCCATGCAAGCACAGGGAGAACCATCAAACTCCATTTATTTAGGCAAAGAAGTGCAATAACTCAAAGCAACCAATCACAACTGTTCTGAGCTCTGTTTTCTGCACACGTCAGGTGCTTTTTATTCTGATAAGTTATTAAATAAGACAGCAGTTGTATTATTCAATAAAATACTTTTAATTCATATGCACTAATTCTTAAAGTGTATGTAATTGTGAACATTTTTGTTATAGTTTTGGACAGAGTAAGGAATAATTTTAACACCTGTTAAGTTTTTAATACTCTGATCTAGAGATTGAATTTACATAGTTACATAGTTACTAGTAACTAGAAGTGCTACACCAAAGTTTATTCCAAATATTAATTGGTACAGCAGCCAATGCGGTTCAGGGGCCCAACATCACCCACTTCATCAGGGCTTAACAGAATATGGTGCCAACACTCTAGGACTCAAGGGGTATCTGATGCTTTAGGATACGTGTGTTCACATTGCAACATAGTGATGTTCAGCGGCTGGTTTGAGAAGTTTTTATAAGCATTTCAAAGCTGGATAGATTTGCCTCAGCACTTTTCCTCGTGACCATTGTCACTAAGAACAGCAGGGAAAATATTTGAGTTGCCATTGGAGTAAGAAGAGATGAAAAATATATGCCTGCCCTTATGACAACTCTAGAATTATGCTCCCTTGGTAGTGTATTACTATGAGTTGCATATCGCTGCAACGCAAGTGCATTGCCTTAGTGTGTTAGGGTGCTATTGACATTAACCACTTCAATACCAGGCACTTACCCCCCTTCCTGCCCAAGCCAGTTTTCAGCTTTCAGTGCTGTCGCTATTTAAATGACGCGCCATGCTATACTGTACCCAAACTAAATTTTTATAACTTTGTTCCCACAAATAGCGCTTTCTTTGTGGTATTTGATCACCTCTGCGGTTTTTATTTTCCGCTAAACATATTTAAAAAAATGAAAATTTTTAATCAAAATTTGTTTTTCTTTTGTTTCTGTTATAAAATTTTGTAAATAAGTATGCTTTCTCCTTCACTGATGGGCACTGATAAGGCAGCACTGACGGGCACTGATAAGGCGGCACCGATGAGGTATCACTGATGGGCACTGATAGGCGGCATTGATGGGCACTGATAGGCGGCACAGATGGGTGGCACTGATATGCAGCACTGATGGGCATTTATAGGCAGCACTGATGGGCCCTCATGGGTGGCACTGGTGGGCACGGATGGGCACTGATAGGTGACACTGATGGGCACTGAACGGCTGCACTGATGGGTACTTATGGGTGGCACTGATAAGCACCACTGCTGGGCACTGATAGGTGGCACTGTCGGGCACTGATACATGGCACTGATGGGAACTGATGCACGGCACTGATAGACATCACTGATGGCACTGGCACTGGCAGGCATTGCTAATGTGCACTGGTTGCCATCTGCCTGGGCACTGATTGCCATCTCCCTGGTGGTCCAGGATGGCATACCTTTTGGGGTACCTTTGTGGGCATCTCTGGTGGTTCTGGTGGCATCCCTGGTGGTCCTGGGCGGGCATCCATGAGGGGGGCTGCGCTGATAAACAATCAGCACAACCCCCCTGTCAGGAGTGCAGCCGATCGGCTCTCCTCTACTGTCAGGGCTGGGCTTAGCCCTTCCTTCTCTGTGCTGGCAGCTCCGCTGTCAGCTAATTTCCAGCTCTCATCTCTCCACAGTGATCCACCTGTTGATGATCCTGCTCGTCAGCTCTGCCTACTTAAGCCTTCCAGTTCATTTGCTCTCCGCCTTCGCCTGTGTTAACATCACAAGAGATTTTCTCCTGTGTTCCTGTTTGAAGACCTGCTTGACTGTCGTTTCCTCTGGCTAGAAATCCTGCTTGCTGTACTACAACCTTTATCGCTGGCTCTTGGACATTGGCTTGGCCGACTACCCGATCTGGTTGCTGAACTCTGGCTATGTTTTGACTACGCTTACTCTGTTTACCTTTTTATTTTTATTATTAAACAAGTGTGATTTAACTGTACTTCTGTCTCGGTCTGATTCATGGTTTCTGACAGTAGGCGAAGGCCATGAATTCAGAAAATGCAGCCAATCCACTTGTTGATAAAAAAAAAATCCAGATTGGATGACCTGGATCACCGCATGGATCAGTTTGCCACAGCGATACGGACGCTCCTGAGTCGCACGGCTCGTCTATAATCTCCCACTGTGGCCGCTCCGGTAGTCTCTGTGCAGGCACCCGCCTCAAGTATTACCTCTATAAGAGGTATGTCTGGTTCCGCTCCGCTTCCCCAGAGATTTGGGGGCGATCCAGTTCAGTGCAGAGGGTTTCTCAACCAGGTTGAGATATACTTTGAGATGCTGCCCCAGGCGTTTCCCACGGACAGAAGCAAAGTGGGTTTTGTGATATCTTTGCTTTCTGACAGAGCCTTGGCCTGGGCAAATACTCTATGGGAGACGCAAAAACTCGTGGTCCTGAGTTACCCAAAATTTGTGGCTTCCTTCAAAAGGGCATTTGACTTTCCTGCACGCTCCGCTTCTGCTGCCAAGTGCCTCATGTCCATCAAACAGAGTACGAGGACGGTTGCTGATTACGCCATTGAATTCCGTACTCTGGCAGCAGAGGTTGCTTGAAACAATGAGGCCCTCGTATCTGCTTTTTCTCATGGTCTCTCGCATAACATCAAGGATGAGATAGCAGCCCGAGATATACCCACTGAGCGTGAGAAGTTGATCACATTTGCCATCCTCATTGACTCCAGACTCCGAGAGAAATTCTCTCTTAACCACTTAACGACCGCCCACTGTAAATATACGTCAGCAGAATGGCACCGACAGGCAGAATCACGTATATGTACGTGATTGCCTTTGTATAGTTGGGGGGTCCGATCGGACCCCCTTCTTTACAGTGGGTGGTCGTTTTACCTTCGGGAGCGATCCGGCATGAGGGGACGGCCGTTCGATTCCGGCCACCCCCTCTCGATCGCTCCCGGCGAATGAGAGAGCTTCCCCTGCCTGCCAGGAAGGAGGAAGTGATGTCATCTCTCCTGGGGCGCTCACATATACCGAGCGCCGTACAGGAGAAGATGCCAGGTTAGTACACACAACACTACACTGACACCAGGACACATAGGCACATAAATCGCCCCCCCAGATCACCCCCCAGCCCCCCCCCAGCCCCCAGTCACAGTGTCACTGATTGCAGTGACCATTTATTTAGTGATCACTGCAATCAGTGACATTTGTGACTGTAAAAGTGTCACTACATTTAGTTTTAGGTCCAGTGTAGCCCCCTAACCCCCCTAATAAAGGTTTAACCCCCTGATCACCCCCCAGATAACCCTTTCACCCCCTAGCACCGCCGTCACTAAGCAATCATTTTTCTGATCGATGTCTTAGCGTCGGTGATGCTGATCGGTAGCCAGTAATTTTTTTTAGGTTCGCCGCAGGTTTTTATAGCGTCGGGTACCCCCATATATTACCTAATGAAGGTTTAACCCCCTTGATCGCCCCCCAGGTAACCCTTTCACCCCCTATCACCACTGTCACTAAGCGATAATTTTTCTGATCGATGTCTTAGCGTCGCGATGCTGATCGGTAGCCAGTAATTTTTTTTAGGTTCGCCGCAGGTTTTTATAGCGTCGGGTACCCCCATATATTACCTAATAAAGGTGTAACCCCCTTGATCACCCCCAGGTAACCCTTTCACCCCCTAGCACCGCCGTCACTATGCGATCATTTTTCTGATCGATGTCTTAGCGTCGGTGATGCTGATCGGTAGCCAGTAATTTTTTTTAGGTTCGCCGCAGGTTTTTATAGCGTCAGGTACCCCCATATATTATCTAATAAAGGTTTAACCCCCTGATCGCCCCCCAGGTAACCCTTTCACCCCCTATCACCACTGTCGCTAAGCAATCGTTTTTATGATCGTTGTCTTAGTGTCGGTGATGCCGATAGGTAGCCAGTAATTTTTTTTTAGGTTCGCCGTCAGGTTTTTATATAGCGTCAGGTACCCCCATATATTACCTAATAAAGGTTTTAACCCCCTAATTGCCCCTAGTTAACCCTTTCACCAGTGATCATCATATAAGTGTTACGGGTGACGCTGGTTAGTTAGTTTGCTTTTTATAGTGTCAGGGCACCCGCCGTATATAACCCAATAAAGGTTTAACCCCCTGATCGCCCGGCGGGTGATATCAGTTAGGTTTTAGCGTCAGAGAGGGTCTGCGTCACACCCCAGGCAGCGTCAGGTTAGTGCCAGTAGCGCTAACACCCACACGTGAAGCATACACCCCCCTTAGTGGTATAGTATCTGAACAGATCAATATCTTATCTGATCAGATCTATACTAGCGTCCCCAGCAGTTTAGGGTTCCCAAAAACGCACTGTTAGTGGGATCAGCCCAGATACCTGCTAGCACCTGCGTTTTGCCCCTCCGTCCAGCCCAGGCCACCGAAGTGCAGTATCGATCGATCACTGTCACTTGCAAAACACAACACACATAACTGCAGCGTTCGCAGAGACAGGCCTGATCCCTGCGACTCCAGTGCTGTAGGAGGTGATTTCACCACCACAGTTAAAAAAAAAAAGCATATATGCCGAAGCATTGGGGCAGCAGGAGCGGAGGAGCGATTTTGCTCCTAATGCCGCGTATATACGGTCGAAATTCCGACGGAGGCTTGCCCGTGGAAAAGTCTGACCATGTGTACGCGGCATAACTTTTGCGAGAAGATGCCCCCATGCTTCGGCATATATAAATGGTGCATGTATGCCCATCATTAGAAGTGGGTGGATGAAGGGCGGTATTCTAATGGTGGGCATACCCACCGATCAATCTTTTTTTTTCGTTCAGCCAACAGGCTGCATGAAAAAAAATATTACAATACATGTCCAACAAGGACCAGCAACGTACTGGTATGTTGCTGGACTTTGAATGTTTATACCAGAATGATGCCTGCGGGTTTAGGTATCATCTTGGTATCATTCTTTTCAGCCAGCGGCCGGCTTTCATTTAAAAGCAATCCTAGTGGCTAATTAGCCTCTGGACTGCTTTTACAAGCAGTGGGAGGGAATGTCCCCCCCCAGATATAAAAAGCGCCATTGGGAAATTGGGAAAGCATTTTATCACACCGATCTTGGTGTGGTCAGATGCTTTGAGGGCAGAGGAAATATCTAGGGTCCAATAGACCCCAGTTTTTTCAAAAAAGAGTACCTGTCATTACCTATTGCTATCATAGGGGATATTTACATTCCCTGAGATAACAATAAAAGTGATAAAAATAAATAAATATGGAAGCAACAGTTTAAAAATAAAATAAAAAAGCAAAATTAATAATAAAAAAAAAAAAAAGCACCCCTGTCCTGCCCTGCTCTTGCCCAATGGCGAACGCAAGCGTCGGTCTGGCGTCATATGTAAACAGCAATTGCACCATGCATGTGAGGTATCACCGCGAAGGTCAGATCGAGGGCAGTAGACCTCCTCTGTAAATCGAACGGGGTAACCTGTAAATGCTTTTAAAAATGTATGTAGTTTGTCGCCAATGCGCGTTTGTGCGAAATTTTAAAGCATGTCATGTTTGGTATCTATGTACTCGGCCTAAGATCATCTTTTTTATTTCATCAAACATTTGGGCAATATAGTGTGTTTTAGTGCATTAAAATTAAAAAAAGTGTATTTTTTCCCAAAAAATGTGTTTGAAAAATCGCTGCGCAAATACTGTGTAGAAAAAAAAAATGCAACACCCACCATTTTATTCTGTAGGGCCTTTGCTTTAAAAATATATATAATGTTTGGGGGTTCAACATAATTTTCTTGCAAAAAAAAATATGTTTTCATGTAAACAAAAAGTGTCAAAAAGGGCTTTGTCTTCAAGTGGTTAGAAGAGTGGATGTAAGCTTCCTAATGTTGTGTATAAAATGCCAGAACAGTTCAAAACCCCCCCGAATGAGCCCATTTTGGAAAGTAGACACCCCAAGCTATATACTGAGAGGCATGTCGAGTCCATGGAATATTTTATATGTTGACACAAGTTGCGGAAAAAATACAATTTTTTTTTTTTTTTTTGCACAAAGTTGTCACTAAATGATATATTGCTCAAACATGCCATGGGCATATGTGGAATTACACCCCAAAATACATTCTGTTGCTTCTCCTGAGTACGGGGATACCACATGTGTGAGACTTTTTGGGAGCCTAGCCACGTACGGGACCCCAAAAACCAAGCACCGCCTTCAGGCATTCTAAGGGTGTCAATTTTTGATTTCACTTCTCACTGCCTATCACAGTTTCGGAGGCCATGGAATGCCCAGATGGCACAAAACCCCCCCAAATGACCCCATTTTGGAAAGTAGACACCCCAAGCTATTTGCTGAGAGGTATTATGAGTATTTTGCAGATCTCGCTTTTTGTCACAAAGTTTTGAAAATTGAAAAAAAAAGAAAAAAAAAAAAAAAGTTCTTTCTTCATTTTCAAAAACAAATGAGAGCTGTAAAATACTCACCATGCCTCTCAGCAAACAGCTTGGGGTGTCTACTTTCCAAAATAGGGTCATTTGGGGGGGTTTTGTGCTATTTTGGCATTTTATGGCCTTCAAAACTGTGATAGGTAGTGAGGAGTGAAATCAAAAATTTGCGCCCTTAGAAATCCTGGAGGCGGTGCTTGGTTTCCGGGGTCCCGTACGTGGCTAGGCTCCTAAAAAGTCCCACACATGTGGTATCCCCGTACTCAGGAGAAGCAGCAGAATGAATTTTGGGGTGCAATTCCACATATAACCATGGCATGTGTGAGCAATATATCATTTAGTGACAACTTTTTGTAATTTTTTTTTTTGTCATTATTCAATCGCTTGGGACAAAAAAAAAATATTCAATGGGCTCAACAGGCCTCTCAGCAATTTCCTTGGGGTGTCTACTTTCTAAAATGGGGTCATTTGGGGGGGTTTTGTGCTATTTTGGAATTTTATGGCCTTCAAAACTGTGATAGGTAGTGAGGAGTGAAATCAAAAATTTGCGCCCTTAGAAATCCTGAAGGCGGTGCTTGGTTTCCGGGGTCCCGTACGTGGCTAGGCTCCTAAAAAGTCCCACACATGTGGTATCCCCGTACTCAGGAGAAGCAGCAGAATGTATTTTGGGGTGCAATTCCACATATAACCATGGCATGTGTGAGCAATATATCATTTAGTGACAACTTTTTGTAATTTTTTTTTTTTTGTCATTATTCAATCACTTGGGACAAAAAAAAAAAATATTCAATGGGCTCAACATGCCTCCCAGCAATTTCCTTGGGGTGTCTACTTTCTAAAATGGGGTCATTTGGGGGGGTTTTGTACTGCCCTGTCATTTTAGCACCTCAAGAAATGAGATAGGCAGTCATAAATTAAAAGCTGTGTAAATTCCAGAAAATGTACCCTAGTTTGTAAACGCAATAACTTTTGCGCAAACCGATAAATATACGCTTATTGACATTTTTTTTACTAAAGACATGTGGCTGAATACATTTTGGCCTAAATGTATGACTAAAATTGAGTTTATTCGATTTTTCTTATAACAAAAATTAGAAAATATCATTTTTTTTCAAAATTTTCGGTCTTTTTCCGTTTATATCGCAAAAAATAAAAATCGCAGAGGCAATCAAATACCATTAAAAGAAAGCTCTATTTGTGGGAAGAAAAGGACGCAAATTTCGTTTGGGTACAACATTGCATGTCCACACAATTTACAGTTAAAGCAGCGCAGTGCAAAATTCTGAATTCACCTCTGGTCCTTTAGCTACCAAATGGTCCGGGGCTTAAGTGGTTAAGGAGCGCTTGCGGAAGCCTCCTGTACAGTTGCCTCCGAGCTTTGCAGTCCCACCCTTGCCTCCCTCACCTCCCATGCCTCCTGGTACTGAGTCGGTCTGTGAAGATGAACCCATGCACTTGGGATTCATGCATCTCTCTGTGGATGAGAGAGCCCTTAGGAGGAGGGAGAGATTGTGCCTTTATTGTGGCCAGGCTGGTCACTTTTTAAAGTCTTGTCCTACCCGTCCAGGTGAACGCCTGAACCTTGAGGTCCTGTCACGGACAGACCTTAGGTGGCGTTGTTTTGTCTCCAGTTTCCCAGAAGGATAAGCCCCTGGTTTCGGTTACCCTGTCGTGGGCCGAGTCGCCCGTCGAGATACAGGCTCTACTCGACTCTGGGGCTGCAGGCCTGTTCATTGATGCTGCCTTTGTATCAAAGCACTTGATTCCTCTGCAGCTGAGTGACACTCCACTTGCCATTGAGGCTCTTGATGGGAGGCCTCTACAGCCTGCCCATGTGACTCATGAGACTCTTCCGTTGTCCATGGCCGTAGGGGCTCTTCACCATGAGATAATCCAATTCCAAGTTATTTCCTCACCTAAGTTTCCGCTGGTTATTGGTTATCCTTGTTTACAGAGGCACAATCCCTCTTTTGATTGGCTCCATGCGGAGGTTCTGTCCTGGTCGCCACAATGCAGTAAGAGATGCTTTCAAAAGGTAGCCAAGGTCCTGTGCACCTCTTCACTCTCCTCTCTGCCGGAGGAGTATCGCGATTTTAGCGATGTCTTTGATAAGGGTCAAGCCAGTACTTTGCTTCCACACCGGTTGTATGATTGTGCAATTGACCTTTAACCTGGTGCCATACCCCCTCGTGGCCTGGTTTACCCTTTGTCGGTCTTGGAGGATAAGGCCATGTAGGACTATGTTGCAGATGCACTCTCTCGAGGTTTCATCCGCAAATCCTCATCTCCTGCTGGTGCTGGTTTCTTTTTTGTGAAGAAGAAGAGTGGTGAACTGAGACCTTGCATTGATTATAGGGGTCTCAATCATCTCACCATTAAGAATGCCTATCCGATTCCGTTGATTACGGAGTTATTTGACCGCCTCAAGGGAGCAACGGTTTTCACGAAGCTTGATTTGAGAGGGGCTTATAATCTCGTGAGGATTAAGGAGGGCGACGAGTGGAAAACTGTCTTTAATACCAGAACAGGGCATTATGAGTATATCGTAATGCCTTTTGGCCTCTGTAACGCTCCGGCAGTTTTCCAAGAGTTCATTAACTATGTCCTCCGAGATTTGTTGCAGTTATGTGTGGTGGTCTATCTGGATGATATACTCATATTTTCTAAGTCCCTGGAGAGCCACCACACAGATGTCTGTCGAGTGCTACAAAAACTAAGAGAGAACAATCTCTATTGTAAACTGGAGAAATGTGAATTCCATCGGGAACAGGTCAAATTCCTGGGTTATGTAATTTCCACTGCTGGTTTTTTGATGGACCCAGAGAAACTTTCTGCTGTCCTACAGTGGCCTCGACCCATGGGTTTACGTCCTCTGCAGCATTTTCTTGGCATTGCCAACTATTATCGGAAGTTTATTCGTAACTTCTCATCTCTGGTCAAGCCCCTGACTGATATGACCAGAAAGGATGGTAACCCACAGAGTTGGTCTCCAGAGCCCATTAAGGCTTTTGAGAGTCTTATAAATACCTTTGTTTCTGCTCCTGTGTTGGCACATCCTGATCCTACATCGCCTTTTATCCTTGAAGTTGATGCTTCTGAGACTGGAGTTGGTGCCCTTCTGTCTCAACGTCCTAGCTCTGACAGCGCTATGCATCCGTGTGGCTACCTTTCCAAGAAATCGTCACCTGCGGAGTGCAATTACGAGATTGGTGACAGAGAGCTGTTGGCGATCATTTTAGCCCTGAAAGAATGGAGACATCTCCTCAAAGGTACCACGGTCCCGGTTCTCATTCTTACTGACCATAAAAATCTCACATTCTTGTCTGAGGCTAAGCGCCTCTCTCCCAGAAGGGCATGATGGGCTCTTTTCTTGTCGAGTTTCAAATACATTGTCTCATCCTACCCGGTACTAAGAACTAACACCTTGTCACAACAATTTTCCTCCATTTCCAAGATGGAGTCGGTTCCGGTTCCTGTGATTCCTCCTGATCGTATTCTGGCTACGGTTCGCACCAGTCTCACTTCTCCTTTGGGAGCCAAAATTCTTGCTGCTCAGGTCGATGCCCCTCCTGAGAAACCTTGTGAGCGCTGTGCTTTGTTCCCGAGAGTCTCCGTACTGCCATGCTCCAGACTTACCATTCTTTCAAGGCTGCTGGCCACCCTGGGAAGAATCAACTTTTTTGGGCAATTTCCCAACAATTCTGGTGGCCTAGTCTACGTGCTGATGTAACGGCCTTCGTAGCTGCCTGTTCCATGTGTGCTCAGAGTAAGACTCCACGACACCTTCCAATAGGCCTCCTACAACCCATACCCAATGGAGAGAGGCCCTGGACCCACCTGTCTATGGATTTCATTGTGGAGTTACCCAACTCCCAGGGCAACACAGTTATCCTTATGGTGGTAGACCGGTTCTCTAAAATGTCTCACTGTATTCCACTCAAGAAGTTGCCTACGTCTAAGGAACTGGCTTCCATTTTTGCTCAGTAGATCTTTCGCTTACATGGCCTACCCAAGGTCATTGTCTCTGACAGGGGAAGTCAGTTTGTGTCCCGGTTCTGGCGAGCCTTTTGTGCACAGTTGGATATTCAGCTTGCTTTCTCCTCTGCGTATCATTTGCAGTCTAATGGGGCCGAAGAACGAGCCAATCAGTCCTTGAAGCAGTTCCTGCGTTGTTATATTTCTGACTATCACAACAACTGGTCAGACCTCTTACCATGGGCGGAGTTTGCTCACAATAGCGCTCTGAATTCTGCTTCCCATTTGTCCCCGTTTATGGCGAACTATGGTTTCCAACCTTCCATGTTGCCTGACTTGTTTGTTCCTCAAGATATTCCTGCATTAGAGGAACAGCTCCGTGGTCTTCGTTCCACTTGAGTACAAGTCCAGGAGGCTTTGCAACAGGCTAACGAGAGTTACAGACTCCATGCTGACCGCAGATGCCTGCCTGTGCCTTCCTACCAGGTCGGGGACAGGGTCTGGCTGTCATCTCGCAACCTCCGACTTCATGTTCCTTCTCTGAAGTTCGCACCTCGGTTTATTGGGCCTTTCCGTATCCTTCGCAGGATAAACCCAGTGGCTTACGCGTTGAACCTTCCTTCCAGTATGCGTATCTCTAATGTGTTTCATGTCTCCTTATTGAAACCTTTGGTTTGCAACCGTTTTACCACCTTGGTGCCACATCCTCACCCTATACAGGTTGAGAACCATGAGGAGTATGAAGTACAGTCCATTGTTGACTCCCATAGGTTCCGTGGGCGAATACAGTACCTGGTGCATTGGAAGGGGTACGGTCTGGAGGAACGCTCTTGAGTCCCATCCTCGGACATACATGCCCCTGTCCTCCTCCATGATTTTCATAGATGTTTTCCCCTCAAGCCCGGTGGTCCTCTGAGGGGGAGGAGTCATTGAGGAGGGGTACTGTCAGGCTGGGCTCATCCCTTCCTTCTCTGTGCTGGCAACTCAGCTGTCAGCTAATTTCCAGCTCCCATCTCTCCACAGTGATCCACCTGTTGATGATCCTGCTTGTCAGCTCTGCCTACTTAAGCCTTCCAGTTCATTTGCTCTCCGCCTTCGCCTGTGTTAACATCACAAGAGACTTTCCTGCTTTCCTGTTTGAAGACCTGCTTGACTGTCGTTCCCTCTGGCTACAGATCCTGCTTGCTGTACTACTACCTTTATCGCTGGCTCTTGGACATTGGCTTGGCCGACTACCCAATCCGGTTACTGAACTCTGGCTATGTTTTGACTAGACTTACTCTGTTTACCTTTTTATTTTTATTAATAAACAAGTGTGATTTAACTGTACTTCTGTCTTGGTCTGATTCATGGTTTCTGACATCTACTCACATCTGTCAGACACGAGCGAGAAAAAGCCGATAAATGGCTCTTCCTGTTTACATCGTGATCAGCCATGATTGGACATGGCTGATCACGTGGTAAAGAGCCTCCGTCAAAGGCTGTTTACCGAGATCGGTGTAGCAGTGTGTCAGACTGACACACCGCACCACCGATCGCCGCAATGCACGTCCCTATGGGCGCACACCGACAGTTATCCTGCTGGACATCATATGACGCCCAGTCAGGATAACTGAACCACCACCCGGCCGTCATTCTGCTATAGGCTGGGCGGGAAGTGGTTAAATAGTATCATGAATACCGCAACTCATATTTGTGAGGCTGGCCTAATGAATAAGAGCTGTTTTTTACCTTAAATATTAAAGAAGGACTAAAGACACATATTTTTTTTTTGGATAGAGGAAGGGTTATACAGTATAGTAGTAATGGGGTATATAGTGCAATAAGTGTTGTGTGTACTTCTATGCAGAACAGCAAAAATTTCATAGAGTCCAACTAGAGCGCTCAGGGTAACTTTCTGCTGATCTCAATGCGTCATATGCAGCACCTCTGAAGGGACTCAAGTATCTCTAGACAAACAGAAAAGAAGAAGAACAGGGCACAATTTCAGTGTAGTATATTAACAGATTTATTGTGGTGAAAAGACAAATGGCAACTCCCATTGTGACATGTAAAATCAGGCTCATCAAATAGTAAGGGCTTCCGATGGACAGTTTTACAATAACAGGGAACCTCAGATCAGGATAGAAACCTTGGGTGGATGGATACACCCTTTAGGACCAAGAGAACACACCGGGGGGCACCAAACTAAGTGCAGCATTAATAGTACTGAGAATTAGCAACTCACATGGGGAGAAGAAATTGCATTTTTTGGGTGTAATCCATGAGTGGTCGGTTCATGCATCTGGGATGCATCAAGCACTCAAACTTGAGAAAGAGGCTTGGACAGCCATGAAATGCATAGCCCTGCCCCCTGAAGTCCTGATGACATCACTTCTGGTCTGTTCTGCATCCCACAAGAATCTTTTCGCCATCTTGTTGGTTTCCACTTTCTCATCTAAGCTGTCATCAAGCCTGATGTCCGGGCTTTCCAGGCTGCAAGTTCTAGGAAGAGGCTCCCATCTTAGATGCATGAGCCGGCCGCTAACGGATTGCATGACAAACGTGCAATTTTTTCTTCCCATGTGAGTTGCAAATTTCCTAGTGTTTCTCAGTACATTAAATGCTACATGTAGTTTGGTGTGTTCTCTTGGTCCTGCAGGTGTATCCATTCACCCAGTGTTTCTTTCCTGGACTAAGGTTTCCTGTTGTGTCCATTGGAAGCCGTTAATATGCAATGAGAATGATTTAAACTATCACAATGTGGGTTGCCATTTGTCTTTTCACCACATTAAATCTGTTAATATACTACACTCATATTGTGCCCTGCTATTCTTTTTATCTAAGGGAGGGTCGTAACCCATTTTAGTTATCTTTTTCCGGCCATCTATGTCCCATATTAGGGAGATTCCTTTTACTTCCTCTCCTGTAGCCAAAACAGGAAGTGACAGGAAATCCCTCCCAAGTAAAGGAATTGCCTGGTTGTCAACAGAGCTAATGTCCCTATTGGAATATATTCCCTTTCTGCTGACACCCCAAAATGTAATGGTCACCAGAACAAACAGAGAAGGTGGATCTCCCTAATGGGGGGCAAAAATTACAGTAAATGTCTGACAGGTTTTCTAATCCCTCTCCACTCCATCCAAAACTAAAACTAAAAAAGTTTTCACTTTAGTTATACTTTAAAGCACATTATTTTGTCCTTCCCTCTTAATGCCAACATATTTAGAAAAATTACTTTTTTGGCAATGTAAAAACTAAGTTGTAAGTAAGTTTTGCTCATCCCTATTAAGGCTGAAAGAACTATACAATGCAGAAGCTAATACATACTCCCCTACTCCCAGTGTAATTTCAGTTCTACAAGGATTTTGGGAGAACAACAATAATAAATAAAAATATAGTGGGTTATACAAAAGATACAGTATTTTTAAATACATTTATTTAATTTTTTTAAATTCAATTGAACCAATAAATGTATTTTATATTTGCCTGGAGTTCTGCCTCAATCATTGCCATTTCTCTACAATGTTTAATAGGAAATATTTTCTAAAAATTAAAATTAAATAATAAAACAATAAAGAGATCCAGGGTCTGACATTTGCTAAATGATCTTCTTGTACTCCAGGTAGATTATGATGGAGATTTAGGAGTTGAGCTTTCTTCTTCCATGAGTTAGTGCGTGGACATTCAGTTCTGCATATGCAATTTCATCCTGCATAGAACAAAAAGGACTAGTTCAAATAATAAAGTCATATTGAAGATAAAGCAAATTCTTTATAACTTCTTAGAAAATGTAAGTTGTGCAGTCACTGATAAAGCTGAACTAAGCCCCTAAAAATGCTAGACAGTAAAGCTTTTTTTACAGAAGAGACTTTACATATTTCTTGTGCCAAACTATTTTTTTTTCCTGAAGCTTTTTTTTAATGTCATTTTTTTTTTAAACTGTACATTGCCTAAAGCACAAGGTCAGTCTGACATAATGGGCGAGCATGTCTACTTGAAAATTAAGAAAGATGCTATTTCCGGAATGTAAAAATACTCTTTGTAAAATTGAGGTTGGATGTATGTAAAAGAGGGACTATCTCGAGGAGAGGAGATTGTACGGGGTCTTTTCTTTCCTGTTGGTGTCTGGTGTATCGCTCTAGATACAGTATAAAGAAATTAAATTATAGAATATGGCAGCGATAAAAATAGTTACGTATAATCTGCGAGAGCAAAATAGCCCAAATAAGCGATACCAGATACTACAGGAAATGAGGAGATCGTCGGCCAATATAGTGTTTCTACAAGAAACCCACCTGAAGGAGTCATCTAAGACCAGATTGAACTCAAAAGACTTCCCAATATGGATCCATAGTTATTCTCCCAACAAAAGATCAAAAGGGACTGCGATAGGGTTTGATAAGAACACACGGTTTACATTACAAGGTATGGAAATAGATCCGGATGGAAGATATCTTTTTGTTAAAGGTTCCCTGTTTAATATGAAATATACCTTAGTTAATGTTTACTGCCCTAATATACGCCCCACAGTGTATTTGAGAAAAATATTGAATAGACTGGAGGGCTTCAGGGAAGGGAAGGTGATATTAGCAGGGGACTTTAATTTTGTCTTTGACCCAGTATTAGACACCCAACCTATGTCATTAAGGTTAGAGGGAAAATATCTTAGAGCAATTAAACATAAATTGTCTCAAATGCACTTAATAGAGGCCTGGAGAATTCTACACCCTAGAGATAAAGACTTCACGTACTATTCATCTGTACATAGGTCATACTCTAGAATAGACCATTTCCTACTAGACCATTGGCTACTAGAGGGGTTGAGAGGGGTAGAAATAAAGTCAATAACGCTCTCTGATCATGCTCCGGTCGAGATAACCCTGGAAATAGGGGAAATCCTGGCTGGCCAGGGGGTATGGAAATTAGATGAATCCCTCTTAAATGACACCAAGATAGCCAGTGATATAGAAAAGGAAATGGGTCTCTTCTTTAAAGAAAATGACATAGAAAATATCACTCCTTCGATTTAATGGGAAACACATAGTGGGGCTGATTTACGAAACGTTTGCGCCATGAGTATCGGCGCATCTGCGCGCGCAATGGCTGTTTTGGTATTTACAAAACATTAGCGCCGGTATCGCAGCCCTATTTCCCATTTACTATAGTGTTCTCGGCGGACGGGAGGAGGCGCTCAGTGCGCCACTATGGACCTGGCGCACGGCATCTTAAAATCTAAATTCAAAGAAGCTGGAAGTGAGAATATAATGGGGGTGATGTGGGGTGATGTGAGGAAGTGTAGTGACACCTGACCAAATAACTAATATGCCCAAAATAGAGTGAGAAAGTAACTTTTTCAAAACCAGCCCGCTGCGTCGACAAGTACGATTAGAGCTGCGGGAGTTTTTTTTTGAGCTCAGCGTGGGAATTTTCCTTGTTCAAACGCGCCAAGACACTGCACCGGCAAAATCTTAGTAAATGTCAAGTCACGTAAATCAATTTGCATAAGTTGAACAGGCGGAGCTCTGAACTTGCCAGTGCGCCAGCAAAATTACATTTCTAAAGGAAAAAAAAGGCATTTAAAAGCACCCGCGGCTATAATGAATTGTCGGCTCCCGGCAATATAGAGAAAAGTCTTTGATAACAAAAAAAAAAAAGCGTGGGGGTCCCCCCAAATTTCATTACCAGGCCCTTCAGGTCTGGAATGGATATTAAGGGGAACTCTGCCGCAAATTTAAAAAAAAATGCGTGCGGTTCCCCCTAAATATCCATACCAGGCCCTTCAGATCTGGAAAGGATTTTAAGGGGAACTCCACCCCAAATGTTTTAAAAAAATGGCGTGGAGTACCCCCAAAAATCCAGACCAGACCCTTTATCCGAGCACGCAACCTGGCAGGCCGCAGGAAAAGAGGGGGGGTGAGAGAGCGCCCCCCCCCTCCTGAACCGTACCAGGCCACATGCCCTCAACATGGGGAGGATGTCCCCATGTTGATGGGGACAAGGGCCTCATCCCCACAACCCTTGCCCGGTGGTTGTGTGGGTCTGCGGGCAGCAGGCTTATCGGAATCTGGAAGACCCCTTTAACAAAGGGGACCCTCGGATCCCAGCCCCCCCCATGTGAAATGGTAATGGGGTACAAATGTACCCCTACCATTTCACAAAGAAAGTGTCAAAAATGTAAAAAATTACAAGAGCCGGTTTTTGACAATTCCTTTATTAATGTCTTCTCTTTTCTTCCATCTTCTTCCTTCTTCTTCTTCCATCTTCTTCTTCCATCTTCTTCTTTTCTCCATTCCGGTTTCTTCCTCCATCTTCATCTTCATCTTCATCTTCATCTTCCTTCTTCCTTCGGTGTTCTCGTCCGTATCTTGCTCCGGCTTCTTGTCCCCTCTTCTTTCTTCTTCAGCCGCTCTGCTTGAATTGGAGGTTCCCGCTGTGTGACGCTTCAGTTCTTCAGTTCTCCTCTTGGTCCGCTGGCACCCGGTGGCTCCGCCCCCCTCTGACACCACGGGGAAAGTCCCTGTGAAATCCATGTGCGTCAGAGGGGGGCGGGGTCACCGGGTGGCAGCGGACCCAGAGGAGAACTGAAGAACTGAAGCGTCACACAGCGGGAACCTCCAATTCAAGCGGAGCGGCCGAAGAAGAAAGAAGAAGGGACAAGAAGCCGGAGCAAGATGCGGACGAGAACACCGAAGGAAGAAGGAAGATGAAGATGAAGATGAAGAGGAAGAGGAAGATGAAGAACAAGATGGAGGAAGAAACCCAAATGGAGAAAAGAAGAAGATGGAAGAAGAAGATGGAAGAAAAGAGAAGACATTAATAAAGGAATTGTCAAAAACCGGCTCTTGTCTTTTTTTACATTTTTGACACTTTCTTTGTAAAATGGTAGGGGTACATTTGTACCCCATTACCATTTCACACATGGGGGGATCTGAGGGTCCCCTTTGTTAAAGGGGTCTTCCAGATTCCGATAAGCCCTCTGCCCGCAGACCCCCACAACCACCGGGCAAGGGTTGTGGGGATGAGGCCCTTGTCCCCATCAACATGGTAACATCCTCCCCATGTTGAGGGCATGTGGCCTGGTATGGTTCAGGAGGGAGGGGGGCCGCTCCTTCGCCCCCCCTCTTTTCCTGCGGCCTGCCAGGTTGCGTGCTCGGATAAGGGTCTGGTCTGGATTTTTGGGGGGACTCCACGCCATTTTTTTTTAAATTTGGGATGGAGTTCCCCTTAAAATCCTTTCCAGATCTGAAGGGCCTGGTATGGATTTTAAGGGGGACCCGCACGTCATTTTTTTTAAAATTGGCGCAGAGTTCCCCTTAATATCCATTCCAGACCTGAAGAGCCTGGTAATGGAATTTGGGGGACCCCCACGCATTTTTTTTTTTTTCAAATACTTTCAATGACTTTTATCTGTATTGACGGGAACCATCAATTCATTACAGCCGCGAGTACTTTTAAATGACTATTATTTTACTTTAGAAATGTCATTTTGCTCTCGAATAGACATGTGCACTGCCAAAAAATTTGTTAGTTTTCGTTTTCGTTTCATTCGTTTTTTGTTTTTTTTGTTTTTCGGGTCATTCGTTAAGATCGCAATTCGTAAATTCGCACATTTATACATTCGTAAATTTATACATTCGTAAATTCGTACATTTGTAAATATATACATTCGTAAATTCGTACATTCGTAAATATATACATTCGTACATTCGTAAATATATACATTGGTAAATTCGTACATTCGTAAATTTGTAAATTCGTACATTCAGAAATTTCGAATTTCGGAAATCTGTAAACTCGGAAATGTCGAAATTCGAAATTCGAAAATCCGAAAACCCAAAATTTCGAAAATCTGAAAAAATAACTATTAAATTATAGGTATTGTAATTTCCTTTCAACTTTGGCTGTTAGCGAACGTAACGAATACAAATTTATCCGAAGTTACGCATAACCTGAAATAACAAATGCCACATCTAAACAAATGGAACGGAACAAATTAATAATTAATAATAATAAAACGTTTTTATTATTATTATTGTTATTTATTATTATTATTAATTCATTATGTTCCATTTGTTTAGATATGGCATTCATTATTTCGGAAAACAATTCGTAACTTCGTTAAGTTCACTAACAGCCAAATTTGAAAGGAAATTTGAATACCTATAATTTAATAGTTAGTAATAGTTAAGTTATTATTAGTTAATTATTATTTCAGATTTCCAAATTTTCTAATTTACGAATGTACGAATTTACTAATTTACGAATGTACAAATATACGAATGTACAAATTTACGAATGCACGCATTTCCGAATGTACAAATTTACGAATGTACGAATTTCCGAATGTACAAATTTACGAATGCACGCATTTCCGAATGTAGAAATTTACGATTGTACGAATTTCCGAATGTACAAATTTACGAATGTACAAATTTACGAATGCACGCATTTACGAATGTACGAATTTACGAATGTACGAATCTACGAATTTTCGGATATTCGAATTTACGAATATTCGTTAGAATTCGTTAAATTCGTTTTCGTTAATTCGGATATTTCCGAATTAACGAATTTGTCGAAATTCGTTAAAAAACGAATTCGGAACTAAACGAATTGCACATGTCTACTCTCGAACTGTTATAAACATGGAAAACATGAGCTACTTTACAGGCATACTATAGACACCCCCCGGGTATGATATTTAGGGCCAGTTCACACCGGATGCAGTACAGTGCGTTTTTTTGATGCATGAAAAACGCAAAGAAAGTTGATCACATTAATACCAATGGCATAGTTCACAACACTGCAGTCCGTTCCAGTGCGTTTCAGAAAGGAAAAAAAAGATTGGTCATGCTGCATTTTTGATGTACAGAACTGTACTGGACCGCAGTAAAACACATCAAAAACGCAACGGAACGTACCAAAAATGCACTGGAATGCACCGGAACGCACCTAAATGCACCAAAGACGCACTGCAACACACTTGTCCTAAGTGAAAAGAGGGGGGAAAAAACACTGGACTGCATCAAAAACGCATCAAAAATGCACTGGAACGTGTCAAAAACGCGCATACAGAAAAGGACCTGGAACGCATCCAGACTGCATTTCTATGGTGTGAACTAGGGCCAGTTCACACCATAGAAACGCAATCTGGATGCGTTCCAGGTGCTTTTCTGCATGCACATTTTTGATGCGTTCCAGTGCATTTTTGGTATGTTTTGGATGCAGTCCAGTGCTTTTTTTCTCACCCCTCTTTTTTATTAACCATAGATAAGGACAAGTGTGTTCTAGTGCGTTTTTGGTGCATTTAGGTGTGTTCCTGTGCGTTCCAGTGCGTTTATGATGCGTTTTGATGCGTTCCAGTACAGTCCAGTGTAGGTAAAATGCAGCATGTTCTACTTTTTTTGTGGAACTGGAACGCACTGGAACAAACACTGCCATTTAGAAGCATGTTCTACTTTTTTTGTGGAACTGGAACGCACTGGAACAAACACTGCCATTTAGAACCATATAACCAACTTTCCATGCATTTTGGATGCATAAAAAACGCAATGGACTGCATGTGGTGTTAAGCAATTTAGCATATTTAAAGGCACTTCTCCTTGTTTTGTTTTTGGTGTTGTCCAAATTGGTGACATTGATATATGCCCCTTAGGGTGGGACCTGGGCCCCCATTTTAAGGCCAATAACTAGAAGATAAGCCAGCCAAGTGGGGACTAGCAAAATTAACAAGTCAGTTCCCATAGACTGCAATGGTATTTGTTGGTAGGGGGGGGGGGGGGTGATTGTCCCATCTCTAATTTTGTAGCATGCTTGATGATGTGCTTAATTTTGGACAGGGGGGGGGTTATTTTCTGCTAGCTGCATTTGAGTTGTTCTGTGCATGCCCAGCCAGTTAGATTTTTTTTTGGTGCTTTTTGTGTGTGAACAGCACCTGGATATTTCTGGGCATGCTCAGAGAGTGTTTTTATGGGTTAGTAATTGAAATACATCCTTAACAGGAGTAGCCACTTTGAAGTTCAGTCTCTACATTGGGTGAACTTGCATTTTGGGTGTTTCATGGACTGTGCATGTGTTTTCAATTGCCTCATTAGCACACAAACATAGGTTATATAAAGCTCACAGATAGCATTCTCTTCCTTGCCCTGAAAAGAGGCAAGTGTGTGTGCATGTGCGTGTGTCCGGCAAAAAGTACATTTTGGTGTCCTTATCGAGTTTGTAACACATGTATTTTATTTGTTATGTCTTTGCAAAACAGGTGTTTGGTTTACTTTTGTGGATTGTATTTTTTTGTGTGGGGGAAATGTTCCCCTGAAATAATTTTGATGTTGTTAATGTGTGTCGTTTGTTCACTTTGATTTAATTGTCTGTGCTGCATTTTTTGGCCAAATCTTTCTCAAGATGTTGAGTCTGTAACTGTTTCAAATTGACCCTGTTTTGTATTTTGCCTTCCCTTTTGTTTTGTTGACCAATAAAATTTGATGCAAAGTTTTGATGTTTGTTTTGTGTTTTCTTTGCAACAAATGTGACAGCTGATTGGCATGTCAAAACAAAACAGGTGTGATTTGTCTACCCTGGTGCCTTCATGCTAGCATATGCATGTATTGTGTGCTGCCATGGAGAGTCACCAGGAAATGAAAAATACAGAGCGGTAAGTATTCAATGTTCCTTTTTACTGCAGTGGTTCTCAGCCTCAGTCCTCAAGTACCCCCAACAGGACATGTTTTGTGAATTTATCTTATCGAGAATTGCTGTCCAAAATTCAAAACCATTGACTGTGATTTAAAGCACATGTGCAAGATGAAGAAAAACCTGCAAACATGGCCTGTTGGGGGTACTTGAGAAGCACTGATTTAGAGCACTGCACTTAAAAATAGCTCAAGGCAATACAATTCTAATTGTGGGCATTTTGAGGGAAACAAAGTAAGTGTTAGAACCCCTGCTTGTATTTTTTTTAGGTTGGGCTTTGTGTCCCCTTTTATTAAAATTGGCTTCACTTCCTGTCACACAGCTAAACAGGAAGTGAAGGTAAAACCCTACCAATGTCTTTTCTTGGGGACACACAGATCAATCTAACTAGTGTCCCCATTAAGCAAATTGCACTCTAGCACTTTGTTGTGTACACCCCAAATTATTGGGTAGTTTGGGGTTTAGTAAAGACAAATCCACTCTGCAGTAAAAGTGTAGCTGCTGAAAATCTGAGGGGAAACACTGGTGATTGTAACATCCAATCATGTAAAAGCAAAGATGTTTTTTTTGTTTGCTTGCATGTCCCCCTCAGATATACAGCAAGTGCACTTGTAGTGCAAAGTAGATTTGCCTTTAGTAAATAAACCCCAAAGTCCAAAATACATAATAATTTAGGGTGTACCCCGCAAAATGCTGGAGTGCAATGTGCATAATGGGGAAAGTATTTAGATTGACCTGTGTGTCCCCAAGGAAAGACATTGGTAGGGATTTACCCTCACTTCCTGTGTGGCTATGTGACAGGAAGTGAATTATTTGGAAGGGTAAAGTGGCCAAATTTGGGAGTTGTCTTCACCCTATCAGGGGTGCAGACATCCCCTAAAACTGTCTAGACTTGTAATCCCTCTGCACTCTATCCCCAAGCAAAAATAAGAAAGGATTTCATTTAGTTTAACTTTGCAAAGACACATTCCTAAGTTGAATTGTGATGCATGTCAATGGACCATTTAGACCCTCTTTAATCACTTGAGATCAGCGCTATAACTGATCGACGGCCACAGCATGGTCCTCAATTGCCGGGAGTCCGTCAATAAATGTCCTCCCCTTCGCACGCGCGCTGTGGTCACCGAGTCACTGGGTGATGACAGATCCGAGTAAGGGGCCGATCCCTACCCCTTATCATGCGATCAGCTGTTAGCCAATGACAGCTGATCACGTGATGTAAACAAAAGCTGGGTAATGGTTTTTGTTTTCTCCTTGTGCTGACAGCGTGAGCATAAAAAAAGGCAATCACCGTCTTATGTGCAAGGGACATGGGGCCCGAAGAGGAAGAGGCAATTCTGCGTCATCTGTGACAATCAATAGCCCCTGCCAGTGCCACCTATCAATGCCCATCACTGGTGCCAATCAGTGCCACCTAGCAGTGCTGCCTATCAGTGCCCATCACTGCCAACTATCATTGCCACCTAGCAGTGCCACGTCTCAATGCCCACCAGTGCCAACTAGCAATGCCACCTCTCAGTGCCCACCCTTGCCACCTTATCGGTGCCCATCAGTGCAGCCCATCAGTGCAGTCTCATCAGTGTACATCAATGAAGGATAAAAATTACCTTTTTTCAAAATTTTCAAAATATTAACCACTTTCCTACCGCCCACCGTCAAATGACATCCTTGGCTTTGTGCGGTGACATCTGAATCCGGCGATTTGGTGCACGATAAAAACGATCATAGCGGCAGTTTCGCCGATTGATCGTTCTTATAGGCGGCAGGAGGGGACGTTCCCCCCCCTCCCGCCGCCATCCGGTGCTTCTCCGGGCTCTCCCGTGTCATCTTGGGCTTGGAGAACGATTTGGCCGGCACCGGATGGGAAGCATAGAGATGACTGGTGACCATCTCTATGACCGTCGGAGGCCCGGGCGCGACGTTATGACATCACGCCGGGTTCCCGTATGTTAACCAAGCCGTGATATCGGCTGACAGCATGAGATCGGTGAATTTATTTGACCGATCTCATGCTTTCCAGCCTGGAGGAGAGATGTTGTTGACCCCGCAGCTCTCCATAAAGAGGACCTGTCACAATAGATTCCTATCACAAGGGATGTTTACATTCCTTGTAATAGGAATAAAAGTGATCCAAAAAACAAAAAAGTAAAAAAAAAGAGTAAGAAATCCAAAAAAGTAAAAAAAAACAAAAAAACGCCCATGTCCCCGGTAGCTCGCGCTCAGAAGCGAACACACATGTAAGTCCCGCCCACATATGTAAACTCCGTTCAAACCACACATGTGAGGCATTGCTGCGTGCGTTAGAATGAGTGCAACAATTCTAGCACTAGACCTCCTCTGTATTGCCAAAATGGTAACGTGTAAAAAAATTGAAACCATCGCCTAGGTAGATTTTTAAGTACTGAAGTTTGGTGTCATTCCATGAGTGTGCACAATTTTAAAGTGTGACATGTTAGGTATCTATTTACTCAGCATAACAACATCTTTCACATTATACAAAAAAATTGGGCTAACTTTACTGTTTTTTATTTTTTTTACATTCATGAAACCATTTTTTTCCCCAAAAAAAGGCGTTTGAAAATTTATTGCGCAAATACCGAGCGAGATAAAAATGTGTAATGACCGCTATCTTATTCCCTAGGGTGTCTGCTAAAAAAACATATGTAATGTTTGGGCTTTTGAAGTAATTTTATAGCCATAAATTTGTGATTTTTACATGAAGGATAGAAGTGCCAGAATAGGCCCAGTGCTGAAGTGGTTAAAATATCCCTTTTTTTTTTGATTAAACTCGGTCTTTTGTATTTATAGAAGAAAAAAAAATGCAGAGGTGATCAAATAGCACCAAAAGCAAGCTCTATTTGTGTGCCAAAAAATAATACATTTTCATTGGGTTACAGTGTTGTATGTGCATGCAATTGTCATTCAAAGTGCATCAGCGCTGAAATGTTTAAATTGGTCTGAGCAGTGCGCAAGTGGTTAATATAGGGCTACATGCACACGGACGTTTTTCCAGCCGCTTGTTTGAGCGTTTTTTGCAGCTTAAAAACGTCTCTCCATGTTGGCCTCCATGGCCACCATGGCGTTTTTGAGCTGTAAATGGCATAGGCGTTTTTAGGCCCCATGTACACGGGACGCTGGTGCAAAGTGTTCAGAACTAAGGTTGAAAGTGGCGTTTAGAAAGGCGCCCTTTGTGGCGTTTGCATCCCGCGTTTTACCACATTTGCGTCTATATTTGTTTAGTTAGGAAACATGATAAGGAGCCGCCCTAAGCTCCAAAAACAGTATTGTTAACGATTTCAGCTATTTTGTGAGACCAGAGTGAGTATCAGCAGCTGAGAGAGCAGCAGTGTAGTTGTATTTAGCGTGTCACTTGCCACATCACTTGCCCCAAGTTGTGGATTGTCCACTTGCCACGTCAGCTGCCCCAAGTTGTGGATTGTCCACTTGCCACGTCAGCTGCCCCAAGTTGTGGATTGTCCACTTGCCACGTCACCTGCCTCAAGTTGTGGATTGTCCACAATGCAATGGAAGCAATTTCTTTTAGATATATATATATATATATATATATATATATATATATATGTAGCGGCCTCACCCCTCTCCCTTGCTTTATCGGTTATATGGCTGTTGTCTAGGGGTACCTGGGAGAGAGAGATGATACACACCACGGCCCATGTCCTCCGTAACTAAGAGGTGAAGGCCAGAAGATTGGGCTTTTGTGTAGGTGTCCTAGAGTCAAGTCCAGTCCTTCGTCCCTGACTCCTTTGCTTTAGTAACCCAAGTTCCACACAGTGAATAGGTACAACTCAGTTTTATTCTTCTTGCCAAGCAATAAAACAATCTTTCCTACTTTGGAAAATGGGGACAGATCGAGGCACAATCCTTTCCCTTGCTGCTGCCCACTGTGCTGTCACCAGTGGTGAATAGTCGCTGCCACTGACTAGGTAATATAGAATGTGAATTACCTTCGCTCACTTTGCCCCTTTCAGAGGAAGAAATCTGTCCAAGGGAGAAATGGAGGCCTCTCCGTCACCAGCGATGCTGCGCCGGACTCTTCGGAGAAGTTACTGCGCACCAGTCCTCACGAACTCAGACACGGGCACCCAAGGAGTTAGGGCCCCCTCGGATTCCTCCACCCTCGCGGAACTCAGTCGAAGGTACTGAGCCCCAGGCATCCGCCATAGTACCTCACTCCAGGCTAAAGGTGCCTGAGATGGACTCCATCTCTGCTCCGGCTAGGCCAAGGGCGCCTAGGCCCAGAACACCGGAACGCCAGCACCCAAGCTGAAGTTGCCTGGGTGCGGCCGCGTCCTCCGACTCTCTGCCCCGAAGGTCAAGGCGTCCGCCCCTTTTATGACCTCTCCCTTTGCGTCACAGCGGGTTCCCCGCCCCGCTGTACCAGCTCCAGGGGAGGACAAAAAGGCACAAGTTGCGGTGTGAGTTCAGCTCCGGCCCAGGGCAACAGCGCCACCCACGGACCCCAAGGAACCCCACACCACCAGAGTCCTCACATAATTCAAATACCCGCTACATATATATATATATATAGATTTTTTAAGGTTTTTCCTCATTTGCCATAAATTTGGAGTTTATCAATGAAAAAAAAGAGGTCACCTTTAAAAACGCTTCTAAACTAAAATGCGGCTAAACACCGGTACCGCGTCTGAAACGTGGAAATCTTTGGCGTCTGAAGGCATTTTTAGGCTTTGTAAAAAACGATTTTAAACGCAAGTGCAGATTTTTTTTGCAGATTTTTTTTGCCAGGCCAAAAACAGTGTTTTGGATGTAATAGAATTCAATGGACCCGCATCCAAAACGCAAGTACCGCAATTTTGCAGCGTTTTTTTTTATACCTGTTTATAACTGGTTGTTAAAGGAAATGTAAAAAAAATAAACTGCCGGCTATAAAAAAAAAAGAAAAAAAACAGTGTGGGGTCCCCCCCCCAGGTCCATACCAGGCCCCCGACCAAAATAAAAAAAAATGGCGTGGGGGTCCCCCCAATATCTATACCAGGCCCTTCAGGTCTGGTATGGATTTTAAGGGGAACCCCGCGCCAAACAAAAAAAATATAGCGTGGAGGTCCCCCTAAAAATTCACACCAGACCCTTTATCCGAGCACGCAACCTGGCAGGCTGCAGGGGAAGAGGGGGGGACGAGAGAGCGGCCCCCCTCCCTCCTGAACCGTACCAGGCCACATGCCCTCAACATGGGGAGGATGTCCCCATGTTGATGGGGACTAGGGCCTCTTCCCGACAACCCTGGCCGTTGGTTGTCGGGGTCTGCGGGCGGGGGGCTTATCAGAATCCGGGAGCCCAGATACCGGCCCCCCACCCTATGTGAATGAGTATGGGGTACATCGTACCCCTACCCATTCACCTGCTGGCAAAAAAAGTCAATAAAAAACACAACACAGGTTTTTAAAGTAATTTATTAGTCTTCTTCCGACTTCGGGGGTCTTTCTGCCGGGCGCCCCGCTATCTTCTTCCAGCTCTTTTGGTAGCAGGGTCCCGGGCTTCCTCGTCTTATTCTTCCAACTTTGGGGGTCTTTCTGGCGGGCGCCCCGCTATCTTCTTCCAGCTCTTTTGGTAGCGGGGTCCCGAGCTTCCTCGTCGTCTTCTTCTGACTTCGGGGGTCTCTTGTTCTGTTCTCCGGTGTCGTCTCCGCGCTCTCCGGTGCCTTCTCCACGATCTCCGGTTCTTTCTGCCTTCTGCCGGGCGCCCCGCTATCTTCTTCCAGCTCTTTTGCTAGCGGGGTCCCGGTCTTCATCGTCGTCTTCTTCCCTCTTCTCTCCGCCCGATGTTGCCTCGTCACTGTCTGCCGCTAATGCTCTGTCCGCGGAGTGGTGCCACTTATATTGGCATGGGGCGTGGTCACCGGATGATGCCACCTGCTAACCCCGCCCCCGTATCACATCACAGTCCCATCATTCCCCGGGACTGTGACATCATAAGGGGGCGGAGTCAGCGGTGGCATCACCCGGTGACCACGCCCCATGCCAATATAAGTGGCACCGCTCCTCTGACAGAGCATTGTAGCGGCGGACAGCGACGAGGCAACATCGGACGGAGAGAAGAGGGAAGAAGACGACGATGAAGACCGGGACCCCGCTAGCAAAAGAGCTGGAAGAAGATAGCGGGGCGCCCGGCAGAAGGCAGAAAGAACCGGAGATCGTGGAGAAGGCACCGGAGAGCGGGAGAAGAACCGGAGAGCGCGGAGACGACACCGGAGAACAGAACAAGAGACCCCCCGAAGTCAGAAGAAGACGACGAGGAAGCCCGGGACCCCGCTAGCAAAAGAGCTGGAAGAAGATAGTGGGGCGCCCGGCAGAAAGACCCCCGAACTCGGAAGAAGACCCCCCGGGCTGCCTAATAAATTACTTTAAAAACCTGTGTTGTGTTTTTTATTGACTTTTTTGCCACCAGGTGAATGGGTAGGGGTACGATGTACCCCATACTCATTCACATAGGGTGGGGGGGCCAGCATCTGGGGGCCCCCTTATTAAAGGGGGCTTCCGGATTCCAAAAAAAACCCCGCCCGCAGGTTAGGGTGCGTGTTATACGCCTGTACGTGTTATACGCCGATAAATACGGTATATCTTTAAGTTCGAAAGAACGCAGAGACCTTGGGGTTCTCTACCCATTTACATGGAAACAGAAGGGGATGAAGTATCTAGGGATATATCTGTCCAGCATAGAGAGGGATCTTTATTTGTTAAAACTTTGTTTATTCAAGTCAGTCACAGATAAACAAACATGGTATGACATATGTCCAACAGTGACCAATATTTCCATACAACAATGACAAAAGAAGGAAAAACGTGCGTAACATCGAAAATTGTGGCAGTTTGAAGGTTAGGCATGGGTGTAGAGTCCAGGGGACAGGAACCCCAGTCCTCCAGCTATGTCCGGCGAAGGCTTCAGCTACCGACAGTACAGTGGGCAACCAGGCCCCCCGACTATCAATTGGATCCGTCACCTAGTCCATGCGGAGCCCCCCACTGGGGAAAAAAGTAATCCGGGGCCAGACCAGGAGCGCCCCCGCCCGGGCCCCGCACCGGAAGTGGGGTGCAAACAAGGCCTCCTGCTAACCTCCCCCGGCACTGTGCCCGGCCACAGGCCTCACCCAGACCCCCCCCCGGAGTCCCCAGCGGGGGGGCACAGCCCAGACTGCATCCACTATGAGATGGATATGCTGACCAACAACCTTCGCTCCCACATATTATCAAAACCAACATAAGTTGCCTGTTATCAGGTTTGTAACGTCTGAACCTTCTGGTGGCAACAATTATTTAGAAAAGGAGAAGAGAGAAGACAAGAAGAGGGGGGCAGCGAGAGAACATAGAAAGGAGGGGTAGAAGAGATGGGAAGGGTAGGAGGGGAGAGACAGGATCTCACCTTGAGTATATTAGGATCTCACTCGGCCCGCTCCGGATAGCCCGCCGCCAGGTGGCCTCCTCCGCCTGTAAGAGGTGGACGGACAATGCACGTAGCCTATGCTCCCATTCGGGTGTAGGTGCTCGCGAGTATCACCCAGGCTGGTCTCGGTGGACCAATGTTGGGTCTGCCAACTGCAGCAGGGACACATCCAGGCTCGAAGGCACATGGGCAAAGACAGAAAAATGATCCGTCCAAGGCAACCATATAGCAGTATGTTTGTCCGAAGTGCCCCTACAAGTTGCAACCCACTCCTCTGCTTCTCGTATCTCATTAACCTTGCATGTCCATTCTTCCCTGCTCAGTACACATGCCGTCTTCCAGTGTATAGGAAGCAGCCGTTTGGCAGCATTTAATAAGTGGGCAGCGCGCTCCTTTTGTAGCGGCTAATTGGCATAGGAGGGACATGCCAGAGGAAATGGACCGGGGAGAAGGGGACATCCAACCCAAGGATTTCTCTGACCTGGTCCCTAATGTCTCGCCAGTAGGCTTCTATCCGGGGGCATTCCCACCACAGGTGCAGCAGGGTACCCCGGCCTCCGCACCCCCGCCAGCACACGTCAGAGACGTTTGGGTATATCCGTGCTAGGTCTGCGGGGACCCTATACCAGCGTGCCAATAGTTTATAATTGGTCTCCTGCATTTTAGAATCTGCGGAGCTGGAGTGAGTAAGCTGGTATAGGTGTGTTAGTTGAGACCCAGTGAATTCCTTCCCTATGTCTATTTCCCAGGCACGTATACATACAGGCTTGGGGGTCGAGGCAGAGGACCCTAGCAGCAGGTAAAGCTCTGAAATCATGTGTGGGATCGGCTCCTCCGCTACAAACAGATCCTCAAAGGGCGTAAGTAATGAAGTGTCTCTAATGGAGCTACCATGTACCGCAAAAAAGTGGTGTAACTGTCTATATTTCCAGAAATTTAACTCCGGTCTCCCCGGCCTTACTTCCAGAGATTCAAAGGGCATTAGTTTACCGGCTCTCATCAATTTACCACAACTGGCATTCTTGTCCTCCACCCAGGTTTCGAAAAAGCTTGTATGTTTCCCTGGGGGGAACCAGAGGAACCCACCCAGCGGCGCGAGAGGGGAGACAGGGGGGGCCAAGTTCAGCGCTCGGTTGGTTCGATCCCACGTTCTGAGCGTATGGTGTGTAAGAGGGGATGTAGAGTCCGACAACCCCCTGTGTTCCCTCGAGAGCCACGGGGCGTATGCCAGGTTCCTCCCTGCCATATATTTCTCCATAGACACCCATAATTTGGACCGGTCATTGAAACGCCAATTAAGAATTCTCTGGAGGGCAATAGCCTGGTAGTACCTTCGTAAATCAGGGACCCCCAGTCCCCCGAAGCACTTATGGTGCTGCAGGACCTTCATAGCTATGCGCAGTTTCCGTGTGTTCCAAATGAAAGCAGTGAGCATGTGGGACAGTTGCGCAAAGAAGGCCTTGGGTAGGGAGATAGGGAGCATTTGCATATAGAACAGGATCCTAGGGAGGACGTTCATTTTTATTATGTTCACCCTTCCCAACCACGTGAAGGCAGTTTTTGTCCAGAGGCGCAAGTCTTGTCGGACTGCAGTGAGTAATCTGGGGTATTTCGCTGCATATAGCGTGTCAAAACTATCAGTCAATTGAATGCCCAAGTAACGTAAGGAGGTTGTGGTCCATGTAAAAGGGAATGTGTCTTTCAAGCTGTCCGTCATTGATGGGGATAGTAGTATGGGTAGAATCTCGGATTTATTGTAGTTAATCTTAAAGTTGGAAAGCGTCCCAAAGTATTGAATTTCCGGCATAAGGACCGGCAACAAGATCAGGGGGTTCGACAAGTGTAACACCACATCGTCTGCGTAAGCCGAAAGTTTATGTTCCACTGTACCCACTGTCAGGCCTTTGATGTCGGCGTTCGCTCTCACTCTGCGCAGTAGCAGTTCAAGTGCCAGTGCGAAGAGGAGAGGCGAGAGGGGGCACCCCTGTCTCGTGCCATTCCTGATCGGGAACACAGTTGAGAAAATCCCGTTGACCTTAACCTGTGCACTAGGTTCTGAATAGAGGGCGAGTATCCATGCTAACATGTTTGAGCCTAACCCCAACGAATGCAGGACCTCCTGTTAGAGAAATTAGAAATTATACTTTAAATGTCAACTATGAATATGCATATTAATATGACTATATCTTCTAAAGTTAAAATGTTTGCTTTATATAACTCTATTAATACTTAAATATGCTGAATAAGCTCTAATAGCCCTAATTACTGGAATAAGTCATATGACCATATTCTATTGTGCAAAGATGTGCTGACTCTTACATCTGTCAAATATGGGCTGCGAACCATGAGATAATTTATGTATTCATTGTATGAAATTTCCTGTCATAAGGTGTTGGCTGAAAAAGGATATTTCCCTATTTCCTGCTAACGTCAGAATAAAGGTTGAAATTATACATGGTCAGGACGTTACGAGCAGGAAAAGGGAAGGTTTAAGGGTTATAAAAGCTGAATGTAAATCTATGACAGGCAGAAATGGATCTCTGAAGCAGAAGATATACATTTAACCATTTCTCTTGCATATGCAATAAAATTACTTGACATTTTGGTCCTTCGAAAACGGAAGTCCAAATTCCTGGAAAGTACTAGCCAACAACCCAGTGAACCGATGTCCGTACGGCAAAAAACTGTAAGTCCTCCGTCTTAAATTTGACGTTAACAGAGGCCGGCTCACTGAACTAGTGCCTCCCGGGCAGCGACTTACCGGATCAGCACAAGAGACCGCTCTCGGGGCAAGGTAAGATATTTTCATTTATTATATTATACTTTTAGGCCTAAATGTGATTAGGGATTTAATGAATTAAGGGATTTTGTTACATACATCTAATATAGAGATTAATTGAATGTTTATCTGTTGTGTATATGTTTTGCTTTATCCAAGTTGAGGGAATATAAGTAGATACGTCCGTAGTTTAAATCCCTTTGATATAGGAGTATGGTCCCATTCCAATACCCGGGTGCAGATAAAGGAAATTTGTCGACAAAGGACCTAGGTCCTGACAGCCTTGTAAACTGCAGGAATTCCCGTGGGGGACACATAAATATTCCTACATCAAAAACATGAACCCCTGTTGATACAAAGGTATGGCCTGATAGATTTCCAGGTAACAAATAGAGGTAATTTGACGAGCCCTTGCGCTCAGCCAGCCTCGTATGTTGTGTAAAAAACCTGTACAGGCATTTATAAATACCGTTGAATCAACAAATATTAATGTTTTGATAACGTGTGGGAACAACAGTCGAGAGAAATTAAGGCTCTTTTGTAATTCTGTTCATGCTCCCTACAGTTTACTGAAATATTAATGTTTTGATCAGGGGGGGTTGACCAGTCAGGTGAATTTACGTTCGCCTTGTAATTCTGTTCATTCTCCCTATAAATGAAAAAAAACATTAAGTAAGAAGACAAGACACCAGTATTATAGCAGCACACAAGATCAATAATCTAGAAGTGATATGTCACGACTAGAAAGTTTGTGAGTAGCTGCAGAAGTGATAAGATACTGTGTGCAGGTATTGTGTCAGTGTGAGAAGACCTTACAAAAAAAACTCCGTGTGCACGTTAAAATGAGTATGATCCATGGAAAGTCTGATGGTTTGAATGATGATGCAAAGTATATGTGTAGTCTAGACAAAGAGAATGTGAAACTCCTTAAGACATGAAAAACAAAGTATGATTTTGATGCATTTTTAAATAAGGATTGTTGTGTAATACTGTGTTGTGTAGAAAGCTTAAAAAATAAATAAAAATTATGCCGGCATGTATGTATGTGTATATATATGTATGTATATATGTGTATATATATATATATATATATATATATATATATAAAAAAAGAAAAAAAAAAAAGAAAAGAAAAATAAGGAAACAGAATAAATTAGGTCTTCCCCAGGCAAAGAAATGGCTTGAGGAGGCTAACTGTAGGTTAAAATCATAAAAAAAAAAATCATAAAAAGACTATGTTTTTAGACAAAGAGGAGGACAATAATATGACCGTCCTCCGAAGTTTAGTGCAGCAAGTATTGACTGAACAAAATGCGACAAACCTAATGCACCCGACAGCCCCTACACACCCTTTAGAGGACTCTCCAATCCCACCGACAGAAGCTGCTCCCCCTCTGACTTCACCACCCGCTCCCAATTCCCTATTGCAGACCTGCAGTCCCCACCACCAGATGGGACAGAGGTATGCAACAAGTTACCCCGCTGACCCTCCTTACAGCAATCCCAAGGTCCACATAGCTCAATTCAGGGATGGTATCATGGGAATGGTTGCTAGCTATCATCTCAATGTGAGGGAAATAGAGCAGGTCACCAGACAGGTACTGGGACCTGACTGGCATCATGTAGTGGGAGATTGGAGTGGATTAAACAACCAGGGAGGGGTGTTGCCTCAGGATGATGCAGCACTCAAAAACAGAAGAAATGCTCTTATAGCAAAGATAGAGAGAGGATAGATGGATACGTCAAGCCGACTGGTCCATTATAAATCAGTGTATATGGGGAGAAGAGGAAACAGTGGATAATTTCATTGTTAGGATAAAGAAGAATTTTAAAAACCACTCTGGGATAGAAATCCCAGTAGATCAAGTGAACGATAGCCCATATGAACAACAGCTAAAGAATGCAATCCTGAAGGGGCTGCTAGTCCTTATATCAAGTTTTGTTAACGAACACATGATTAACCATAGGATCTGCAGACTCTAGGAGCTAATCAAGTATGTGAGGCATGCTGAGGGACACTTCCAACCAAAAAAGAAAGTAAAGAAAAGGATGAGGGGGGAGTGTTTCCTGTATGGTAAAAGTGTGTCTGCAGAGAGAGAAGCAGAAGGATGGGAAAGAATCTGATATTTTGGATGTGTGTAATGTTGAAACTTGTTTGCATGCTGAAGCCAAGCCAGAAATAACCTGGATTGCAAAGAGTAGTTGGGTAACATTTCTCTGTGACACTGGGGCTTGTAGGACCCTGATACACCCGCTGGATATGCCACCAGGGGTAAAGGGAAAAGGTTTAGTATATGTAAAATCTGCAAATGGGTTGATGCACCAGGAGGCCGTGTCTGAAGGCCTTACTGTGGAAAATCCACAGACAGGTAAAAAGGCTCAGTGTAAAATTGTAATGTCAACTAAATGTCCTGTTAATTCGTTGGGTAGAGACATGTGGCATGCTCTTGATATTTCTGTCGTACCAGTGGAGGGGGGCCTCAAAGCCCATCGGCTGTGTGAAAAACAAATCACAGCTGTGGATAATGAGCCCTGATACTGGTACAGCTTGGATTTACAAACTGAGGGATTAAAGATGCCCAAAACCCTGACAGAAATAATTGAAGAGCCTGTGAGGAAAGGTACAAGGTCCAGACGAACCTCTATTGCACTATCTACTACAAAAGGACCACTGGGCCTGATAGGTCTTATGAGAAACAGTTAATGAGTTGCACTAACACTGAAGTGCTCTTAAGATACCTGTACTGTGATAAGAAAGGAAATAACATGGCTACTTGTCTCCTACCACAGCCTATTCTGCAAATATACAGGCAGGATACTGTACCTCATGTTTCGGTCACTCGGAACTCCGAGGTATCATGGCATGAGCTGGGAGAACTTATCACAGACTGGGTCAAATTAACAGATGAGGAACTGAAATCCAGAGGGAATCAGAGGTACAGATTAGCGTGGTTTGTTGAATGTACAACCAGAACTTGCGTGATTGAAGTTTTGACAAAAGACAGTGACTGACACTTTTTGACCCGAGGGGAAGGGGATGCCTTAAAAGACGTCCCCGATTTCTTGTGATCAAAAGGAAAGACAGACGTAGGGCTAATTAAGACAGACAGTCAGTTCTGGTTTGCACTTATGTACAAGGGAAAACTCACAAGAAATGTTCAATGCTTTGTCTCGAGTTGTACCTCCCAGTGGGAGTCAAATTCTCTTGTATGTGGATGACATTCTGGTAGCGGCTCCTCTGGAGCGACAATGTAAAATTGACACCTTGGCTCTGATGCATTTCCTCGCAGAACAAGGTCACAAGGTTAGCAAAATAAAATACAACTTTTGAAAACCAAGGTGAAATACCAGGGTTACATTATATCTCAAAAAGGCAGACATCCAGATGAGATCCGAAAAGAGGCCATCCTTCAAGCCCCCAAACCACGTAAAAATAAAGAAATGATGTAATTTCTTGGCATGGCAAATTTCTGTAGAGCATGGATAGCTAATTATGCTACGGAGGTGGTGCCTCTTTCTGATCTCATCTATGGTACACAAATGTCTGCAAAAGGTTCCATCCAGTGGAATGTGCAAGCAGAGGATGCATTTACAAAGGTGAAGCACCTCATTGTGGGTTCTACTGTGCTTAGCCTACCCAATTACAGTAGAAACCCTTTAGCAGACTGTAGATTGTAAAGAGGGGTACATGACTTCTGCTCTCACTCAGGTTTATGAGAACGAACACAAACTAGTTGCATTTTACTTAACTAATTTGCCCCACTGTGTACAAGCTGTAGTAGCAGCCTCATTGGCCATACGGTCATCTGCATTGATAGTATTGTTCCACCCCTGGTACTTAAAGGTCTCACATGTTATTTAGGTGATCTTACTATAAGACAGAATCTCCTATTTATCTCCAGTCAGGCATTTATCATGTATGACTACACTTCTGGGACAACCACACGTTACAATCAAGAAGTGTACTACATTGAATCCTGCTACACTAATGCCAACACCTGGTGATGGGGATCCACATGATTGTGCAGCTCAAAATTGATGAACGGGTACTCCCTAGGAAGGATATCACTGATGTTCCCTTTCTAGATGCTGACATTTTTGTTGATGGGTCGTGTAGAAAAAACGATAAATCAAACGGCTTATGCTATAGTAACACATGACCAGGTCATTGAAGCTAGACCTTTTCCCAGTTCCTATTCTGCACAACAAGCTGACATTATAGCCCTGTCAAGGGCCTGCAGTCTAGGGGAAGGGAAAAATAAATAGATATTTATACTGACAGCCAATACGCTTTCTCTACACATATTTGCCCAGCAATGGAAAAAAGGGGTATGATTACGTTGCCATGGGAAACCGATCACACAGAGATCTCATTCTTGCCCTTCTAGAACATGTACAAAAACCAGCACAAGTGGCTATTTGTAAATGTGCGGCACATAGAAAGGGAACAGATCCAATTACCCTAGGGAATGCACTAGCAGACAAGACAGCAAAGGAAGCTTCTGAAGGACAGCAATGACAAACATATACAGTTTCCCAAGTAAATGATGAGGTACAGAGAGCTATTGATGAAACATGGTTATCAGAAATGCAGAAAACATCACCGGCAGGTGAAAATCAAAGTGGTTATATACAGGGTCAACACTGGTCAATGGTATATACACATGTACAGAAGGTAAACCTAACTTATCTACATCACTATTCACGTATGCTGTGTTATTGAGTCATGGGTAGGCCCATACCTCAAAAGGAGGGATGGTACTGGGTGTACACAACATATGGGTTTACAAAACTACTCTGAAAATTTTGTCTCACATATCCGATTTGTAACAGATACCATGCACAAGGTGCCCTAAGAGCCTTAAGGGGTCATTCCCCACAACCCCCTTATCCCTTTCACACAATATGCATGGATTTTATTGAATTGAACAAATGTGAGAATAAGTACTGTCTGGTTATTGTGTACAGGTTTATAAAGTGGGTGGAAACTTTTCCTATGGCGCACACGGATGGACAGTCAGTAGCCAAAGTACTAATCAAAGAGGTGATTCCACGACAAGGGATCCCCGCGCTGATTTACAGTAACAATGGCTCCAATTTTGTAAACTAAACAATACAACTAATTGGTATATGGTACAATATCTGACCTACTAGGGAGAATCACTATTTAGGTTGTAACCCCTGGTCAGAACACCCCAGCCCCCGAGCCAACTCAGTTTCAACTTAATACCTCTTTGTTTAAAACAGATTTTACTTACAAGGAACAATTAAGTATAGAAACAGGATTTGGAGACAAAAATTAGTGGATAGAATGGGTCAAATACACAACTCAATCTAAGGGGTTAAGTGATTGTATTTCTTGTGCAAACCCAAGACCACAACTAGCTACCATTCCTCTCCCTGAAGAGGAAACAGATTTAGCTTGCATAATAAGACTGTTTTCAGAAAATATTACTGGGTCTGAATGTGCAAATGAGAAAAAGAGATACCCTAAAACTAAAATGCAAAGTACACCCCCTTCAGTACAAGTATTACCAGGAAATTTTTCTAGTTTCTCTAACAAAGATAAGGATGGTACAAAGGTTGGCACTCTATCTCCTGAATACTGTGCGACCACAACATCAACTACAGACATTAAGTATCAACTAAAATGGTTTCAGGAACAGAAACGGCAACTAGCTGATGTTTGGTGGCTGTGTGGGGACAAGAAACTAAGGCTCAGACTGCCACCTAGATGGGAGGGTAGTTGTGCCCTTACCCGCCTGTTGCTTCCCTTTTATATTGTTCCTATGACTAATAAATTGATGAGACTAACAGGTAAACACTATTTTAAGAGACTTAAGTGTCCAGAATCATTTTGACAACCAGGTATATATAGACTCAATAGGTGTTCCACGAGGAGTTCCGGATGAATTTAAAGCACAGAATCAAGTAACAGCAGGACTCACCTCACTCTTCCTATGGGTACAGCCCAATAAGAATGTCGACTGGATAAACTACATTTACTACAACCAGCAGAGGTTTGTGAATTACACCAGAGATGCTATCAAAGGTATAGCAGCACAATTGGACGCCACCTCTTTGACAGCGTGGCAGAACCGTATAGCATTGGATATGTTGCTGGCAGAAAGGGGCGGGGTATGCGAAATGTTCGGCACCTTCTGCTGCACTTTTATTCCAAATAATACGGCACCTGATGGAAGTATCACCAAGGCTTTGCAAGGCCTACAAATGTTATCCCAGGAACTAACTGAGAACTCTGGTGTAGAGAACCCCTTAACAGGACTCTTTGAAAAATGGTTTGGTAAATGGGGTGATCTTGCAAAAGGTTTGCTCATCTCTGTTGTCATGGCAGCCACGGTCCTTACGCTGTGTGGATGTTGCTGCATTCCTTGTATTAGAGGAATTCTTCAAAGACTGATTGACACATCACTAACAAAGACTATGTTTTTTCAGAACAACACTGAACTATACCCGGAACCTGATGAAGATGAACTTACAGTCCTTTCAAAAGACTTATTTGTCTAAATGATAATACCTGGTAAAATAAAGAACCTGGATATTTGAATTATTGACATTATAAGTATAAAAGGGGGCAGCTGTTAGAGAAATTAGAAATTATACTTTAAATGTCAACTATGAATATGCATATTAATATGACTATATCTTCTAAAGTTAAAATGTTTGCTTTATATAACTCTATTAATACTTAAATATGCTGAATAAGCTCTAATAGCCCTAATTACTGGAATAAGTCATATGACCATATTCTATTGTGCAAAGATGTGCTGACTCTTACATCTGTCAAATATGGGCTGCGAACCATGAGATAATTTATGTATTCATTGTATGAAATTTCCTGTCATAAGGTGTTGGCTGAAAAAGGATATTTCCCTATTTCCTGCTAACGTCAGAATAAAGGTTGAAATTATACATGGTCAGGACGTTACGAGCAGGAAAAGGGAAGGTTTAAGGGTTATAAAAGCTGAATGTAAATCTATGACAGGCAGAAATGGATCTCTGAAGCAGAAGATATACATTTAACCATTTCTCTTGCATATGCAATAAAATTACTTGACACCTCCCACAGGTAGGACCAGTCAATGCGGTCAAACGCTTTCTCGGAAAGTATCAGGTAGGGGAGGGGGTCTTCTCTATTCTTAGCCCAATGTATGAGCTGGATCGCACGTATGGAATTGTCCCGAGTCTCTCGTCCCGTAATGAAACCCGTTTGGTCTGGGTGTATTACATGGGGTATAAGGTGTTTCAGTCGGTTTGCTAGTATTTTCGCAAATATCTTTACGTCGGTGTTCAGAAGGGATATGGGGCGGTAACTTTGTGTGACTGTAGGGTCTTTGGCCTCTTTCGGGATAACCGAGATGTGTGCTAGAAGGGCCTCCGAGGGGATGGTGCAACCCTTTGTTAGGGAATTAAAATAACTGCACATCCGACGAGTATCGGGGAGAATTTGGCGTAGTACGCTTTAGTAAACCCGTCAGGGCCCGGGCTTTTCCCGTTGGGCAGAGATTTGATAGTGGATTTGACCTCCGCAGTAGTTATGGGGGTTTCTAAATCAGTTCGCTGGTCTTCCGTCAGAGGAGTGAGCCCATTAACAGACAAGTATTTGCGGATTTTCGTCAGTCTGGCCAATCTGGAATCTGGGGACACGTCGGCATCCAGATTATAGAGATCGGTGTAATAGCCCCTGAACTCTGCTGCTATCTTGAAGGACTAAAACGTCAGAACCCCCGAGGAGGAGCGGAGCTTATGTATTTGCATCTGGGCCCGTTTCGCGCGCAAGGCTCTCTCCAACATGCGGCCGCACTTGTTACCGTGTTCATAGTACTTATGTCAAAGGTACCTCAGTTGTCTCCACGCTTGGCGTTCTAGTAAGCTCGAGAATAGTTCCCTAAACTTAATTAGTTCCCGCAGGGCCTCAGGGTCACCCCCAGACTTGTGTTTGAGTTCCGCTTGTTGAAGTGCAGAAAAGACTCTATTGTAGTCCGCCTGCCTTTCCCTTTTCATTTTAGAGTCGAGGGCGATGAGCTCACCCCGTATCACAGACTTGTGACATTCCCAGACCGTACCCTCACTTAGGTCATCCGACCTAAGCGTGCGAGTGTGTCGGTCGGCTGTGCGAGGTGTCCAAAGAAGGGTCGGGGCTCACATTAAAGTCACCTCCCAGAATCAGAGACCCCTCCCTGAACCCCTCTAGCCGCTCCATAATTGCGTCGAGGAAGGTCAGCTGGTTTGAATTAGGGGCATAGATATTGGCAAAGGTGTATTTAGTACCTGCTATGGTGCCTTTCAGAAAGACATATCTACCCTGGGGGTCAATTAGGTTACCTGTGTGCTGGAAGGGACAATTTTTATGGACGGCCACCGCCGTGCCTCTGGATTTGCTAACCGGGGAGGTGCTGATGTACCACTGACTATACAGGTGAGTGGGCAGTTAAGGTACAGATTGGTGGGTGAAGTGCGTCTCCTGCAGAAAGACTACCTGAGCTTTCAACTTTTTCAATTCCCACCAGAGTTTTCTACGTTTGTACGGGGAGCAGAGGCCACGAACATTATATGAGGTTACCTTAATGTCCGCCATCGAGACACTGTGTCGGGAGTCAGCGGCGATCCTGGCGGTGAGGTCCAGGGCGGGCTGCGGAAGCCTGGGTGTCTCCTGTGGAAAAACAAAAAAAGAGAGGGGGTGGGGAGGGGGCAGGGGGACAGAGGTTGAATGAAAGAGGGAAAAAAGAGAGAGAGAGAGAATAACGAATATTAACATCAAGAATACCATTGACCTTAAGAGGAACCTAACAGTGGTTCGAAAAAACTGCAGGCTGGGCCCGGAGGGTCCCCCTATCACAGGGGACCCACCTGGTCCAGGCCTTTCATCCCAAATGGGATCAATACCCATACATGGGTGGCCTACTGGGGGATCGTGGGCCGACATGAAAAAGGGTAAGAGGGGAAGGTCCGCCCCGTCTCCACCTTAGAAGAACTTCTCTGGGGCACTGGGTGTCGGGGGGAGGGGTAAACAAGACGGCTACAGGGCATGGATAAGTCTGAGGGGTAGAGTCAGGCACATATGGTTCCAAGGGTAGAGCTAAGATGGGATAGGTTTGCTCCTAGGGCAGAGTCCAAGCAGTCTCTCTGGGCTATCAGAACTCCCAATCTAAGCTAGGCCCGGTCAGTAGTGCAGCGGTCCAAGGTGTGTACCGAGCCCTCCATACCCCCGGTGGGGGCGGCAATGTAAACTGTCTCAACATGGGGAGGAGGTGTGAAGTTTGAGTTCCGGGTAGGACCATCAGTCTCTCGGCTCAGAGGGGCCAGGGGAAGCCTCAGTATCCTGGCGGAGGGGGCTGCGCCTGCGGTTGCGGCATTGCGGCATTTGCATCCAGGGTTGAGGTAGTCGGACGGCTGGGAAGCCTGTCATCTCAGGGTCCCCACGCCAGACCGGGAAGTCCACATCGTCCAGCCCTAGGGCCAAGAGGAAATAAGGGAGATCATCCCTAGTGCGTAGAGTAACCGTGCGCCCGGATTTGGTCACCTGGAGGCAGAAGGGGAAGCCCCAGCAATACGGGAGGCCTGCGTCTTGGAGGGCCACCAACACTGGTTTTAGGGCCCGTCGCTGCATGAGTGTGCGCCGTTAGATGTCCTGGTAGAAGCAGAGGTGGGTGTCATCAAAGTCAAAGAAGGGCTTGTTGCGCATTTTCTGCATGATCTGCTCTTTAAGGGTGTACTTGTGCAATTTACATATGATGTCCCTGGGGTTATCAGCATCTTGGGAAGGAGGCCGCAGGGCTCTGTGGGCTTGATCAATTTCAATGGGAGTGGTGCTGGGGAGCTCCAGTATTTCCCGGAATATTCCTTGCATTGAGGGGATGATATCTTTGAGAGCAGTAGCTTCAGGCAAGCCACGGATTCGTATGTTTGCCCGTCTGCTGCGGTTTTCAGAATCCTCAAGCTGTGACAGCAGGGATTCTAGCTTTTGATCCTGGGCTGCACATCTCATCTGCAGGGCTGTTATGGAGGGGAGGGCCTCATCCAACCGTTGTTCTAATGACTCCACTCATGTGCCCAGATGAGTAGTATCCTCCTTAAGCTGGGCAATATCCTCTCTAAAGGCTTTTTCCACTTGGGCCGTAAATTTCTCCAGGTCCTCTCTTGTAGGGAGGGACCATATGTGTTTTTTAATGTCCCCATCGCCTATGAGGTCCGCAATGTCGGATCCCTCAGCCCAGGAAGTGGCCGATCCAGGGGAAGCCAGGGGTGCAGAGTCACTCACCGATCCGGGCGATGGCTGCGGGGACACGTCAGGCTGTGTGAGCTGCTTCTGGGAGAGCTGCTTCTGTGACGCCGCATGTTGCCTTGTCCCTTTGCCGGCCGGTGCCATCTTGGATTTGTCCGGGGCCTTGCCGCGGGTCCCGGGAAAGTATGTGTCCAGCTGCTCCTGCCGGAATCTGTTACTTCCCGACTCGTGAGCTGTGTTCCGCCGCCTCTGTGACATATCATGAGCTGAGTCGGGGCTCAGGAACGCCGGTGTTCTGCTGTGCTAGCTGCGGTGGGAACGGAGCACGGAACAAACACGCCCTCACAGCTCCATGTCCAGGACACGCCCTGAGAGGGATCTTTATGAAGATAATTATATTCCCTTATTAAATAAAATAAAACTAGAATTGAAGGGGTACCCTATAGAAAAACTATCTTGGCTAGGTAGAATAAACATTATTAAGATGATGATACTGCCTAAAGCTCTGTACATTTTTCAAACACTCCCAATAAAAATCCCAGATATATACTTTAAAATACTGAGGAAGATAATATAGAGATTCATATGGAAAGAAAAGAGGCCTTGCATATCAGTCGAGACCCTGACTAGATCTAGACATGAGGGAGGACTATATCTACCAGAGTTTAGAAGATACTATGAGGCAGCAGGGATGAGCCGAACACCCCCCGTTCGGTTCGCACCAGAACCTGCGAACAGACAGAATGTTCGTGTGAACGTTAGAACCCTATTAAATACAATGGACTCGAACGTTCGAAATCTAAAGTGCTAATTATAAAGGCTAATATGCAAGTTATTGTCCTAAAAAGTGTTTGGGGACCCGGGTCCTGCCCCAGGGGACATGTATCAATGCAAAAAAAAGTTTTAAAAACGGAAGTTTTTTCGGGAGCAGTGATTTTAATAATGCTTAAAATGAAAAAATAAAAGTGAAATTTTCCTTTAAATTTCGTACCTGGGGGGTGTGTATGATATGCATGTAAAGTCACGCATGTTTCCCGTGCTTAGAACTGTCCCTGCACAAAATGTCATTTTTGAAGGAAAAAAAAGTCATTTAAAACTCACTCGCGGCTATTAAAGAATTGTCGGCTTTTATCAATACATAGAAAAGTAATTGATAAAAAAAAAAAAATGTGGGGGTCCCCCCAAATTCAATTACCAGGCCCTTCGGGTCTGGAATGGATATTAAGGGGAACCCAGCCGCAAATTTAAAAAAAAATGCGTGCGGTTCCCCCAAATATCCATACCAGGCCCTTCAGATCTGGCATGGATTTTAAGGGGAACTCCACCCCAAATTTGAAAAAAAATGGCGTGGAGTCCCCCCAAAAATCCATAATAGACCCTTATCCGAGCATGCAACCTGGCAGGTCGCAGGAAAAGAGGGGGGGACGAGAGAGCGCCCCCCCCTCCTGAACCGTGCCAGACCACATGCCCTCAACATGGGGAGGATGTCCCCATGTTGATGGGGACAAGGGCCTCATCCCCACAACCCTTGCCCGGTGGTTGTGGGGGTCTGCGGGCAGGGGGCTTATCAGAATCTGGAAGACCCCTTTAACAAAGGGGACCCCCAGATCCCGGCCCCCCCATGTGAATTGGTAAGGGGTACATTGTACCCCTACCATTTCACGAAGAAAGTGTAAAACAAATGTAAAAAAAAAAAACACACAAACACCTTGGAAAAGTCCTTTATTAAAAAAAAAAAATAATAATAAAAAAAAAACATTCCAGCGATGAAATCCAGTGTCCCGCGGCGATCCCGATGTCCAGCGCTGTCCGTCATTGGCTGAGCCTGAGCGGACCTGATGGGGAACTTCCTCCGCAGTGTTTTAAATATATAGACCCGCCTTTTCTAAAGTTCCCCATCAGGTCCGCTTAGCCTTACACCTAGTCATTGGCTGAGCGGACCAGATGCGGAACATGAGAAGGGGCGGGTCTATTCATGTATTACACAGTGAAGGAAGTTCCCATCAGGTCCTCACAGGCCAATGACGTAGGCGGGGTCTGACATACGAGGGGGCGGACCTGATGGGGAACTTCCTTCACTGTGTAATACATGAATAGACCCGCCCCTTCTAAAGTTCCCCATCAGGTCCGCTTAGCCTTACACCTAGTCATTGGCTGAGCGGACCAGATGCGGAACATGAGAAGGGGCGGGTCTATTAATGTATTACACAGTGAAGGAAATTCCCCATCAGATCTGCCCCCTCATATGTCAGACCCCGCCTACGCCATTGGCCTGAGCGGACCTGATGGGGAACTTCCTTCACTGTGTAATACATGAATAGACCCGCCCCTTCTCATGTTCCGCATTTGGTCCGCTCAGCCAATGACTAGGTGTAAGGCTAAGCGGACCTGATGGGGAACTTTAGAAGGGGTGGGTCTATACATTTAAAACACTGCGGAGGAAGTTCCCCATCAGGTCCGCTCAGGCTCAGCCAGCCAATGACGGACAGCGCTGGACATCGGGATCGCCGCGGGACACTGGATTTCATTGCTGGAATGTTTTTATTTTTATTTATTTTATTTTTTTAATAAAGGACTTTTCCAAGGTGTTTGTGTGTTTTTTTTTTACATTTGTTTTACACTTTCTTTGTGAAATGGTAGGGGTACAATGTACCCCTTACCAATTCACATAGGGGGGCCGGAATCTGGGGGTCCCCTTTGTTAAAGGGGTCTTCCACATTCTGATAAGCCCCCTGCCCGCAGACCCCCACAACCACCGGGTAAGGGTTGTGGGGATGAGGCCCTTGTCCCCATCAACATGGGGACATCCTCCCCATGTTGAGGGCATGTGGCCTGGTACGGTTCAGGAGGGGGGGAGGGCCGCTCTCTCGTCCCCCCCTCTTTTCCTGCGGCCTGCCAGGTTGCGTGCTCGGATAAGGGTCTGGTATGGATTTTTGGGGGGACTCCACGCCATTTTTTTTTATTTGGGGTGGAGTTCCCCTTAAAATCCATGCCAGATCTGAAGGGACTGGTATGGATATTTGGGGGAACCGCACGCATTTTTTTTTTAAATTTGCGGCGGGGTTCCCCTTAATATCCATTCCAGACCTGAAGGGCCTGGTAATTGAATTTGGGGGGACCCCCACGCTTTTTCTTTCTTTTTATCAATGACTTTTCTATGTATTGCCAGGAGCCGACAATTCATTAATAGCCGCGAGTGAGTTTTAAATGACTTTTTTTCCTTCAAAAATGACATTTTGTGCAGGGACAGTTCTAAGCACGGGAAACATGCACGACTTTACATGCATATCATACACCCCCCCCCCCCCCCCCCCCAGGTACAAAATTTAAAGGAATATTTCACTTTTATTGTTTCACTTTAAGCATTATTAAAATCACTGCTCCCAAAAAAACGGCCGTTTTTAAAACATTTTTTTGCATTGATACATGTCCCCTGGGGCAAGACCCGGGTCCCCAAACACTTTTTAGGACAATAACTTGCATATAAACCTTTATAATGAGCACTTTAGATTTCTCACATAGACTTTTCTAATTTGCTGCGAACACCCCAAATTGTTTGCTGTTCGGCGAACAGGCAATGTTCGAGTCGAACATGAGTTTGACTCGAACTCGAAGCTCATCCCTATGAGGCAGCTGTATTAAAAAGGATAACAGACTGGATGCAGGGAAATGGACAAACGAAAAAATGGGTAGGAGTAGAAGAAAGTTTGAGTAATAGGGACTTTTTTTTCAATTTCTTTATTTATTTATCTGCTTTATCGAGCATACAAGAGAAATGACAAATAACAAATTTACTGATTCAGTTCAAACCAATGAGTACCCACTGGGTCTATTCAATATGCAACCTTCCTCTTGACTTAAATACAACATATACCTAGTTATATTGAAATATACCCTCTCTTTTGGTTCTTCCCCTCCTAAATACCTGGACTCCCCCCCCCTTTTTTTAAAAAAACTCCAATTAACTCAAATTGACCCAAAAAAAAAATGTAAAAATAAAAAACCCCATCCAGAAAATATTTATCTCCAGTCGGCAGGGGAGGTAGAGGAACCAGAGCTGTCCTCTCACCCCCCACTTTTTCCTCATCTCAAATTTCAAAAAGGGACTTCCCTTCTTCCGAGTATTTAAATATGTTCCATTGTGCCCAGGTTTCAGAGTACATCTCATGTCGGTTTTGACATGATAGTGTCAAATCCTCCATCCTATTTACTTCTTCGATTCGTATGAACCATGAGAAGATTGTTGGAGGTTTCGTGTCTCTCCACTGCCGAGCTATACACGCTCTAGCCCCATTGATAAGATGGCGTAAAATTGATTTACTGTATGTTTTCCCCGGTATTTCGGATACGTGCAGCAAGAATAAAGCCGGATCTTCTGGGAGGTTATAATCAGTGAATTTCTGTGCTATCCGACGTACCTCCCTCCAGAAATGCTGCAGCTTCAAGCACGACCAGAAAACATGAAGTAATGTCCCTCTTTTTTCCTGGCATCTCCAACATTTGTCCGGGATCTCCGGCAAATATTTATTAAGCAATGAGGGTGTTCGATACCATCTTGTCATGATTTTAAAATTGGTTTCTTGGGCCCTAGTACATATAGAAGATTTTAACACAAGATTTATAATCTAATATAAAATTATGTTACAACAAGTATAACATTAACAGCGCTTATGTGAAATATAAAATATTGCACCTTGGTTATAAAATATATACCGCAGAATATCAGCAACAAATAAGTATCAGCATAACCATGTGAAAAATAACAGCACGATCCTACAGTCCCGGGCCTCAGGAGTTCTTTTGAATTGTGTGAGTGTTCACTAACCTCACTGAGCAGACGGATCATCCCCGGTGATATGCTTTATGCTATTTATTTTCTTGTAAGCATGTTTGTATACGGGGGGACATTTTGGATTTTTTATTAAAGGATTTTATGCTATGTGAAGCTCAATTTGTCTTACATGCCCGCATTGCTGCACGCACTTATGCTTATTGCCTGAGAGCCTGGAGATTTCTTGAAGGAAGCTGACTGGAGATTTAAAGAGGAGCTGACAGGCGGTTAACCATCTGGAGTCTGGTAAGCACATTACCTTAGGGGAGTGGAATTGCTTAGAGAATGATGGAAGTACAAATTGCAACATGATCTGTTTAAATTGAAGAACCACAGTGATTGAATTATCAGAGAGTATCTCTCATATGAAAGACTTAACGGCTATTGGATCTACATTTCAGTTCCCTCTGTTGTAACTGGTGTTTGAACTCATTGGGAAGTTCTGTCACTTCAATACTAGTGACATTTAACAGTGGGTGGACTTTGCAGTTTGTGAGGAATCCTTTAATCCTGTAGGATCGTGCTGTTATTTTTCACATGGTTATGCTGATACTTATTTGTTGCTGATATTCTGCGGTATATATTTTATAACCAAGGTGCAATATTTTATATTTCACATAAGCGCTGTTAATGTTATACTTGTTGTAACATAATTTTATATTTCTATTATACTTACTACTCTACTTATAACGGCAGCTAATTGAGCAGATTAACATTAGACCATCCTTGAGCGCTAGGATCAGATACACCACGGTGACCATTCTGATTTATCTACATAAAAGTTTTATAATCTGCCTATGTTGTGCCTGAGAAAATGTCCTGTCCAATGTCATTTCCCACTTCCTTATATATGGAGGAACATAGTCCTCTGAAGGAGCAATCAATAATCCATATATTTGAGAGTGTATGATAACAAGGGCCCGTCTCCTCACACAGCTTTTCTAAAGGGGTCAATGGTCTTAAAAATCCCTCCGGAGGTGGGAGAATATTGAAAAAAAATGTCATAATTGTGCTCCATATAGAGGTTTTTCACAAGAGATACCTGCAATAACAAAAGAAACCTTTAGAATGTGTAATAGAGTGTGTAAAACAAAAAAAGTGTCTCTATAACAGTCCGTTGTTGCCCCTCGTGGGTACAGACTACTTCCCGCCAGGAAAGGGGGATGGGGTCTTCCTGAGATGGGCAACATCAGACACATTAAAATTGAAGGATGTACTGAAAGGGAATTGTAACGGGTGGGCCCTTGGAACCCAGAAGTTCTTAGAAAGTATGAGCCAGAAAATAATGGACATTGAGAATATGTCTTGGATTGCTTTAAAATGGGTCTGTAATAGTTATCCACAATATTCCCCAGGATATCTGTAAAGGACTATTTACTGGTTGTTTGATTCTGAACTCAACAGGTTAATTGAGAGATGCTGATGTGTTCAACTTCAACCACCTGGCTGCCTGTGTAATGTAGATTAAATCCAGACTAGCTTCCATCAAAGACCTTTTCATTGTTGTTTGTGATGATGTGGATTGGAGCTTGGTAGACCGTCTGGCTGCCTATTATGGGATGTTTAAGTGTCTTGCTGTGAGGAAAGGGGGGGGGATCACTACAGCAATCCCTCCTGCTAAGACTGTTTACTGAAGGAGAAGTTTGAACACACCTGACCTGTATCACCATTGTCATTGGACAGTTTAACCCGCCCTGTTCCCCAAGGATGGGAGGGAAGTGTTTTGTAGAGAAGTGTGTTACCATGTGCTTGTAATAAAGATTCATTCTCTGTTTTGGAACTTCAACACAGACCATTGTCTCGTTTGTGCGGGGAGAATTATTTGAATGGGGTCTTATTCGGCTGGTTGGAGTGTTTGGTAGCTGCTGTGTGTTCGGGAATGGAATATATTTAAACGACGTTAACCCCTGTCGTTACAGGAACATTTTGTAAATACACTACTGAAACCTCTACGTGCCATGAATGAGCTGACCTCATGGGAAAAACTTATAGAGTGGGGGGGAACGGGAAGGCAGGGGATATCAAACATATATAGGATATTGTCACCTCTAAGGGGCCCCAAGACAATGAAAATATTGGAAAGTTGGGAATTAGAACTAAACCAAATTATAACAGATGAAAAGAAGAGTTTTTGACTACGTCCATTCTACTTCAATAGAGGCAAAAGTAAAAGAAATGAACTATAAGCTCCTAACTAAATAGTATTTGGTTCCAACAAAATTACATAGAATAAATAAGGAGTTATCACCCCTATGTTGAAGAGAGTGTGGGATGGAGGGAACACACGCCCATATATGGTGGCACTGCCCCCTGATACAGGAATACTGGAGAGAGATATTAAGTTTGATAAAGAAGATTAGTGGATTTGAGGTCAAACTAGATCCATGGTATTGCCTGTTTCACAATACGGGGATGACAAAGAAAAAATATAGAATGACTTTGGTACCATATTTGTTGAACGGAGCTAAAGTATTAATACCATGGAAATGGAAAGAAAAAAAAGTGCCATCAATAGGAGAATGGTTAAGAGAGATGGATAGAATTAGACTGATGGAGGAGCTGCTCTCAAATCATAATGAGAGTAGACCAAAGTTTGATAAGATCTGGAAGGGATGGAGAGAGTTTAAGGAATCAGAGGCCTATTTGGAAGGGCTAGGGGAGTGAGGGAATGGTTTTATCCCTCTTTCTCCTTCTGTCCTTCCTTTCTAGTCTTTATCCCCTTTTCTCTTCTCTCTTCTCCCTTTCTTTTTTTTTTTGATTTTACACATTTGTAGGCTTGGAGTGGGAGCCTTCTTAAATTATATCACATATATTTTTTTATTTTTTTTCCCCTGTTTCACTAGATTTTGGTGATATAAATTTTTCCTGTCACCAGGAATTCAATAAAAATTATATATTTTTTTTTCTTTTCTCTCACATATTAGTAGGCTTGAAGTGGGAGCCTTCTTAAATTTTATCACATATATATTCTGTACCACTAGATTTTGTTGATATTAATTTTCACTGATATTAAGAATTTGATCTCTCCGTTATCTGGAATTTTTTTATTTTTTTTCTCTTACATTAGTAGGCCTGATTTCTCTTAAATCAGTATACACATAATTTCATATCACTAGATTCGTTTTTTTTTTTTTTTAGGGCAATCACTATAGGGATATTGTTTTATGATAGATTCATGTCACGACACACTTGCACTTTAAACCTTAGATTCACAAGAGAGGGAGTACATGGGGGATTAAGCCCCTTCCATCCACCCCTTTTTTTTTCTTTTGCTTCTCTGATTTGCTTGGCTTCTCTCCTCTCTATCTTTCTTCTTCCCCTCCTGACTCCTACATCTGGGGGATTGAGAGGATGGGGGCCATGGAGATGGGTATACTCTATATAGGATAAGAAGATCTTTTAGTATAAACTGCCATTAACATTTTTGGTTCATTTCAATGAAGGGGTATATATTGAGATCGTGTATGTGTGTTATGTTTATGTGGTTTAAATATTTATATATTGTTATGCATGTAATGTTGAAAAAGATTAATAAAAAGATTTAAAAGAAGAAAATTAAGAAAGAGCTGCTACTCTTTGCCATGCTACAGTTCCATTTTAAATTTTTACTAGGAAAAGTAAGAGGGAAGAAACACCCCTTGTCCACTTGTCCAAATTAATACAAATTTGATAATAGGATAAAAGAGGTTTATTGACAGTAATGGCAAGTGGAATGGACCTCCCCTTCTTCAGGTCCTTTGTTGCCAACTGTTAAATGGGAAAGATTCCCAAGCCGAATATCTATTTACAGGGTACTGGTCCCACATTGGCAAAATGGCAGCTGTGATTGCAACAACAGCCTTCCCTCCTACATTTTTTAGTCTATATGTGGGAACCATAAGGCCGGACCAAAAAGGCAGCAGCCCATACCCCAAAAAAGGGATACTGCAATTATACTACATTGGGCACAATCTACTGGAGGAACTCTCTGACTTGCCCACACTATCACCCATCTACCACTAGGAACTGAACTAAGTCCAGCACAAACGAGGAGCAATTTTAAATTTTCACTCTACCTAAAACTGATATTTTTGTGTTTGGTAGAGTTCCTCCTGTATCTCAGGGACTCTATAGGTGAGATCTCTGTGCTGAGTTCCTAGGTTCAATTACCTGCTGTGGCCAATTTGGGGGGCTTGCACCATCCCAGTTTTTTTTTTTTTTTTTTTTTTTACATTTTATATTTAGGAAAATATAAGAGTGGGAACTGGAACACACAAAGGTGGAAAGGAACAGGAGTTAAAAATTCTGGCAGCTGGATGTTACTGTCAGGGTAGTGAAGATGTAAGAAGGCAGGGGCTGGCTCAACCCACCAGGCTCCACCATGTAGAGAACCATGATTGTGCAATGGGCAAATAATTTGTAGCAGTGCTTATTTAACAGCATTCACTTACAGCATCATTTCCATCAGTTTCCCACACTTCATCACCTGCAAGAATAAAATATTTAAACATTAACAGATATCCAGGACAAGTCTGTAATCAATAAATGGTCCTATTCTGGAACAGAAAGTGGTGTACAGTTCAGGATTAAGGTATCATGCATTAATTTCCCTTCTCCCTGTTGAAAATATTTTTGTTTTGGCAAATAACGATTATTATAGGTTGGTGAATTTATATCACTCTTGATATGATTCAGTCCATGAAGATGTTTTATCAATTCTTGAAAAACTGGAAGAGCCCTTATGGTGTAGGGATTCAAAGGTTAAGTTGACTAAGATGGGACAAGAAAATGAGATTGCAAAATGCTTGGTATTACCTAAATCTGTCAAGATTGCTAAACCTCTTGGAGTTATCTGCAATCATGATTGAAGCTTGTGGAAAATATGTTTCTCTGTCTTGGCACAGACAGACACAGCAACTGGCACCAATGCTGGGGGTTATTTCTGTGGAAACCGGCACAGATGCTAGGGGTTATTTCTGTGGAAACTGGCACCAATGCTGGGGTTATTTCTGCGGAAAGTGGAACCAATGCTGGGGGTTATTTTGGCGGAAAATGGCACCAATGCTAGGGGTTATTATGAAAAGCGGCACCAATGCTGGAGGGTATTATTACAGAAACTGGCACCAATGCTGGGGATTATTAATGTGGAAACTGGCACCAATGCAGGAGGTTATTACAGAAACTGACACCAATGTTGGAAGTTATAATTGTGGAAAGGGGTATTAATTTGGAAACTGGCACCAATGTCTGGGGTTATTATTGCTGTTACTGACACCAGTGCATGGGGTTATTATTGCGATTACTGACATCAATGCTTATCGATGGGACTTATGGTACTTCTATTAGTGTACCTTGTGGTAAAAGCATGTTATACATCCACACACAACAGGCCTAAAAAAGTGGAAGTACTGGAACTACTAAAATTTATACTGTTAAAAAATGCAAATGAGTTCTGTTTTGAATGAACTAAACCTAATTGAATTTATAATGTTTTAAATATGTTATTTTCTTAAACAGACACTGACTAATTCATGATAAAAAGGGAGGGTATGTGCAGTCTGGCATTTCTCACCCTGGCTACCGGTTGACCTTGTCCCGGAACTGTCTCAGGGACAAGAAGGAAAGATAAAAAAGAGAAAATTAAAGAAAAAAAATAAATCTTTTGCAAAACATGAATTGTATTCCTTTTAAAGATAAATAAAATATACATACTTTTTAATTTCTTATGCAGCCTTGAGCCATATGTCCAGGTAAAATGAGCAATGAAGGACAACAGCAACAGAAATCCAAATATCAGTGCAGATATGAGCCAATACCGACATTTAGTTGAAAAATCAACTGCCGTCATCCACAAGGCAATTATTGTAGAAAAAAAGTGAATTTAATCAAATAAAGTGAATATTGCAAGAAGAATATTTAAAGAATAACTATACAATTAGTCAGTTCAGCTTTTTAGTTGACCATCAACAAAGGTGAGGGGAGGACTGAACACAAATGTAACAGAGGGCATTTTTTTGAACATTAATGTAATGCCGCGTACACACGGCCATTTTTAATGTCATTTAAAAAAACAAAGTTTTTCTCGACGTGATTTTTCGTGTTTCCTTTCAAGCCTGCCTTGCCTACACACTATCGTGAAAAAAAATGCTCGAGCAAAGCGTGGTGACGTACAACACGTACGACGGCACTATAAAGGGGAAGTTCTATTCGGATGGCACCACCCTTTGGGCTGCTTTTGCTCATCCTCGTATTAGTAAAGTTTAGTGAGAGACGATTCGCGCTTTCCAGCCTCATGCTCTTCAGTACGTTACAGCATGACGAATGTGCTATCTCCATTACGAACGTTAGTTTTACCAGAAGGAGCGCTCCCGTCTCATACTTGATTCTGAGAATGCGCATTTTTTTCCCCTCGTAAAAGCATACACACTACCGTTTTTCACGACGTTAAAAAAAACGACGTGAAAAACGGCGTGAAAAAATAGAGCAGGTTCTAATTTTTTTTAGGCCATTTTTCACGTCGTTAAAAATGCTCTGGAGCCTACACACGATCGTTTTTAATGACCAATTTAAAAAATTGCATTTTTCACGCCATGAAAAATGGTTGTGTGTACGCGGCGTAACAGAGAGACTATACTCGTCACCAGTATAACAGGGTACACTAGACTGATCACCAATGTAAAGGGGACCCTAAACTGACTACCAGCATAATAAGGGGGGCTACACCGATTGCCAATGTAACAGAGAGCACAATGCTGACCACCAATATAATTAAAAGCATTTTACTGACCAACAATGTAACTGGGGGCTCTACTTGATCACAAATAAAAGAAAGGGCATTTACCTGAGCACCAATAAAATGGGGGACATCACTGTTTTTCTCAAGGTTTGTGAGACTCCATTGGAAGGCAACTGCCTCCTCTATTAAGGACATTCACAGTGGTGGCATGATTGGCCTTGTCAAACTTGCTTTGCCAGTGCCTTAATACAGTGGTCATCAACTTTGTCCTCTGGGCCCACTAACAGGCCAGGTTTTATGTATTACCTTGGGGAGATGCAGACTAGAATACTGCAATCACTGAGCAGCAAATTATATCACCTGTGATGTATTTCAGTTATCTTGCAAGCCTGGCCTGTTAGTGGGCCCTGAGGACAGGGTTGATGACCACTGCCTTAACAGACAAAAGGGAGCACACTATGGGATACCGATGCCTTATGAAATCCTACCAGCTCTCTAACAGGGTGCAGAGGGCTTAATAAAGTACAACTAAAGGATCCTGTCTAAACAAATACCAAGTATAGTTAATATGTGATGCACAAGCATCATAAAGTAACTTTTTTACCTTCCCTGACTGAGCCAAATCTTTCTTCAATTGTGTCTCCCTTGTTCCCCCTCCTAGAGACTGCAGCTCACAGTTGGAGCTAACAGCTGCAGCAACAGAGGCAGTGCTACCAATCCAGAAGGCAATGAGCATGAACAAGATGTACTGTAGCTAGATGTGATTGACAATCTATGGGTTTGTTAATCAGCATTGGCAAAGTTGATGACTACACCCTCTACATCATTTGTTTCTTCCCACTGTAGTGCAAACAGCTTCTGTTCTGGAGACCAGTGGCTTTTTTTGGGCTTTTTTTTATTAATTTTTTTATGTGACTTGGTCCAGATTCACTTTAGCATTCCCGTTCTGTCGTTTTTGTTTAATTAAAGGCTTATCTTTAAATATTTTTGTTTATTATACATTTTTATAAAAAGCTATCTCTGTACCTTTTTCTAGAATCCTCCATTGGACATAGATAGGAGATGAATTGCACCAAACTTCACAGATCACATTATCTCCGTAGCTCCATGAGTGACTTGATAGTGAGATCAGGTTTACACAAGTCCAATTCCCATCATGGTCTGCCCTGCAGATGATTTTTCCTTTGTGACATATTCCGGAGATGTTCCAGGTCCATTGAGTAATGTTACAACTCACATTTACTGCACAAGCCAGCTGGATGATGTTAGAAGGAGGAGGCGATAAAGAAGCCACCAGTGTCACAGGGCTGTTGGTCCTGGGGCTATCTAAAGGCATGTATGGGAGAAGAGTTAACAAAGTCAGTTATTCCAGTCAAATCTTGGACAATTATTACAAGACAATTTGTCTTATTTCTAAGACAAATGGAAATCTATTTGTTTGAGAACCTTCTCTATTTTAGTGTAGGTTGATGCTCATCTCCCACAACCACTCTATAAAGAAGAGCAGGCCCCTTTCCCTCTGTTGGGAGTAAATCCTGGCAGATTAAAGCTTGATCATAAAAAATGCAATCATTTCATCCTCACACCTAAAAAACAAATTTCACCTGTATGGGACTTTAAATATATTTATTTATTTATATATATATATTCATATAGCGGAATACACAATTGAAATGCATGAGTTTTTTTACCCTCTAATAAAGTGGTATTCTGTTCATATACCCCTGCCAGACATTAATATTAGGTCCCAACCATTTACTTGTCTCTACTGCAATCAAAGCAACTAAAAAATTGTTTAAATTGTGATTGGATTGTGAAGGAGTCTCAGACTTGTAAATTAGGTATTTTTCTATGTTCTCTTCTCTAAATAACATTCTCTATTTCTTAAATTCACAGCATTGTAGACTGCTGTGAGTTCTTCTTTACAGGGGATCACAGGAAGCTAGTATAGCAATAGATTTTGGTATTTCTGGTATATAAAGTGCAATTCCACTTTCACACCAATAATTTAAAGGTGAATTTCCAACATGCACCCCATTACTCCAGGCCCCTTTGAACTTATCTGCTGTGCCAATAATCTTCTGCCATCTACATCTACTGATCCATACATTTTTAAACTCCATACACAGACCTGGAGACTGTAGCAGCAGAAGGCTGGCAATGGCTAGTGGTCAATGGTCAGAGCAGTTAGAGCCCTGGTGCTCAACCTGCAGCCCAAGATTCCCATGTGGCCCTTTGGTATATGTTGTGCAGCCCTCGGATAGAGATGTACCGAACTATTCGCCGGCGAATAGTTCCCGGCGAACATAGCTTGTTCGCGTTCGCCGCAGCCGGCGAACATATGCGATGTTCGGTCCGCCCCCTATTCGTCATCATTGAGAAAACTTTGACCCTGTACCTCACAGTCAGCAGACACATTCCAGCCAATCAGCAGCATACCCTCCCTCCCAGACCCTCCCACCTCCTGGACAGCATCCATTTTAGATTCATTCTGAAGCTGCAGTCTTAGTGAGAGGAGGGACAGTGTATCTGCTGGTGATTTAATAGGGAAAGCTATAGCTAGGCCAGTGTATTCAGTGTCCACTCCACTCCTGAAAGACTCATCTGATCTCTGCTGTAAGGACAGCGTCCTGACAGCACCCCAAAAAGCCCTTTTTAGGGCTGGTACTGGTACATCAGTCTGCTTTTTTTTTTTTTTTTCTGGACAGCATCCGTTTTAGATTCATTCTGAAGCTGCAGTCTTAGTGAGAGGAGGGACAGTGTATCTGCTGCTGATTTAATAGGGAAAGCTATAGCTAGGCCAGTGTATTCAGTGTTCACTCCACTCCTGAAAGACTCATCTGATCTCTGCTGTAAGGACAGCGTCCTGACAGCACCCCAAAAAGCCCTTTTTAGGGCTGGTACATCAGTCTACTTTTTTTTTTCCTGGCACAGTAGCTTACATAAAAAAAAAACAACAGTTTTGACTGCAGTAGAATAGCAGTCAGTTGCCTGCCAGCGTGTGTGTCAGGCCTACAGCGTCTACTGTGCCAACTTCTGCCAGTGCACAGTGCCACTCATATCTGGTGTCACAGTAGCTTGCACGCATAGTACAACTAAACTAATCTAAAAAAAATGACAGGCAGAGGCAGGCCACCCTGCAGGGGCCATCGTGGTCGTGGTGCTGTGATTCCCTTTGGCCCTAGAATAATGCCCAGTGTTCAGAGGCCACGTACCCTGAACTTGAAAAGTTCTGAGGACATAGTTGACTGGCTAACACAGGACACCCAATCTTCTACAGCTTCCACTCGGAACCTTCACGCACCATCCTCCTCCAGCTCAGCTTTGGGCACCTCTCAAGTTACCACTCGCCCGCCTGCCGCCACCACCAACACTAGCACCACAGCTGCTTCACTTGATCTGTCAGAGGAGTTATTTACACATGCATTGGAAGAAATTAGTGATGCGCAAACATTATTGCCAGAGGATGTAGATAAAAGGGATATGTCTCAGTCAGGCAGCATTTCACACATGGACGTACGGTGTGATGATGATGATGTTGTACCCGCTGCTGCTTCCTTTGCTGAGTTGTCAGATACAAGTGAAGCGGTTGATGATGACGATGTGTCCGTGGATGTCACGTGGGTGCCCGCTCAAAGAGAAGAAGAACAGGGGGAAAGTTCAGATGGGGAGACAGAGAGGAGGAGGAGGAGAGTTGGAAGCAGGGGTAGGTCATCACAAGGAGCTAGTGGCACAGTCAGACAGCATGTATCGGCACCCGGGGTCAGCCAGACAGCACGCCAATCAACGCATGCTGTTGCCACCACCAGAATGCCGTCATTGCAAAGCTCAAGAGTGTGGCATTTTTTTTGTGTGTCTGCCTCTGATAACAGCGATGCCATTTAAAACCTGTGCCAAAAGAAACTGAGTCGTGGGAAATCCAACACTCACCTAGGTACAACTGCTTTGTGAAGGCACATGATCGCACATCACAAACGCCTATGGGATCAACACATGATGACGAGTACAAGCAGCACACAAGCTCAAAGCCACCATCCTCCTCCTGGTCCAGCATCTTCAGCCACGTCAACCACTGCTGTCCTCCTTGCCCCCTCTCAACCATCCGCCACTACGTCTCTCGCCTTGAGCATTTCCTGCTCATCTGCCCACAGTCAGGTGTCAGTCAAGGACATGTTTGAGCGTAAGAAGCCAATGTCACAGAGTCACCCCCTTGCCCGGCATCTGACAGCTGGCTTGTCGGAACTCTTAGCCTGCCAGCTTTTACCATACAAGCTGGTGGAGTCTGAGGCCTTCAAAAAATTTGTAGCTATTGGGACACCGCAGTGGAAGGTACCCAGCCGAAATTTCTTTTCACAAAAGGCAATCCCCAACCTGTACTCTATTGTGCAAAAGGAAGTCATGGCATGTCTGGCACACAGTGTTGGGTCAAGGGTCCATCTGACCACTGATACCTGGTCTGCAAAGCATGGTCAGGGCAGGTATATCACCTACACTGCGCATTGGGTAAACCTGCCGACGGCTGCCAAGCATGTAATGCGTGGCTCTGCAGAGGAGTTGGTGGTGACACCGCCACGACTTGCAGGCAGGCCTGCTGTCACCTCCTCTACTCCTCCTACTCCATCCTCTTCGATAACCTCCTCGGCTGAGTCCTCTTCTGCTGCTGCGTCTTGCTCCACATCAACTGCACCCCCAGCTCCCCAGGGGCTATTCCACATCCCGGATACGACAGTGTCACGCTGTCTTGGGGTTGACTTGCCTGAAAGCAGAGAGTCACACCGGACCAGCACTCCTGTCCGCCCTGAACGCACAGGTGGATCAGTGGCTGACTCTGCACCAACTGGAGATCGGCAAAGTGGTGTGTGACAACGGAAGCAATTTGTTGGCAGCATTGAATTTGGGCAAGTTGACACATGTGCTGTGCATGGCACATGTGTTAAATCTGATTGTACAATGCTTTGTGCATAAGTACCCAGACTTACAGGAAGTCCTCAAGCAGGCCAGGAAGGTGTGTGGCCATTTCAGGCGTTCCTACACGGCCATGGCGCACTTTTCAGATATCCAGCGGCGAAACAACATGCCAGTGAGGTGCTTGATTTGCAACAGCCCGACACGTTGGAATTCAACACTCCTAATGTTCGACCGCCTGCTCCAACAAGAAAAAGCCGTCAACGAGTATTTGTATGACCGGAGTGCTAGGACAGCCTCTGCGCAGCTGGGATTTTTTTTTGCCACGTTACTGGACGCTCATGCGCAATGCCTGTAGGCTCATGCATTCTTTTGAGGAGGTGACAAACCTAGTCAGTCGCACTGAAGGCACCATCAGCGACATCATCCCATTTGTTTTCTTCCCGGAGCGTGCCCTGCGAAGAGTGCTGGATCAGGCCGTAGATGAGCGTGAAGAGGAAGAGGAAGAGTTGTGGTCACCATCACCACCACCAGAAACAGCCTTATCAGCATCGCTTGCTGGACCTGCGGCAACGCTGGAAGAGGAGTCTGAGGAAGAGGAGTCAGAGGAGGAATGTGGCTTTGAGGAGGAGGAGGAAGACCAACCACAGCAGGCATCCCAGGGTGCTCGTTGTCACCTATCTGGTACCCGTGGTGTTGTACGTGGCTGGGGGGAAGAACAGACCTTCAGTGAGATCAGTGAGGACGAGGAGCGGGACATGAGTAGCTCGGCATCCAACCTTGTGCAAATGGGGTCTTTCATGCTGTCGTGCCTGTTGAGGGACCCTTGTATAAAAAGGCTGAAGGAGAACGACCTGTACTGGGTGGCCACGCTACTAGACCCCCGGTATAAGCAGAAAGTGCCAGAAATGTTACCGAATTACCGGAAGTCGGAAAGAATGCAGCAGTTCCAAAATAAATTAAAAAGTATGCTTTACACAGCGTATAAGGGTGATGTCACAGCAGAACGGGAATCTAACAGGGGAAGAGGTGAAAGTAATCCTCCTCCTACCACGACCACGCCGGCAAGGACAGGACGCTTTACAGACGTGTTGTTGATGGAGGACATGCGGAGCTTTTTAAGTCCTACGCATCGCCACAGCCCTTCGGGGTCCACCCTCAGAGAACGACTCGACCGTCAGGAAGCAGACTACCTCACCTTAACTGCAGATATCGACACTCTGAGGAGCGATGAACCCCTTGACTACTGGGTGTGCAGGCTTGACCTGTGGCCTGAGCTATCCCAATTTGCGATAGAACTTCTGGCCTGCCCCGCTTCAAGTGTCTTTTCAGAAAGGACCTTCAGTGCAGCAGGAGGTATTGTCACTGAGAAGAGAAGTCGCCTAGGTCAAAAAAGTCTAGATTACCTCACCTTTATTAAGATGAATGAGGCATGGATCCCGAAGGGACTGACAGTGGGCGATACATTTAATTAAAAAAGGCCTGATGAGATGAGCTGCCTTGGGCTAAAAATGGCCCACACGCTGCTGTATTTTATCTCTGCATGCCGGATGACTTGCGTGACTTATCCGCCACCAACTAGGGTTCAAGCTGCAATGTTTTAGGGCACTTTCTGCCTGGAAAACATAAATTTTTCTGGCCGCTGCTACAGCAGCGGCTGCAACAATACCTAATTTTTCAGGCATGTGTACATGCCTAATTTTTCTGGCCTCTGGTGCTGCACTGTGGCAAAAAAAGCACATACATGTGGCAAAAAAAGCACATACATGTGTCAATTCCCCTTCGTGATCGTTACCTTGTTGTGGTGAAGGGGCTTGCGTATCACAATGAAGCGACCACCTCTATGAGTGTGTTGGCAATGGCAATGTTGGCACACCCCAGATGATAAGGTCGTTGCTTCATTGTGAACAGACCAAAAGCGATCGGCTGGATAATTTTGCATAGAAAAAACATAAATTTTCTTTGTGATCATCTAAGGTGATCATTAAAGCCTTGCGGTTGTGCAAATGGACTGTTTGCGGTTCTTTGCGGTGCGTTAAACGGGGAGTTTGGTCTGTCAGAGTTTGGTCTGTCACTGTGAAGCGGGCGTAACCCTTACACTACCTGATCGATACAACATCATACCTGACGTTTTAAAGCATGTTATTCCAAACAATTTAGGAATGTTAGGTGATTTATGCCACCCCGCCCCCCACAGCGCGGTCTCTCTCCGAACAGAGACAGCCACTTGATCTGCTCTGACAGGAGGATGGAGGGGGCGGTTTAGGGCAGGAAATACAGCGGCAGCGCCGCGGCGGTGACTGGCGGACAGAGTGGCCTCGCCTCGAACACCAACAAGGAGAGGAGGGAGGGGAGCACTCTGGCGCTTGAGCGCCCCCACCTCTGTGGCGCCTGGGTGAACTGCACCCCGGGCACCCGCCTAGGATCGGCCCTGCTCAGACTTTGATGATTAAGGCTAAATCAGCCTCTGTTCCGGCTATGGCTGTGCTTGGAGGGAATTCCCATTGTTTGCCTGAAGGTGGTGTTACCACCACAGGCCAGTGTTGGAACACAGGAAGGCCAGAGTGTATTGGGTATTTTTCCCCGGGAACAGCTTAGTGGGAGTGGTCTCCCCGCTGGGCATGCCAGGGAAGGGTACTTAAGGGGCAGATGCCAATGTTCGGGGGTCTTTGCCTTGTGGCCCTCCTGGCTCGAGGTATGTGATAGTGAAATTTCAGCCGCGGAGCCATGTTGGTCCGAGGCTGCATCTCTGCTGGGTAGGTCCAATTGTCCTGACTGGGGCCTGCACTTTGAAGGTGATCCTGTGCTGTCTGTCCTGCGGTAGGAAGCCACTCAATGGAGGAAACCAGGGGAGGACCTGTCCTTGAGAGGACCAAGCGGAAGGCTGGTGTCTCGGGGAAGGCCTGGTGATCTTATTGGAGGATGCACCGTAGCTTATGTTACCTTACAGTGTGCCGTGTCGGCTTAAAGGCTCCAAAACGGTAAAGCCCTGTACACACGATCAGATTTCCTATGGATTCTAGTCCGATGGATTTGTCCATCGGATATCCGATGAAACTGTTTTCCATTAGTCTTGCCCACACACCATCAGTCAAAAAACCGACCGTTCCAAACGCGGTGACGTAAAACACTCCGATGAGCCGAGAAAAATTACGTTTAATGCTTCTGAGCATGCGTCGACTTGATTCTGAGCATGCATGGGTTCTTGATCCGATGGACTTGCCCATAGACGATCGGAGTTTTCGATCGTTTTTTTATCCATCTGAAAAATTTAAAACATGTTCTATTTTTTAAAACCGATGGAAAAAAGACCGATGGGTCCCATACACGATCGGTTTGTCTGATGAAAAGAATCCATCGGACGAAAATCCATAGGATATCCGATCGTGTGTACAGGGCTTTAGACTGGATCTCCGGATACTAATCCTGTGGCAGAGGATTATTGAACAGCTCATCTTTATCGTCCTAAAGTCTGTGGCAGAGACTGTTGTTCTTCATTTTGTTCATGCATCATCCCGGCTGCTAGTCTAGTGAGAGGGGCCTATCCGGGTGGGAAATACCCACTTGAAGGAGAGTGGGGAGTAGGGATGAGCTTCGAGTTCGAGTCGAACCCATGTTCGACTCAAACATTGCCTGTTGGGCTGTTCGCCGAATTTCGAACATTATAGGCCGTTCACGCCAAATTCGAGTGGCGCGTCACGGCCCATAATTCACTGCGGCATCGTAGTGCATTGCTGGCTGATTATTGGCCAAGCATGCACTATGACCCGCATGCTATGCTTTGTCCAATCACAGCGCACAAAAAACAGAGAGCCAGGAAAAAAAGTCATTTAAAACTGCTTGCGGCTTTAATGTAATGTCTGGTCCCGGCATTATGGATGAAAATCATTGAGAAAAATGGCATGGGTACCCTCCCCCCCAGCCCATTACCAGCCCCTTTGGGTATGGATATTAAGGGGAACCCTGCACCCAAATTAAAAAAAGGAAAAGCGTGGGGCCCCCAGGCCCTATATACTCTGAACAGCAGTATACAGGCGGTGCAAACAATACAGGGACTGTAGGTTTGTTGTTACGTAGAATCTTTTTGTAATTTTGAACTGGTACATTTTTAAAGTGTAGCTTCAGCCAAAAAAATACATTTTTAAGCTTTTTGGAAAACATAGGGAAGGGTTATCACCCCTGTAACATTTGTTTTGCTGTCTGTGCACCTGTTCAGAAAATTCGTGTTTTTTTTTATTGAAACAAGGATTGGTGATAAAGCATCAGTGGAGAGAAGACACCTTTTTCCCATATTAACTCTTACAAGAGAGAATTTCCCTTCCTAGGGGTAGATTTCCTCTCACTTCCTGTTGTCTCATTCCGTTTGCAAGTAGGGGTCGTTTGTAAGTTAGATGTTTGAAAGTAGGGACCTGCCGTAAATATTCTGCAGAAATTTGCCCCTTAGGTGTTGGTATTGCCACAACACTGTAAGCCCTCACAGTTACTCTTGGTGGGCGCAGGAATGGGCCCTGCTGTGAATTATTAGATCAAGAATTGTAATTACATGCCCCTGTTGAACAAGGGCATAAAAATTGTGTCTTAGGCACTGGTGCCAAAACACTGCAACCCCTCACAGATACTCTAGTTGGAGCACAGGAATGAGCCCTGCTGCAAAGTATTGCAACAAAAATTGTAATTACACGCCCCTGTTAACCACTTAACGACCGCGCACTGTAAATATATGTCGGCAGAATGGCACCGACAGGCAGAATCACGTACATATACGTGATTGCCTTTGTATAGTTGAGGGGTCCGATCGGACCCCCCTTCTTTACAGTGGGTGGTCGTTTTACCTTCGGGAGCGATCCGGAATGAGGGGACGGCCGTTCGATTCCGGCCCCCCCCCTCTCGATCGCTCCCGGCGAATGAGAGAGCTTCCCCTGCCTGTGTACTGTTTACACAGGCAGGAGGAAGTGATGTCATCTCTCCTGCGGCGCTCACATATACCGAGCGCCGTACAGGAGAAGATGCAGGTTAGTGCACAAAACAGCACACTGACACCAGGACACATAGGCACATAAATCGCCCCCCCAGGCCCCCCCAGATCACCCCCCAGATCACCCCCCAGCCCCCAGTCACAGTGTCACTGATTGCAGTGACCATTTATTTAGTGATCACTGCAATCAGTGACATTTGTGACTGTAAAAGTGTCACTACATTTAGTTTTAGGTCCAGTGTAGCCCCCTAACCCCCCCCTAATAAAGGTTTAACCCCCTGATCACCCCCCAGATAACCCTTTCACCCCCTAGCACCGCCGTCGCTAAGCGATCATTTTTCTGATCGATGTCTTAGCGTCGGCTATGCTGATCGGTAGCCAGTAATTTTTTTTAGGTTCGCCGCAGGTTTTTATAGCGTCGGGTACCCCCATAAATTACCTAATAAAGGTTTAACCCCCTTGATCACCCCCCAGGTAACCCTTTCACCCCCTAGCACTGCCGTCGCTAAGCGATCATTTTTCTGATCGATGTCTTAGCGTCGGTGATGCTGATCGGTAGCCAGTAATTTTTTTTAGGTTCGCCGCAGGTTTTTATAGCGTCGGGTACCCCCATATATTACCTAATAAAGGTTAAACCCCCTTGATCGCCCCCCAGGTAACCCTTTCACCCCCTATCACCACTGTCTCTAAGCGATCGTTTTTATGATCGTTGTCTTAGTGTCGGTGATGCCGATAGGTAGCCAGTAATTTTTTTTTAGGTTCGCCGTCAGGTTTTTATATAGCGTCAGGTACCCCCATATATTACCTAATAAAGGTTTTAACCCCCTAATTGCCCCTAGTTAACCCTTTCACCAGTGATCATCATATAAGTGTTACGGGTGACGCTGGTTAGTTAGTTTGCTTTTTATAGTGTCAGGGCACCCGCCGTATATAACCCAATAAAGGTTTAACCCCCTGATCGCCCGGCGGGTGATATCAATTAGGTTTTAGCATCAGAGAGGGTCTGCGTCACACCCCAGGCAGCGCCAGGTTAGTGCCAGTAGCGCTAACACCCACGCGTTAAGCATACACCCCCCTTAGTGGTATAGTATCTGAACAGATCAATATCTGATCTGATCAGATCTATACTAGCGTCCCCAGCAGTTTAGGGTTCCCAAAAACGCAGTGTTAGCGGGATCAGCCCAGATACCTGCTAGCACCTGCGTTTTGCCCCTCCGTCCAGCCCAGGCCACCCAAGTGCAGTATCGATCGATCACTGTCACTTGCAAAACACAACACACATAACTGCAGCGTTCGCAGAGACAGGCCTGATCCCTGCGACTCCAGTGCTGTAGGAGGTGATTTCACCACCACAGTTAAAAAAAAAAAAGCATATATGCCGAAGCATTGGGGCAGCAGGGGCGGAGGAACGATTTTGCTCCTAATGCCGCGTACATACGGTCGAAATTCCGACGGAGGCTTGCCCGTGGAAAAGTCTGACCATGTGTACGCGGCATAACTTTTGCGGGAAGATGCCCCCATGCTTCGGCATATATAAATGGTGCATGTATGACCATCATTAGAAGTGGGTGGATGAAGGGCGGTATTCTAATGGTGGGCATACCCACCGATCAATCTTTTTTTTTCGTTCAGCCAACAGGCTGCATGAAAAAAAAGATTACAATACATGTCCAACAAGGACCAGCAACGTACTGGTATGTTGCTGGACTTTGAATGTTTATACCAGAATGATGCCTGTGGGTTTAGGTATCATCTTGGTATCATTCTTTTCAGCCAGCGGCCGGCTTTCATGTAAAAGCAATCCTAGTGGCTAATTAGCCTCTGGACTGCTTTTACAAGCAGTGGGAGGGAATGTCCCCCCCCCTGGATATAAAAAGCGCCATTGGGAAATTGGGAAAGCATTTTATTACACCGATCTTGGTGTGGTCAGATGCTTTGAGGGCAGAAGAAAGATCTAGGGTCCAATAGACCCCAGTTTTTTCAAAAAAGAGTACCTGTCATTACCTATTGCTATCATAGGGGATATTTACATTCCCTGAGATAACAATAAAAATGATAAAAAAAAAAAATATGGAAGCAACAGTTTAAAAATAAAATAAAAAAGCAAAATTAATAATAAAAAAAAAAAAGCACCCCTGTCCTGCCCTGCTCTTGCCCAATGGCGAACGCAAGCGTCGGTCTGGCGTCATATGTAAACAGAAATTGCACCATGCATGTGAGGTATCACCGCGAAGGTCAGATCGAGGGCAGTAATTTAGCAGTAGACCTCCTCTGTAAATCTAACGGCGTAACCTGTAAAGGCTTTTAAAGGCTTTTAAAAATGTATGTAGTTTGTCGCCAATGCGCGTTTGTGCGAAATTTTAAAGCTTGTCGTGTTTGGTATCTATGTACTCGGCCTAAGATCATATTTTTTATTTCATCAAACATTTGGGCAATATAGTGTGTTTTAGTGCATTAAAATTAAAAAAAGTGTATTTTTTCCCCAAAAAATGCGTTTGAAAAATCGCTGCGCAAATACTGTGTAGAAAAAAAAATTGCAACACCCACCATTTTAATCTGTAGGGCCTTTGCTTTAAAAATATATATAATGTTTGGGGTTTCAACATAATTTTCTTGCAAAAAAATAAATATGTTTTCATGTAAACAAAAAGTGTGAAAAAGGGCTTTGCCTTCAAGTGGTTAGAAGAGTGGATGTAAGCTTCCTAATGTTGTGTATAAAATGCCAGAACAGTTCAAATGACCCCATTTTGGAAAGTAGACACCCCAAGCTATATACTGAGAGGCATGTCGAGTCCATGGAATATTTTATATGTTGACACAAGTTGCGGAAAATAGACAATTTATTTTTTTTATTTTTATTTTTTGAACAAAGTTGTCACTAAATGATATATTGCTCAAACATGTCATGGGCATATGTGGAATTACACCCCAAAATACATTCTGTTGCTTCTCCTGAGTACGGGAATACCACATGTGTGAGACTTTTTGGGAGCCTAGCCGCGTACGGGACCCCAAAAACCAATCACCGCCTTCAGGCTTTCTAAGGGTGTAAATTTTTGATTTCACTTCTCACTGCCTATCACAGTTTCGGAGGCCATGGAATGCCCAGATGGCACAAAACCCCCCCAAATGACCCCATTTTGGAAAGTAGACACCCCAAGCTATTTACTGAGAGGTATGGTGAGTATTTTGCAGATCTCGCTTTTTGTCACAAAGTTTTGAAAATTAAAAAAAAAAAAAGAATTATTTTTTTTTTTCTTCATTTTCAAAAACAAATGAGAGCTGTAAAATACTCACCATGCATCTCAGCAAATAGATTGGGGTGTCTACTTTCCAAAATGGGGTCATTTGGGGGGGGTTTGTGCTATTTTGGCATTTTATGGCCTTCGAAACTGTGATAGGTAGTGAGGAGTGAAATCAAAAATTTGTGCCTAGAAATCCTGAAGTCGGTGCTTGGTTTTCGGGGTCCCGTACGCGGCTAGGCTCCCAAAAAGTCCCACACATGTGGTATCCCCGTACTCAGGAGAAGCAGCAAAATGTATTTTGGGGTGTAATTCCATATATAACCATGGCATGTGTGAGCAATATATCATTTAGTGACAACTTTTTGTAATTTTTTTTTTTTTTAGTCATTATTCAATCACTTGCGACAAAAAAATAAATATTCAATGGGCTCAACATGCCTCTCAGCAATTTCCTTGGGGTGTCTACTTTCCAAAATTGGGTAATTTGGGGGGGTTTTGTACTGCCCTGCCATTTTAGCACCTCAAGAAATGAGATAGGCAGTCATAAATTAAAAGCTGTGTAAATTCCAGAAAATGTACCCTAGTTTGTAGACGCTATAACTTTTGCGCAAACCAATAAATATACGCTTATTGACATTTTTTTTACTAAAGACATGTGGCTGAATAAATTTTGGCCTAAATGTATGACTAAAATTGAGTTTATTTGATTTTTCTTATAACAAAAAGTAGAAAATATCATTTTTTTTCAAAATTTTTGGTCTTTTTCCGTTTATATCGCAAAAAATAAAAATCGCAGAGGCAATCAAATACCATTAAAAGAAAGCTCTATTTGTGGGAAGAAAAGGACGCAAATTTATTTTCGGTACAACATTGCATGTCCGCACAATTTCCAGTTAAAGCAGCGCAGTGCAAAATTCTGAAAACAGCACTGGTCCTTTAGCTACAAAATGGTCCGGGGCTTAAGTGGTTAAACAGGGGCTGAAAAATTGGGCCTTAGGCACTGGTGCTGGTGCCACAACACTGCAACCCCTCACAGATACTGTAGTTGGAGCACAGCAATGAGCACTGCTGCAAAGTATTGCTTTAAAAATTGTAATTACACGCCCCTGTTAAACAGGGGCTGAAAAATTGGGCCTTAGCCACTGGTGGCGGTGTCCAGAAACAAAAATGTTCTTACATGCTATCAGAAAATGGTGAAAAAAGGAACTGCGCTAAGATATTAAATATAAATATGAATAAACTAGGAAAGCAGCAACTAATCTGAAAACAGTCATCAGTGAAATTTAGAAAAGAAGAATATATATAGTTGCGCTAATTATGAAATCAATCATAAACACCAGTGATTATAAATCTAAACAAATACAACAATAATGAATGAACAGTGATAAATGAAATTGTGCATTGCTCAGTGGAACTAAAGCAAAAAATTAATAAACAATTTAGGTATTGTGATATTGAAACCAGTTGAATAGTCCGCCGATCATATGGATCAAAGTTCATATATTATAACAAAAAACACCCGTGATAATGTCCAAAAAACAAAGGAGAAAAATAAATCCAATCTTCATTGAAGAAGTTATCAATCGTGACAATCCACCACCAATAGTGAGTGATCCTGCTTACCGGAAAACGTTGGTCCCCTATCACAGAGGACCTTGACCAGCATGTATTAAGTCTTGATCAAATCCACCAGACTTCACACCGCATAGTATAGATCTCAATTAGTGATCCCAGACAGCCCATGTAGCCTCATCCAGTTGCCAGCATTCCACACCAAAAGGATGCACATAAAAGGAAGGGGGACACTGGATAGTGTAAAATCTTTGGGGTTTGTTTATTTAAAATTCATAAAAACATACTTACAAAAACGAAAAATATTAGACAGCCTTAGAGTATAGCAGCGCCGGCCGGTCAGGCGCTGGCACACAGAAACGTCCGTGGATCGAGCAGGTGGAGGGTGACAGCAGCACAACGCTGCTATCCGCCCTATCAGCATGATCATTGAGGAGGAAAAGGATAGTCACTCAGCATAACAGGATAGTCACTCTGCATCAGCATAGGCAGTCTCGAAGGGATCTGACATTTCAAAGAAAATTATTCTGTTACATCAGCATCAGGTGCTTGGTAGCTGGTGGTGATCCAAGACTGATTCATTTTTATGAAGGTCAGTTGATCGACCGAGTCGGTGGACAGGCGCACCCAGTGATCGGTTACAAAGCCTTCAGCAGCACTGAATGTGCGTTCCGAAAGAACGCTGGATGCAGGACAGGCCAGTAGCTCAATTGGCTACTGTGCAAGCTCTGACCAGTGATCCATCCTCAAGACCCAGTAAACCAGAGGATTTTTGGTGGAAAAGGTGTCCAAGTCTGATCTTGCCCCTAGGTATTCCTGCACCATGTAAACCAGACGCTGACGATGATTGCTGGAACCGATCATACCTTGGGGCTGCGGACTAAAAAATCATCAGACGGCCACCTTCTCCACCACTCCTTCTTTGACTGACCGAAGCCTCAGCAACACGTTGTCCAGGACCAGGAATTTGTAACCTTCCAATCTCTGGGAACGCAATGCACAAACCTTTCTGCAAGGCCTCCCAAAGATGTTTCATCCTCTGCTCCCTCTGCGACACCACGATAAGGTCTGCAACCTTACCCTTGTAACGTGGATCAAGGAGGGTTGCCAGCCAGTAATGATCCCTCTCCTTGATAGCACGAATACGAGGATCCTTCAGCAGGCTTTGCAGGATCAGGGAGGCCATGCAGCGTTGGTTTGCTGAGGCATTCGGTGCGGAGTCCTCTGGGTCACTGAGGACGACATGATCCGCAGCCACCTCCTCCCAGCCACCTACAAGTCCATGTGTTTTTTGGGACTGTAATTTATCCCTTGAAGACTGCTGCTGATGCTGAGTGCTAGAGCCTAGCACTCAGCATGCTGACCCAATCCTCCTCCTCCTCCTCCTCCTCTTCCTGTGTGATAGGCGGGCCAGCAGGAACACTGTCTGGATAAAGAGGGCCTTGAGAGGTAAGGAAGTCCTCCTCTTCCTCTCTCTGTTCTGCCTCAAGTGCCCTGTCCATTATTCCACGCAGCGTGTGCTCCAACAGGTGGACAAGAGGGACAGTGTCATTGATGCATGCACTTTCACTGCTCACCATCCTTGTGGCCTCCTCAAATGATGACAGGACAGTGCATGCACCTGGTGGGCATGTCACAGATTCAGTGATTCTTGGGCAGGTTGTATTCCTTTTGGAGGTCAGCCAGCCAAGCACTGGCATTATATGACCAGCAGAAATGCACACAGAGTTTCCTGGCCTGCTTCAGGACCTCCTGTAAGCCCGGGAACCTGCCCAAGAACCGCTGCACCACCAAGTTAGAAACGTGAGCAAAACAGGGCACATGGGTCAGTTGTCCCTGTCGGAGGGTCGGAGAGGAGGTTGGTGCCATTGTCGGAAACCACCTTTCCTGGTTTAAACTGGCATGGCATAAACCACCTCTGAGCCTGCCCCTGCAGAGCTGACAGAATCTCTGCCCCAGTGTGGCTCCTGTCCCCCAAGCACACCAGCTCAAGCACCGTATGGCATTTTTTTGCCTGCGTACTTGCGTAGCCCCTTGAACACCTACGGAGCACCACTGGTTCCGAGGAAAAAGCACAGGAAAAGGCCATGGAGGAAGAAGAAGAGGAGGGGGTGGAGGAGAGAGGTGTGTCAGCATCACCAGTAGTAGCATTTTGGAGGCGTGGTGGCGGAACAACCTCCAATACTACTGCACCTTGTCCTGCATCCTTCCCAGCTGCCAGCAGAGTCACCCAATGCGCCGTGAAAGATAGGTAACGTCCCTGTCCATGTCTGCTGGACCATGAGTCAGCGGTAATATGCACCTTACCGCTGACCGCCCTGTCCAGCGAGGCCAAGACATTGCATTCTACATGCCGGTAGAGAGCTGGAATCGCCTACCATGATAAAAAGTTCAGTTTGGGAACCTGCCACTGGGGAACCACACTTTCCTCAAACTCACGGAAGGGAGCAGAGTCTACCAACTGAGAAGGCAGCAGTTGAAGTGCTAGCAATTTAGCCAAGCTAGCATTCAACCGCTGGGCATGTGGATGGCTGGGAGCGAACTTCTTTCGGCGGTGGGGCAGCTGGGGCAGGGAAATTTGCCTGGTAAAATCTGACGTCGGTGTACCGATAGAAGATTGCCTGCAAGTACTTGGCTGTGACACACCTAATTCTACACCTTCATTCCTCTCAGTGCAGGTTTCAGAGAGGACTGAAGGTATAGTGGGGTTGGAGATCCCAGCTGATGAGGAGCAAGGAGAGGTCCGCTTTGTTCTTTGGTGTGGGTCTTTTTTGAATGCTTGTCAATGGACTGCATGGCAGGTCAATATATGTCTGGTCAAGCACGTGGTGCCCAAGTGGCTCATGTTTTGGCCACGCGAAATACGCTTCAGACATATGTTGCAAATAGCAATGGTGCGATCTGCTGCACATGTCTCAAAAAAGGCCCACACCAAATAACTTTTGGAATAACATGCAGAGACAGCAGTGCCCTGAACATGCGGAACACTGCGGTGTGATGCAGTCGGTTGGCTGCCCTTAAGCTGGCCCCTGGAGGGCATTCTGCCTCGTTGGAGATGTGCCCCCTCCTCCTCTCTCCTATCAGGCACCCACGTGGAGTCAGTGACCTCATCATCCCCTCCCTCCTCATCACTGGAGCCAATCTGGCAGTATGCTGCAGCTGGGGGAACATGACTGCCAGATTGCTGTCCTTGTTGGGCACCCCCTCTCTCTGGGCTCACGTTACTACCTTCCTCTAGCTGGGTACCATCATCGGAGCCTTCAAAATGCTGGGCATCCTCCTGGAGCATGTACCCAAAACTGTGGCCAAACAGTTCGGGGGACTCCTTAGGAGGACATGGTGGGGCTAGGGAAGGAGTGACTGATGCTATTGAGCTGAGGGAAGAGGCCGCTTTGGCAGCTGCTTTGCCAAACAAATTACCCCGAGCCTGGGTGAGAGAGGATGAGGAGGATGAGGATGGCTTGGTCGTCCACTCTATCAAGTCTTCGGCATGTTGCGGCTCAACATGGCCAGCTGCCGAAAAGAAGGACAAGCGTGTCCCACGGCCACGTGATGATGAGGATGCACCGTGTCCACGACCAGCACTGTTGCCTCTAGACACAGAGCCTGCTTGCCCTTTTTTATTGGCTTGTGACTGTCTGCCTCTCCTTGTTTGCCTTCCAGACATACTAATAGCCTGCAGTGAGATGTAGCTGGACAAAGGTGGGATGTATATATATAGATCTATAGTGATTATACTGCAGCTAGCACAATCAACTGCCTGCTGTGGTATTAGTATGAGAAAAGCAGCAATTGTCTTCAGTTAGTATTAGGTGCACACTGTGCAGAGAACACAGTACACTAACTGAAAATACTTGCAGCTCCCTGCTTGTGGTATTAGTTTGAGAACACCACCAATTGTATTCAGGTACCTTTAGGTGCACGCTATGCAAAGGACACAGTACACTAAATGAAATTAATGCAGCTCCCTGCCTGTGGTTTTAGTATGAGAACACCACCAATTGTATTCAGGTACCTTTAGGTGCACGCTATGCAAAGGACAGAAGTACACTGAATGAAATTAATGCAGCTCCCTGCCTGTGGTTTTAGTATGAGAACACCACTAATTGTATTGAGGTACCTTTAGGTGAACGCTGTGCAAAGGACACAGTACACTAAGTGAAAATACTGCAGCTAGCACAATCACCTGCCTGCCTGTCAGTATAAAGAATAACAGGAACAGATCTAGCTAAACTGAATACAGTGTGTAAATATATATACAACACCTAGGATGCATATATATCCTCTACACACTGTAACTGCAGCTAACTGACTCGCCTGCCTGCTCTATCTAACTCAAAATAAATGACACTGTCTCTCTCTCTCTTTAACCTCTCTCTTTAACCACCGCAACACACTACACAAAGCCACCACGGAGGCGGCCTTATATATTGTGGGGCGTGTACTAAATCCCCTGAGAGATAATTGGCCAAAGCCACCCTGGCCACCTCCATTTTTTGCACGCTGTGATTGGCCAAAGCATGCGGGTCATAGTGCATGCTTGACCAATCATCAGTCAGCAATGCACTGCGATGCCGCAGTGAATTATGGGCATGGACGCACCACTCGAATTTGGCGCGAACTGACCATAATGTTTGAAATTCGGCGAACAGCCGAACAGGCGATGTTCGAGTCGAACATGGGTTCGACTCGAACTCGAAGCTCATCGATATCTAGCGCCATGTGGAAGGCAATGTCTTGGACTCGCTGGACAGGGCGGTCAGCGGTAAGGTGCATATTACCGCTGACTCATGGTCCAGCAGGCATGGACAGGGACGTTACCTATCTTTCACGGTGCATTGGGTGACTCTGCTGGCTGGCAGCTGGGAAGGATTCAGGACAAGGTGCAGTAGTGTTGGAGGTTGTTCCGCCACCACGCCTCCAAAATGCTACTACTGGTGATTCTGACACACCTCTCTCCTCCACCCCTCCTCTTCTTCTGCCTCCATGGCCTCTTCCTGTGCTTTGTCCTCGGAACCAGTGGTGCTCCGTAGGCTTTCAAGGGGCTACGCAAGTACGCAGGCAAAAAGATGCCATGCGGTGTTTGACCTGGTGTGCTTGGGGGACAGGAGCCACACTGGGGCAGAGATTGTCAGTTCTGCAGGGGCAGGCTCAGAAGTGGTTGATGCAATGCCAGCTTAAGCCAGGAAAGGTGGTTTGCGACAATGGCATCAACCTCCTCTCCACCCTCCGACAGGGAAAACTGACCCATGTGCCCTGTTATGCTCATGTTCTTAACTTGGTGGTGCAGTGGTTCTTGGGCAGGAACCCAGGCTTACAGGAGGTCCTGAAGCAGGCCAGGAAACTCTGTGTGCATTTCCGCCGGTCATATAATGCCAGTGCTCAGCTGGCTGACCTACAAAAGGAATACAACCTGCCCAAAAACCGCCTAATCTGTGACATGCCCACCAGGTGGAACTCTACATTGGCCATGCTGCAGCGGCTGCACACGCAGCAGAGGGCCATCAATGAGTATCTGTTGCAATATGGCACCAGGACAGGGTCAGGGGAGCTTGGATTTTTCCCCACGCCAGTGGGCCATGATCAGGGATGCATGCACTGTCCTGTCACCATTTGAGGAGGCCACGAGGATGGTGAGCAGTGACAGTGCATGCATCAGTGACACTGTCCCTCTTGTCTACCTGTTGGAGCACACGCTGCGTGGAATAATGGACAGGGCACTTGAGGCAGAACAGAGAGAGGAAGAGGAGGACTTCCTTACCTCTCAAGGCCCCCTTTATCCTGACAGTGTTCCTGCTGGCCCGCCTATCACACAGGAAGAGGACGAGGAGGAGGAGGAGGATTGTGTCAGCATGGAGGTGGAGTCTAGCACTCAGCATCAGCAGCAGTCTTCAAGGGATCAATTACAGTCCCAAGAAACACATGGACTTGTACGTGGCAGGGAGGAGGTGGCTGCGGATCATGTCGTCCTCAGTGATCCAGAGGACTCCGCACCGCATGCCTCAGCAAACCTTCGCTGCATGGACTCCCTGATCCTGCAAAGCCTGCTGAAGGATCCTCATATTTGTGCTATCAAGGAGAGGGATCATTACTGGCTGGCAACCCTCCTTGATATACGTTACAAGGGTAAGGTTGCCGACCTTATCGTGGCGTCGCAGAGGGAGCAGAGGATGAAACATCTTCGGGAGGCCTTGCAGAAAGGTCTGTGCAATGCGTTCCCAGAGACTGGGAGGTTACAAATTCCTGGTCCTGGACAATGTGTTGCTGAGGCTTCAGTCAGTCAAAGAAGGAGCGGTGGAGAAGGTGGCCGTCTGACCGATGCGTTCAGACAATTTTTTAGTCCGCAGCCCCAAGGTATGATCGGTTCCAGCAACCATCGCCAGTGTCTGGTTTACATGGTGCAGGAATACCTAGGGGCAAGATCAGACTTGGACACCTTTCCCACCACAAATCCTCTGGATTACTGGGTCTTGAGGATGGATCACTGGCCAGAGCTTGCACAGTATGCAATTGAGCTACTGGCCTGTCCTGCATCCAGTGTTCTTTCGGAACGCACATTCAGTGCTGCTGGAGGCTTTGTAACCGATCACAGGGTGCGCCTGTCCACCGGCTCGGTCGATCGACTGACCTTCATAAAAATGAACCACTCCACGTGGGTGCCTAATAGGAGAGAGGAGGAGGAGGAGGATGAGGAGGAGGCACATCTCCAACGAGGCAGGATGCCCTTGGGGGGCCAGCGTAAGGGCAGCACACCGACGGAATCACACTGCAGAGCTCCGCCTGTGCAGGGCGCTGCCTCTGCCCGTTATTCAAAAAGTTCTTTGGTGTGGGCCTTTTTTGAGGCGAGTGCATCAGATCGCACAGCTGCTGTTTGCAACATATGTCTCAAGCGTATATCGCGTGGCCAAAACATCAGCCGCTTGGGCACCACATGCTTGACCAGACATATGTTGACCTGCCATGCAGCTCATTGGCAAGCCTACCTTAAAGACCCACACCAAAGAACAAAGCGGACCTCTCCTTGCACCGCATCAGCTGGGATCTCCAACCCCACTATACCTTCAGTCCTCTCTGAAACCTGCACTGAGAGGAATGAAGGTGTAGAATTAGGTGTGTCACAGCCAAGTACTTGCGGGCACTCTGCTAGCAGTACACCGACGTCCGATTCTAGCAGGCAAATTTCCCTGCCCCAGCTGCTGGACCGTCGAAAGAAGCTCAGTCCCAGCCATCCACGTGACCAGTGGTTGAATGCTAGCTTGGCTAAATTGCTAGCGCTTCAACTGCTGCCTTTTCAGTTGGTAGACTCGGCCCCCTTCCGTGAGTTTGTGCAATGTGCGGTTCCTCAGTGGCAGGTTCCCAAACGGCACTTTTTCTCACGGAAGGCGATTTCGGCTCTCTACCGGCATGTGGAAGGCAATGTCTTGGCCTCGCTGGACAGGGCTGTCAGTGGTAAGGTGCATATTACCGCTGACTCATGGTCCAGCAGGCATGGACAGGGACGTTACCTTTCTTTCACGGCCCATTGGGTCACTCTTTTGGCAGCTTGGAAGGATGCAGGACAAGGTGCAGTAGTGTTGGAGGTTGTTACGCCGCCACGCCTCCAAAATGCTACTACTGGTTGTGACACACCTCTCTCCTCCACCCCCTCCTCTTCTTCTTTCTCCATGGCCTCTTCCTGTGCTTTGTCCTCGGAACCAGCGGTGCTCCGTAGGTGTTCAAGGGGCTACGCAAGTACGCAGGCAAAAAGATTCCATGCCGTGCTTGCGCTGGTGTGTTTGGGGGACAGGAGCCACACTGGGGCAGAGGTCCTGTCTGCTCTGCAGGGGCAGGCCGAGAGTTGGTTGACGCCACGCCAGCTTAAGCCAGGAATGGTGGTTTGCGACAATGGCACCAACCTCCTCTCCGCCCTCCGACAGGGACAACTGACCCATGTGCCCTGTGTGGCTCACGTCCTTAACCTGGTGGTGCAGCGGTTCTTGGGCAGGTACCTGGGCTTACAGGATGTCCTGAGGCAGTCCAGGAAAGTCTGTGTGCATTTCCGCAGATCTTATAATGCTAATGCTCACCTGGCTGAGCTGCAAAAGGAGTTGAACCTGCCCAAGAACCGCCTTATATGTGACATGTCCACCATGTGGAACTCAACGTTAGCCATGCTGCAGCGGCTGCACACGCAACAGAGGGCCATCAATGAGTACCTGTGCGACTACGGCACCAGGACAGGGTCAGGGGAGCTCGGGTTTTTTTCACCACGCCAGTGGGGCATGATCAGGGATGCATGCACTGTCCTGGCACCATTTGAGGAGGCCACGAGGATGGTGAGCAGTGACAGTGCATGCATCAGTGACACTGTACCTCTTGTCCACCTGTTGGAACATACGCTGCGTGGAATAATGGACAGGACACTTGAGGCAGAACAGAGGCAGGAAGAGGAGGACTTCCTTGCCTCTCAAGGCCCCCTTTACCCAGACAGCGTTCCTTCTGTCCCACCCATCGCACAGGAAGAGGAGGAGGAGGAGGATTGTGTCAGCATGGAGGTGGAGCCTGGCACTCAGCATCATCAGCAGCAGTCTTTTAGGGATGATTTACAGTCCCAAGAAACCCGTGGACTTGTACGTGGCTGGGAGGAGGTGGCTGCAGATCATGTCGTCCTTAGTGACCCAGAGGACTCCGGACTGAATGCCTCAGCTAACCTACGCTGCATGGCCTCCCTGATCCTGCAAAGTCTGCGGAAGGATCCTCGTATTCTTCGGATCAAGGAGAGGGACCATTACTGGCTGGCCACTCTCCTTGATCCACGGTACAAGGGTAAGGTTGCGGACCATATCTTACCATCACAGAGGGAGCAGAGGATGAGACAACTCTGGGAGGCCTTGCAGAAAGGTCTGTGCAACGCGTTCCCAGAGACTGGGAGGTTACAATCTCCTGGTCCTGGACAACGAGTTGCTGAGGCTTCGGTCAGTCAAAGAAGGAGCGGTGGGGAAGGTGGCCGTCTGACCGATGCGTTCAGGCAATTCTTTAGTCCGCAGCCCCAAAGTATGATCGGTTCCAGCAACCATCGCCAGCGTCTGATATACATGGTGCAGGAATACCTAGGGGCAAGGTCAGACTTGGACACCTTCCCCACCGAAAATCCTCTGGCTTACTGGGTCTTGAGGATGGATTACTGGCCAGAGCTTGCACAGTATGCAATTGAGCTACTGGCCTGTCCTGCATCCAGCGTTATTTCAGAACGCACATTCAGTGCTGCTGGAGGATTTGTCACGGATCACAGTGTGCGCCTGTCCACCGACTCGGTTGATCGACTGACTTTCATAAAGATGAACCAGTCTTGGATCACTACCAGCTACCACACACCTGAAGCTGATATAACAGACTAATTTATTTTCAAATGTCACATCCCTTCAAGACTGATGCTGATGCTGAGTGACTGTCCTGTTATGTTGACTGGTTATGCTCCTCCTCCTCAATGATCTGATTGATGATGATAGCTTGGAAGAACATTTTTGTTTCTGGGTGCCGCCACCAGTGCCTAAGGCCCAATTTTTCAGCCCCTGTTTAACAGGGGCATGTAATTACAAATTTTTATGCAATGCTTTGCAGCAGGGCTCATTCCTGCACTCCAACTAGAGTATCTGGGAGAGGTTGCAGTGTGGTGGGACCAGCACCAGTGCCTAAGGCCCAATTTTTCAGCCCCTGTTTAACAGGGGCGTGTAATTACAATTTTTGATGCAATACTTTGCAACAGGGCTCATTGCTGTGCTCCAAGTACAGTATCTGTGAGGGGTTGCAGTGTTGTGGCACCAGTGCCTAAGGCCCAATTTTTCTGCCCCTGTTTAACAGGGGCATGTAATTACAATTCTTGATCGAATAATTCACAGCAGGGCCCATTCCTGTGCCCACCAAGAGTAACTGTGAGGCCTTACAGTGTTGTGTCAACACCACCACCACCACCACCAAAGGCCCAATTTTTCAGCCCCTGTTCAACAGGGGCATGCAATTACAATTCTTGATCTAATAATTCACAGCAGGGCCCATTCATGCGCCCACCAAGAGTAAATGTGAGGGCTTACAGTGTTGTGGCAACACCACCACCACCACCACCACCACCAAAGGCCCAATTTTTGTGCCCCTCTTCAACAAGGGCAGGCACAGACAGCAAAACAAATGTTACAGGGGTGATAACCCTTCCCTATGTTTTCCAAAAAGCTTAAAAATATATTTTTTGGCTGGAGCTACACTTAAACAATGTACCTGTTCAAAATTACAAACAGATTCTACATAAGAACAAACCTACAGTCCCTGTCTTGTATGCACCGCCTGTATATGGCTGTTCAGAGTATATAGGGCCTTTTTTATTTTGTGTGCGGGGTTACCCTTAATATCCATACAAGACCCAAAGGGGCTGGTAATGGGCTGGGGTAGGTGTGTGGGGGGGGGGGTGATGGGGTAGCTATGCCATTTTTCTTAAAGATTTTCATCCATATTATCGGGACCAGACATTACATTAAAGCCGCAAGCAGTTTTAAATGGCTTTTTTTTCCTTTAGAAATGTCATTTTGTGCAGGGACAGTTCTAAACACGGGAAACACGTGGCACTTCGCAGGCATACTTTAGACACCCCCCAGGTACGATATTTAAAGGAATATTTGACTTTTTTCTTTTCACTTTATGCATTATTAAAATGACTGCTCCCGAAAAACGGCCGTTTTTAAAACTTCTTTTTGCATTGATACATGTCCCCTGGTGCAGAACCTGGGTTCCCAAACCCTTTTTAGGACAATAACATGCATAATAGTCGTTATAATTAGCACTTTAGATTTCGAACGTTCGCATCCATTGTATTTAATAGGGTTCTAATGTTCGTGCGAACTTTTGGTCCGTTCGCGGGTTCTGGTGCGAACCAAACCCGGGGATGTTCGGCTCATCCCTAGTCTCAACCAATGAGCAAGCAGAGATGCGGGAGAACAGCCGCTCTTGTGCACATTGCTGGATCAGGATACGGCTCAGAAATGTATGGGGGGGGGGCTGCGAGGGAGCTGCATATTGAAGGTGTGCTGTTCCGCAAAAGTGTATCCGACGTCTCTAGCACAGGTTCTACCTTTAACCACCTCAGTACTGGGCACTTTCACCCCCTTCCATCCCAGATCAATTTTCAGCTTTAAATGCTCTCGCACTTTCAATGACAATTACTCAGTCATGCTACACTGTACCCAAATTACATTTTTATCATTTTGTTCACACAAATAGAGCTTTATTTTGGTGGTATTTATTCACCACTGGGGTTTTTATTTTTTGCAATATAAGCGAAAAAAGAGAGAAAAAAAATAATAAAAATTTTTTTTTTAAATTAAATCCAATAGAATCAGATTTCGCCATAAATTCAGGTCCAAATGTATTCTGCTACATGTCTTTGGTAAAAAATAAATACTGATAAGTATACAGTATAATAATTGGTTTGTGTAAAAGTTACAGAGTCTACAAGCTATGCTACATGTCATTGAAAATTGATAAATCCTGATGTACTGACTATCTCATTTCTTGAGAAACACATTTTGCTACTTCTGAGTATGGCAATACCACATGTGTGAGACTTTTCCACAGCCTGGCCACATACAGAGGCCCAACATCCAAGTAGCACCTTCAGGCCTTTCTAGGAGCATAAATTACCCATCTAATGCCATGACTACCTATCACAATTTTGAAGGCCCTGGAGCACCAGGACAATGGAAATGCCCACAAAATGACCCCAATTTGAAAAGCAAGCACACCAACATATATTCTATGAGGCATAATTAGTCTTTTGAACATGTTGTTTTTTTCACAAGTTTTTGGAAAATGTGGAAAGAAAATGAAAATGCATTTTAATACATTTTGGGGTACACTGTACCCCAAGGTTCAGTGCTGGGACCCATACTTTTTAATATCTTTATAAATTATATTGGGTCTGGGATCAAAAGTAACATTTCTGTTTTTGCAGATGACACTAAGCTATGTCATCTCCAATTTACAAGCCGACCTCAATGCACTAATTGGGCGACTATGTGGCACATGAGGTTTTATGTTGATAAATGTAAAGTTATGCACTTGGGGGCTAAGAATATGAATGCATCATACATACTAGGGGGAGTACAACTGGGGGGATCCTTAGTGGGGAAGGATCTGGGGGTTTTGGTAGATCATAAGTTCAATAATGGCATGCAATGCCAAGCTGCGGTTTCCAAAGCGAGCAAAGTCCTTTCTTGTATTAAGAGAGGTATAAACTCCAGAGAGAGAGATATAATTTTGCCCCTGTACAAATCATTAGTGAGACGTCATTTGGAATACGCAGTTCAGTTTTGGGCACCAGTTCTCAAAAAGGATATCGGGGAACTGGAGAAAGTGAAGAGAAGGGCAACCAAACTGATAAGAGGCATGGAGGAGCTCAGCTATGAGGAAAGATTAGAGGAACTGAATTTATTCACTCTTGAGAAGAGGAGATTAAGGGGGATATGATCAACATGTACAAATACATAAGGCGTCCATATAGTGAACTTGGTGTTGAATTATTCACTTTACGGTCATCACAGAGGACAAGGGGGGCACTGTTTACGTCTAGAGGCAGGGCCAGATTAAGAACATCATGGGCCTGGTGCTGAGGATTTTGGTGGGGCCTTTTATAAAAAATAAATAAATAACAATGCAAACAATTTTTTGTTATAACAGATTAAATAAAAGAGAGAGAGAGGGATGATGTGAGAGAGAGAGAGAGAGAGAGAAAGGGGAAGAGAGAGGGGTGAGGGGTAAGGGAGGGAGGATTTGAGAGAAAGTGGGGATGAGAGAGAGAGAGGATGCGCATGAGCATGCGTGGGAATTACATCAACACAGCCCGGCCAAGGCAAGTGACCGAAGGCACAGAACCCAGAAGGAAGACTGGGTGAAGATGGAAGCACCCGGGCCCCGCCGGATTGATCACAACGCAGCACTGGAGGGCTCAGTCTGACAATTTAAGTGTACCCTAATGTGCTAATTTGCTGTGCATTCTTGTACATTGTGGCATAACCTACCCAGGGCCTCTAAAAAGTAGTAATGTTAGCGAAGTTTACTACTGCTTTAATATCACAGGATCCCAGGAGCCTCTCATGGGGCTGCCTACTGACCCGGTGGCCCTTGGGCAGTGCCTAAGTGCATAGTTGCCAACATTTCAAAAATATTTTCAGGGACACTTTTTGTGCTATATTTAGATTAGCTGAGATCCCCTATGTTCCTCTATACATCACAGTAGTAATCACAAAATTAAATGAGTACTAATAATGGGGCAGAACAAATATGAGGATATTATATGAAAAAATCAACCAGCGCAAATATTTAAGAATACAGCAGCTGAACACTGAGGGTCAATATTTCAAATCCCAACAATAGTATTATATAAGCAGCAGTGCAGCGCAAACACAAATAAACACTTCAAATAAAAACTAATATTATAAACAGTCCATAAATGCAAGATGTCTTCAGGGGTTAAAAAGATGCACAGATGATACAACACCAAGTGTCCAGAGTGAGGGAAAAAAAAAACAAAAAAACAAAAAAAAAACAAAAACACAGCAACTGTTATCCAGGTGATTCTGTGATACCCTCCACCACTGGTAACAATGGCCGCTCACCTTCTTAAATGGACCCCTGAGTAAATCAGTCAGGTCAATCGAGCATTTCCCACTGCAGGGAGTTTAACCAGAAATCTGTAACAAGATGCTTGATGATCCGATCTCTTCATGTAAACCTCTAGGAAAATTAATCAGATCTCTCTCTCATTTCCCACTGCCAGGGACTTAGTATCAGGATGACCGGACGATAAGATCTCCACAGCATATATGACATGAAAAGAGTAAGGCAAAATCTAGTGCTCTCTGTTTCAAAATTTATTAAAAGCCAGCAAGAGTATAAAATGTGCACTTACACAGAAAAGCACTGTTCCCCAGTGCAAGGGATCCTGAGCGGAGAATTCAAAAGTAGCGGCAGCTCGTTCCACGAGACAGCAGGACTGGACGCGGGTGACGTCACTAACTTCAATCACGTTCCGTACGCGTTACGTCCCCAGTAGAAGGCGGGACTTCATCAGCGGTGATGGAGATGCGTGAGTCACCCGCTTTTGTATGAATGAACAATAGTGCCTCCGCCCTACTGGGCGGAGCCACAAACACAGCAACAACGCCGCTCAAATGTCTGTATGTGTCTATAGGTGTTTCTGATTGATAGAAGCATAATTGAACATCTAAAGAGGCTCCATGAGGCTATAATGCCTCATTTGTATATCAGATTGACACAAATATAAAAGGAAATATAAAAACCATAATATAGGATTAGTCATCCCGCGTCCATACCATGTCTCAGATTTCTGCACGCTGTAACATATACAAAAAGTATGCAATAAAAATATATATGCAAAAAACAAAACAAAAACAAAACCAACATATTTTAATACCAGCATTTAAAAAATATATTTAAAAATTTCTTTAAAAATATATTTAAAAAATATATAAACAATTTATCTATCTGAAATAAAACAGTTTATATCAAACTCAACATTGAGGCCCCCTGGCACCAAAACTTTAGTAAGATGGATCCAATGAGATTCCCTCCTACTTAGCTGCCTCAAATAATTGCCACCTCTCCAATGTTTTAAAACTCTTTCGATACCCCAGAATTTGAGACCTCTGGGGTTCTGCTTATGGACCAACTTAAAATATTTCGATACATTGTGCGTTTTGAGTCCCTTTTTTATATTATTAACATGCTCGCCTAACCTCACATGTAAGGGTCGTGAGGTTCTACCCACGTACTGTAAACCACACTCACATTCCAACATGTATACAACACCTATTGTGTCACAAGTGATGAGTTGGTCAATTTTAAAATTCTTGTTAGTAGCTGTAGATACAAAATCTTTACGTTTTTTGACGTTACCCTTCGAGTGCTTGCATGCGGTACACCGACCACACGCATAGAACCCCGAGAGGAAGGAGAAAAGTCGGTACTGAGAACCGACTTTTCTCCTTCCTCTCGGGGTTCTATGCGTGTGGTCGGTGTACCGCATGCAAGCACTCGAAGGGTAACGTCAAAAAACGTAAAGATTTTGTATCTACAGCTACTAACAAGAATTTTAAAATTAACTCAAAACGCACAATGTATCGAAACATTTTAAGTTGGTCCATAAGCAGAACCCCAGAGGTCTCAAATTCTGGGGTATCGAAAGAGTTTTAAAACATTGGAGAGGTGGCAATTATTTGAGGCAGCTAAGTAGGAGGGAATCTCATTGGATCCATCTTACTAAAGTTTTGGTGCCAGGGGGCCTCAATGTTGAGTTTGATATAAACTGTTTTATTTCAGATAGATAAATTGTTTATATATTTTTTAAATATATTTTTAAAGAAATTTTTAAATATATTTTTTAAATGCTGGTATTAAAATATGTTGGTTTTGTTTTTGTTTTGTTTTTTGCATATATATTTTTATTGCATACTTTTTGTATATGTTACAGCGTGCAGAAATCTGAGACATGGTATGGACGCGGGATGACTAATCCTATATTATGGTTTTTATATTTCCTTTTATATTTGTGTCAATCTGATATACAAATGAGGCATTATAGCCTCATGGAGCCTCTTTAGATGTTCAATTATGCTTCTATCAATCAGAAACACCTATAGACACATACAGACATTTGAGCGGCGTTGTTGCTGTGTTTGTGGCTCCGCCCAGTAGGGCGGAGGCACTATTGTTCATTCATACAAAAGCGGGTGACTCACGCATCTCCATCACCGCTGATGAAGTCCCGCCTTCTACTGGGGACGTAACGCGTACGGAACGTGATTGAAGTTAGTGACGTCACCCGCGTCCAGTCCTGCTGTCTCGTGGAACGAGCTGCCGCTACTTTTGAATTCTCCGCTCAGGATCCCTTGCACTGGGGAACAGTGCTTTTCTGTGTAAGTGCACATTTTATACTCTTGCTGGCTTTTAATAAATTTTGAAACAGAGAGCACTAGATTTTGCCTTACTCTTTTCATGTGATATATGCTGTGGAGATCTTATCGTCCGGTCATCCTGATACTAAGTCCCTGGCAGTGGGAAATGAGAGAGAGATCTGATTAATTTTCCTAGAGGTTTACATGAAGAGATCGGATCATCAAGCATCTTGTTACAGATTTCTGGTTAAACTCCCTGCAGTGGGAAATGCTCGATTGACCTGACTGATTTACTCAGGGGTCCATTTAAGAAGGTGAGCGGCCATTGTTACCAGTGGTGGAGAGTATCACAGAATCACCTGGATAACAGTTGCTGTGTTTTTTTTTTTTTTTTTTTTTTTTTTTTCCCTCACTCTGGACACTTGGTGTTGTATCATCTGTGCATCTTTTTAACCCCTGAAGACATCTTGCATTTATGGACTGTTTATAATATTAGTTTTTATTAGAAGTGTTTATTTGTGTTTGCGCTGCACTGCTGCTTATATAATATATAGAACAAATATGAGGACTGAGAATATTTCCTTTAGTTGAACTAACAAAAGTGTGCCCATTCTAGAGCTGGTAACATTAAGGATATTCAGTATAATTTTTAAAGAACTCTTTTTGTGGGTAAGAGGCATAGGGGAGGAGTATGGATGGTATAAAAGTGGGAAGTATGTGCAGGTGAGGGAGAGGAATGTGGAGGGTCTAACAGTGGGCACTTAGTACAGGAGAGGAGTGTGGAGGGTATGCCAGTGGTAGTATGTACCGGAGAGGAGAGTGGAGGGTATGAAAGTGGGCAGTATGTATAGGAGAGGAGTGTGGAGGGTATGACAGTGGGCAGTATGTATAGGAGAGGAGTGTGGAGGGTATGACAGTGGGCAGTATGTACAGGAGAGGAGTGTGGAGGGTATGATGGGGCAGTATGAACAGGCGAGGAATGTGGAGAGAAACATAGTTGGCAGTATGTACAGGAGAGGAGTGTGGAGAGTAAGGTTAGGTTACAGTATGTACAGGAGAGGAGTGTGGAGGGTAAGGTTGGGTTACAGTATGCACAGGAGAGGAGTGTGGAGGGTATGACAGTGGGCAGTATGTACAGGAGAGGAGTGTGGAGGTTATCGCAGTGGGCGGAATGTACAGGAGAGGAGTGTGGATGGTATGACAGTGAGCAGTATGTATAGGAGAGACGTGTGGAGCGTATGACAGTGGGCACTATGTATAGGAGAGAAGTGTGGAAGGTATGACAGTGGGCACTATGTACAGGAGAGAAGTGTGGAGGGTATGACAGTGGGCACTATGTATAGGAGAGGAGTGTGGAGGGTAGGACGTTGGGCACTATGTATAGGAGAGAAGTGTGGAAGGTATGACAGTGGGCACTATGTACAGGAGAGAAGTGTGGAGGGTATGACAGTGGGCACTATGTATAGGAGAGGAGTGTGGAGGGTATGACGGTGGGAACTATGTACAGAAGAGGAGTGTGGAGGGTATGACAGTGAGCAGTATGTACAGGAGAGGAGTGTGGAGGGTATGACAGTTGGCACTATGTAGAGGAGAGAAGTGTAAGACAGCGGGCACTATGTACAGGAGAGGAGTGTGGAGGGTATGAAAATTGGCAGTATGTACAGGAGAGGGGTGTGGAGGATATGATGGGGCAGTATGTACAGGAGAGGAATGTGGAGAGAAAGATCGTTGGCAGTATGTGCAGGAGAGGAGTGTGGAGGGTAAGGTTAGGTTACAGTATGTACAGGAGAGGAGTGTGGATGGTAAGGTTGGGTTACAGTATGTACAGGAGAGGAGTGTGGAGGGTATGACGGTGGGCACTATGTATAGGAGAGAAGTGTGGAAGGTATGACAGTGGGCACTATGTACAGGAGAGAAGTGTGGAGGGTATGACAGTGGGCACTATGTATAGGAGAGGAGTGTGGAGGGTATGACGGTGGGAACTATGTATAGGAGAGAAGTGTGGAGGGTATGACAGTGAGCACTATGTACAGGAGAGGAGTGTGGAGGGTATGACAGTGAGCAGTATGTACAGGAGAGGAGTGTGGAGGGTATGACAGTGGGCACTATGTAGAGGAGAGAAGTGTAAGACAGCGGGCACTATGTACAGGAGAGGAGTGTGGAGGGTATGAAAATTGGCAGTATGTACAGGAGAGGGGTGTGGAGGATATGATGGGGCAGTATGTACAGGAGAGGAATGTGGAGAGAAAGATTGTTGGCAGTATGTACAGGAGAGGAGTGTGGAGGGTAAGGTTAGGTTACAGTATGTACAGGAGAGGAGTGTGGATGGTAAGGTTGGGTTACAGTATGTACAGGAGAGGAGTGTGGAGGGTATGACAGTGGGCAGTATGTACAGGAGAGGAGTGTGGAAGGTATCGCAGTGGGCGGTATGTACAGGAGAGGAGTGTGGATAGAATGATAGTGGGCAGTATGCACAGGAGAGGAGTGTGGAGGGTATGACGGTGGGCACTATGTATAGGAGAGATGTGTGGAGGGTATGACAGTGGGCACTATGTATAGGAGAGGAGTGTGGAGGGTACGACAGTGAGCAGTATGTACAGGAGAGGAGTGTGGAGGGTATGACGGTGGGCACTATGTATAGGAGAGAAGTGTGGAGGGTATGACAGTGGGCACTATGTACAGGAGAGAAGTGTGGAGGGTATGACAGTGAGCACTATGTATAGGAGAAGAGTGTGGAGGGTATGACGGTGGGCACTATGTATAGGAGAGAAGTGTGGAGGGTATGACAGTGAGCACTATGTACAGGAGAGGAGTGTGGAGGGTATGACAGTGAGCAGTATGTACAGAAAAGGAGTGTGGAGGGTATGACGGTGGGCACTATGTAGAGGAGAGAAGTATATGACAGCGGGCACTATGTACAGGAGAGGAGTGTGTAGGGTGTGACAGCGGGCACTATGTATTGGAGAGAAGTGTGGAGGGTATGACAGTGAGCAGTATGTACAGGTGAGGAGGATGAAGGAATCTGGGAAGGAAAAATGTAAAGGTTTGTGGAAGGATGTTTAGAGACTGCGTAGTGGTTAAGCGGGCCATACATGGATTGAAATGAAGCCAATTAGGCAGAAACCAGCCACAGTCGATTTATGTATGGGCTAGCTGGTTTTACACAAGTTAATCTATTAACCAACTTGAGTACAACCAGCCTTTCAGGTTTTTCCCAAAACAATCAGTCCTGCCAGCTATAGTTAGCAACACTGATCATTGTAAATACAGGCAGAACACAATAACACTGCAGGAGTGATTCCCCCATCCACAGGTCAGCAGGTGAGAGTGTGTGTAGGGGACAGGCTGGCGAGAGATACTAGTCAGTCCCTGGAAAGGCACTGGCTAGTATCAGAGCCAGATACACACAGGTTACATACGCCACGATCGTTAGAGCGAGAGCAATAATTCTAGCACTAGACCCCCTGTGTAACTCTAAACATGTAACCTGTAAAAAAATTTAAAGCATCGCTTAGTATACAAAAAAAATTGTGCTAACTTTAGTGTTTAGTAAGGTAAGGTTGGGTTACAGTATGTACAGGAGAGGAGTGTGGAGGGTATGATAGTGGGCAGTATGCACAGGAGAGGAGTGTGGAGGGTATGACAGTGAGCAGTATGTACAGGAGAGGAGTGTGGAGGGTATGACAGTGAGCACTATGTAGAGGAGAGGAGTGTGTAGGGTATGACAGCGGGCACTATGTAGAGGAGAGAAGTGTGGAGGGTATGACAGTGAGCAGTATGTACAGGAGAGAAGTGTGGAGGGTATGACGGTGGGCACTATGTATAGGAGAGGAGTGTGGAGGGTATGACAGTGGGCACTATGTATAGGAGAGAAGTGTAGAGGGTATGACAGTGGGCACTATGTATAGGAGAGAAGTGTGGAGGGTATGACAGTGGGCACTTTGTATAGGAGAGGAGTGTGGAGGGTATGACGGTGGGCACTATGTATAGGAGAGAAGTGTGGAGGGTATGACAGTGGACACTATGTATAGGAGAGGAGTGTGGAGGGTATGACAGTGAGCAGTATGTACAGGAGAGGAGTGTGGAGGGTACGACAGTGGGCACTATGTACAGGAGAGAAGTGTATGACAGTGGGCACTATGTACAGAAGAGGAGTGTGTAGGGTATGACAGTGGGCACTATGTATAGGAGAGAAGTGTGGAGGGTATGACAGTGAGCAGTATGTACAGGAGAGAAGTGTGGAGAGTATGACAGTGGGCACTATGTACAGGTGAGGAGGATGAAGGAATCTGGGAAGGAAAAATGTAAAGGTTTGTGGAATGATGTTTAGTGGTTAAGCGGGCTTACATGGATTGAAATTAAGCCAATTAAGCAGAGACCAGCCATAGTCGATCTATGTATGGGCTAGCTGGTTTTACACAAGTCAATCTATTAACCGACTTGAGGTTTTTCCCTAAACAATCAGTCCTGCCAGCTATAGTTAGCAACACTGATCATTGTGTTCACAGGCAGAACACAATAACACTGCAGGAGTGATTCCCCCATCCACAGGTCAGCAGGTGAGAGGGTGTGTGGGGACAGGCTGGGTAGAGATACTTGTCAGTCCCTGGGAAGGCCCTGGCCAGTATCAGAGCCAGATACACACAGGTTACATACGTCACGATCAATAAAACAAGAGCAATAATTCTAGCACTAGACCTCCTCTGTAACTCTAAACATGTAACCTGTAAAAAAATTTAAAGCATCGCTTAGTATACAAAAAAATCATGCTAACTTTGGTGTTTGTTTTTTTTTATGAATGAAAGTTTCTTTCCAAAAAAAACACGTTTGAAAAATTACTGCGCAAATACCGTGTAACATAAAAAGTTGCAAAGACCACCATTTTATTCCATAGGGTGACTGCTAAAACAATATATATAATGTTTGAGGGTTCTGAGTAATTTGTAGGAGAGAAGTGTCAGAATTGTCCTGGGTGGCAAGGGGTTAATTACTATAAGTAATAAACAAATTATTATTATAAGCCCTGTGAGCTCATCCTCTCAGTCTGCTGCAGAGTGTGTCAGTTTGTATTTAAACTGGCCGCTCTGCATGTAGCTTCTGACAGGCTGCGCAAGCAGCCCCGTATCTCCGGAACCATAAATGATAGCAGCCCCACATTTTAACCAGTGGTTGGGTAGGTCTTCAGCTACCTATTAGGGATGGACTGGCCATTGGGACTACAGGGAGTTTCCCAGTGGGCCGATGGATCAGTGGGGCATTTAAAAAAAATATATATATATTTTTTTTTTGTGGGCCCTTTTTTTATGCAGTTCGGCGGCAGCGGGAGCATGGCAGCAAACAGCGGCTGCGTCAAGGACCACAAGGGACCACATCTGTACACTCCATCTTGTATACAGTTTTAACCCTTCAACTACTGTAGTAACTGTCAATTTTTTGTCTTTTCATAAATACATTTTATTTTTGTTTATCCACTGTGTTGTTGCCTCTAAAGTCCGACCATTGGTTGCTCACCCTGAGCAATCTCTTTCATGTTTCTCTGACCATAATGCAGTAATTACCTCTATTAAATCCACATTATCCAAAGGCCACGACCGCACTTGGTATCTCCCAGACATTATGCTCAAGCACCCATCTTACCATCAAACCATTGAACAAGTCATTAAAGACTATCTATCTCTTAATACCAGCCCCAAAATAAATACACTAACACTTTGGGAAGCACACAAGCCAATAATCTGAAATACAATACAGAAACAATCAGCTATATTCAAACGCGAACGGAAAACCCTTGCCCGCAAATTGGAATCTGAGTTTAATGCTGCCTTTTTATCCCATCAAGACAATCCATCACCACTAACAAAATCAGACAAATCTTGTGTCGCATATGATTTATTCCTGACCGAAACAGTTGAAAAATCCTATAAACGTTCAAGACATAATTATTTTATGAAATCCAACAAATCAGGAACTTACCTAGCACGCACGCTTAACTCCTTGAACAAACCATTTAAGCCAATCCGCTTGAAATTGGCTAAAGACGTTTACACAAGTAATCCTATCAAAATAGTTCAGAGATTTCATTCCCACTTAACCTCGCTATATAAATCACCCAACAACTTTGATCCAAAAGCAGCAGATGCATTCTTCTCTGTTATAAATCTACCAGAACTTTCTCTTAACCAAAAGAATGTCTCAGGCCTCGTACACACGACCGTTTTTCTCGTCCAAAACAGTCAAGAAAAGTGCCGCAAGAGTTTTTTTGTCTAGAAAAACGTTCGTGTGTATGGTTTTACGACGAGAAAATTGCAGAGAATCTCGACGAGAAAATAGAGAACCTGCTCTCTATTTTCTCGTCAGGATTCCAGATTTCCTCGTCGTGTTTCTCGTCGGCCTGTTTTGTGACGAGAAAATGGTTCGTGTGTATGCTTTTACGACTCTTCCAAAAGCGCGCATGCTCAGAAGCAACTATGAGACGGGAGCGCATCTTCTGGTAAAACAAGCCTTCGTAATGGAGAGAGCATATTCGTCACGCTCAAAAATATTTCATCGTTTAAATGTTCTGCATTGAAATCTTCGTTAGAATGTTACATTAATCAAAACGAGTGACCTTCTTTTGCTGCTGATATTCACACAGAGTTATGCCTTATTTTTAACCTTTTTCATGCTGCTCTTTATAAGATTTATGTGTATTATATCGTGCAAGTTTTTAGGAATAATTTAAATGGTTAGATTTTTCTAAATTAAGTTAATTATAATTTCACAATGTTTTGATAGTGATCTCCCATTTAATTTTGGAATCTATATTATTTAAATTTCCCACCATGTTTTTGTGCTAATCAGATTTAGTTATTCTTTTGGGGGGGGTGATATCTGTGCCATTTATTGTCAGTCAAATGTATCTGCTTACTCCAAAGCTTGATTTTGTTTATTTAAAAATACACATAGTCAAGTATGAACTTAAACAAAAATCACATTTATTCATGTTTATAAATTAAATAAAGAGAAGGCAGCGCTGGAGAAGCTGCTGCCATTTGTGCATCCCAGGGACCCCAGAGCACACAGCAACCCTGTGTGGACACTAAAATTGGGAGCTTGAGAAGGCCAACATTTCTGAACACAATCTGATGCTGGCCTCCCAGAGGTCAGGAACAGCAGCAGGTGATATATATGTCCCAAGTGTGTGGTACTACAACAGGCTGCCTTCTGTCCGACCACAATGAAGCAAGGCCATCACTTCCTCTTCTTCCTGGCAACCTTCCCTGCAGCCTTTCCTGAAGCCTTCCCTGCAGCCTTTCCTGAAGCCTTCCCTGCAGCCTTCCTTCTTCGTTTGGCTGGAGGCTGGCCCACTGGAGGGGTACTCCTGTCAGGAGGAGGAGGTGGAGGTGTAGCAGAAGGGGGTGGGGCAGAAGAAGGTGGAGGTGTAGCAGAAGGGGGTGGGGCAGAAGGTGGAGGTGTAGCAGAAGGGGGTGGGGCAGAAGAAGAAGGTGGAGGTGTAGCAGAAGGGGGTGGGGCAGAAGGTGGAGGTGTAGCATAAGGGGGTGGGGCAGAAGGTGGAGGTGTAGCAGAAGGGGGTGGGGCAGAAGGTGGAGGTGTAGCAGAAGGGGGTGGGGCAGAAGAAGAAGGTGGAGGTGTAGCAGAAGGGGGTGGGGCAGAAGAAGAAGGTGGAGGTGGAGGTTGAGGTTGGGTCAGTTGGGCCACCTCACATATGGCGGTATTGGGTGTAATTTTCTCCATCACCCCCTTGTTGAGCAAGGTGATGAGCAGGGGCTCGCATAGGAGGCGTTGCTCCATGCTCATCACCTTGAACTTAGCCTCCACTAGGCCGGCAATGGCCTCTTCAGGGGATGTGGGCTCCTTGAGGGTGGCATGGGCCTCTTTAATAAGGGCCATTGCTGCCTCACTGGTGGTCCTGTCCCTCCTGCCTCTTTTGTGAAGCTGGATGGGAGGCACCTGGGATCTGGTGCTTCTCCTTTGCCCTGCAACCTCCTGTCTGCCACTGGGCCCTGCCACCTCCTGTCTGGCACTGGGCCCTGCCACCTCCTGGCTGCCACTGGGCCCTGCCACCTCCTGGCTGCCACTGGGCCCTTCCTCCTCCTGCCTGACAGTTTCCAGACCCTCCTCCTGGCTGATTTCATCCTGTGTATGAAAAAGGAACATAGTTTAATCTTTGCATCAAACTTTGTAATCCTGATTGAAGCAATTAGAATGTAAATGCATAAATCCTTGCTTTAAATTTACCACTACATCAGATTGACTATTTAGCACCCAATTAAGTGCAGAATAATGTCTACAGATCTTGATTTCACTTGTGGAATCCAAAATAATGTATGTTTCTCATCCTGACATATTTGTCAAACATTAATTTTATCCCAATACATTTTCAGTTAATACTATACCTGGCTCCAGATGGCCAAATCAGGATCATCCAGGATGGCTGCCTCCTCTTGCTCCAGAGAAGGCTCAGGTTGGCTGCAGGGAAGTCTGGGGGGAAGAGTGGAGAGTGATGGCCTTGTGTCAATGTGGTCATCCAGGATGGACATCCTGTTGTAGTACCACAAAATCGGGACATAAACATCATCTGCTGCTGCTCCTGACCTCTGAGAAGCCAGCACCTTAGAGCGTTCAGTCCTGTAGGTACCTCTCAAGCTCCCAATTTTAGTGTCCACTTGTTTTGCTGTGGCTGTGGGCACCTTGGTATGCACAAATGGGAGCAGCTTCTCCAGCGCTGCTTTTCTCACCCCTTTTTTTTTATGGATGGGGTTTTTCGTCTCCCACAGAGCCGGCAGCTCCCTTACCCGGTCAATAAATTCCGCCAGGAACTCTTTGTCGCTAATAAAGACATTCATATTGTATCTGCAAGTTAAAAAAATTATATTTAACTAATGTGAGGCAAACAGTCTAACCTCCTTAACATCCTAGTCACCATATATATCCTCCAACAATCTCAAGACAGTATAGGCCAACAATTTTTACAAGTCACAAAATCACATACCTTCGTTCGCACGTCCGTCACTTGAACTCCTCTCTCCGCACAACGAACGTACTATGGTCACATGTGTGTTTGCTATATACACACCACGCATGCGTCAAAATTCGAACACGTCGCTCCGCACACGTCGCCCGCCCATGACGTTCTAACTAACATCTTTTCCCCGCCCCTTCTCTTTCGGCGCGCAGACAGATATGGCGGAGTTACAGCAGGTGTCTGATAATTCCGCAACTAACAAGGAGACAAGCCCGGAGACCGAGGACACGTCACGATCAAGGAGGAGATTCAAGGCATCGAATATGTCTTTGGCGGAGATGGCGGAGATAGTGGACATCTTGGTCAAGGCTGATTATGATGCCAAGCATGGGCCGTATAGCAAACCAAATAGAAGGAAGGCCAAAATCCTCACTAAAGTTGTGAAGAGTCTGAGGGCGAAGTTCGGGGTAAAACGCTCAAATGAGCAGCTCAGAATGAGGTGGTCAGACCTCAAACTGAGGGAGCCAGACCAGTTGAGGAGCATAAAGAGGATGCTCGCTAAAAGTAAGTAAAATGTCGACTTTTCTGCTATTAATCTTTTTATAAACTGACATGTTTTTGTTTTTTTCTCATATTGGACTCCCTTCCAAAATGTAATATTTTGAACTTGGTTGGGCACAGTAATCGTTCGTTACATTACCGACACTTCGTTCGGCCACTATCCGCGGTTTTGGCTTATTTTAGAGCCACAAAAGTAATTAGACATCTGCCATTTTTGATCAACTATTGTGGATAATTTTTTAGTCTAGATGATGTGTTTGTAAAGAGAATGAAATGCAAACTTTTATCAGTGTAAAGGAGAGGACACTCAGCAGCTGCTTCCACATCTGTACTTTGGAGCACTATAGTGTGGGCCACCAGACCCGCCTTTTTTGGGTGTCCCACACAGGTGCATCAGAGAATTTTTGTGGTGCCTCCATGTCAAAAAAATTACAACCAAATGTGAATACTAAACATATTTGGGGTCATAAATAATGCATTCTTCTTTAAATTCCGCACAAACACACACTTGTACCCCACTTCCAAGCAATTTAGCCTGTTTTTATTTTAACAATGAGATTTACAGTGTGATAAATAGACCTTTGGTTTTATTCTCATAGGGGAGAGAAGACTGGGAGGAGGACACTCCAGGGAGCACATGCACCCCACAACTTCCAAGCAACCCCAAACTCCCAAAGACCCACAACCGAAAGATGTGCAGGAAGTTGAGGTGGAGGAAGGAGAAGTGCAGGAAGGAGAGGTGGATGACGTTGTGGATCTGGTCACCACAACAGGTCAGTATCTGTCACCACAGCTTCAGGTAAGCGAGGTAGGCCTGCAGAGTTATAATACATTATTTTTTTGGTTTTTAGGGGATGTAAATGTTGTGAAGGATAGTACACGGTTCTCTGCTGACAGTGCCCTCCGCCTCATCCAGCAAGTGATGGCATGTAGCACGGAACTGGACCTAATTAAACAAAGAATCCATGTGATGGAACAAACATTTAAAGACATTCTCGATGTTTTGGGGAGAATTCAATAAGCCATCCAAAAACATTTGTTTTTACATGTTTGTTTTTGTAATTTTTTGAATTTTTTTGACTATCAAACCAGCCAAAAATTGAATATGCACACAGTGTGTCAACATGTGCTATCTGCCATCAGGGGATATCCATGTACGTCTTTTGTGGGTGCAACCCCTTCCTCGTATCAAAAGTCGGTGAACTGAGGAAGGGGATGCACCCCCAAAACACGTCCATTGATCACCCCTGATGGCAGATAGCACATGTTGACAATAGGGATCAGGATTGTAAACTTCCTATATGAAAAAAAACACAAATGTGTGCATATTCAATTTTTGGCTGGCCAAGGGGTGGCAGGACCCCATATTAGGACGGGCACATAGAGACATAGTTTGTGTAAGTGAATGTCTCCGATTGCTCAGGAGGTATCCAATGTTGTAATTTTTGAAATGCAACTGTTATTTTTGTATTTTCATAAGCAAAAAATTGCCGGGTTGGGGCCAGGCCAACCCCAAAGTAAAAAAAAAAAAAAAAAATGAAGAGAATGTGCACAGAGTAAAATATTTGACCACAAACAACGTGTAGCTTCTTTTTATAATACCCTCTAAGCTTATTTGGTTCTTTTGTAAGGTTACATAGTGAAATGGTTGTTATTTACTAAAGTAAAATACACTTGCCACTACAAATGCACAAAGACAAACTAGGAGACAGGAAAGAACAAATAATTAAAGGTTTAAACAAGCTTTTTATTGGGATACTTAGACATAGGCTGGCATAGGAATTGCCCCCCTACCCGTGAAATACTCCATGTATTTGTCCCGAACCACACAGGCATTTTGGGGGGGCAAGCCAAGACGGGCAGATTCCAGGCCCGGAAGGAGATTTGCAGGGGAAAGTCCAGCCTCTGGCAAAACTGAGGCCATATATGAATTAGATTTGCGGCAAAGAAAATTGTGTAGCACACAGCAGCATAACACTACATAGTTTATTTTGTAGTCCGCCAAGTGGATGGAAGTCAAAAAAAGGCGGAACCGGCTGGCCATTATGCCGAAGGCATTTTCAACGACTCTTCGGCCCCTGGCCAGCCGGTAATTGAACACCCTCTTCTCTGGGGTCAGGGTCCTCTGTGGAAATGGCCTCATAAGATGCCGTCCGAGTCCGAAGGCTTCATCAGCCAAAAAAACAAAGGGGAGTCCTTCAATATTCCCTGCATCCGGTGGCAATGCAAGGTCGTCACTCTGGAGACGGAGGGCAAACTCCATCTGGATGAAGGATCCCCCATCGGACATCTGGCCATTCTTCCCTACATCAACATAGAGGAATTCATACCATGCTGAGACCACCGTCATCAGCACAATGCTATGAAACCCCTTGTAGTTGTAGTAGTAGGACACAGAACGGGGTGGCGGCACGATGCGGACGTGCTTCCCGTCTATGGCACCACCGCAGTTGGGGAAGTCCCACCGCGTGGCAAACTCCGATGCCACAGTCTGCCATTCCTGTGGTGTGGAAGGAAGCTGTGGAGTGAAACAAGATGAAATAATATTAGAAAAAAAAAGTCATATATTACAAGGAAATTCTATCCCAAAAAATTAGAGGCCAACATCAATCAAATTATACGTTTATTAAGGTGTGTAAAAAAAGGATAATGGAAGGCTCATTTATCATATTCATCACCCCCTCTGATGGGCCATTACTAAATTATTTTGGGGGGGGGAGATGTGTTTGGCCACAGGATAGCATTGCAGTGGTGGTGCGTCCAGAGTGGGCGCTGGAGCACTGCCCCCTCTCTCCTGTGCCCATCACTCAGAACAATACATAGGTTCATGCGTTGCATGAACCTATGTATTGTCTATGCCGCACACTATTCAGGTGGATGGCCTCTTGTAAAGCGACCGACATATGAATCATTGCGGCATTTAGGGGGTTAAAATTGCATAGCAGAAACAGGTAGTAAAATAGTCTTGCAAATTACAACCTGAGGGATGTAATTGGCTTCCTAAAAGAAAAATCGGGGACGCAGGGGGGGGGGGGCATTCCTTGGGTAAACACTGACAGGCTGCTCTGCCAATCATGTTCACCAAGTCTGTTTAATGGTAACATGATTGGCTGATGCAACATGAAGGGAAGGAGAAGACATCAAGGACAGAAGAAGGATGGCCCTGACCACAAGAAGGTAAGTGCAGGGCTGGGGGGAAACTGGCTGCATTAGAGGGGACTAAATGGCTGCATTTGAGGGAACAAAATGGCTGCATTGGAGGGGACAACTGGGGGCGTTTAATAGGCACCAGAGCAAAAAAAGGAGGACGTTTATTTCCTAAATTGGGGTTTGAACCCCCAAACATTTGGAGCAACAGGCGCCCCTGCTGGAAAAGTTAGTGAAGGGAAATATTTAGGGAGGAGAAAAAAGGGGCAATCTAAAGCTTCCAACATGCATGGGGACAAAGGGGACATTCTCAGCATATTACAATCATGGTAATTAGGGAAGGATGAAAGAAATACAATACATTAGCATACATGTAATACATAAAATGTGATGTTAAGGGAGCAAACTTACCCTAATATAGTCCTCCTGCAGGACTTGGATGATGGCAGAACAGGTGTCTGGGATTATGAGGCCCAGAGCCTGGGGGGAGATGCCTGTGGTGAACTTCAAGTCCTGAAGACTTCTCCCTGTCGCCAGGTAACGCTACGTGGCGATGAGCCTCTGCTCAGCACTGATGGCTTCCCGCATAACGGTGTCCTTCCTGGTAATATAGGGGGACACCAAAGCCAACAGTTCCTGAAAAACGGGGTCAGACATCCTCAGAAAATTCCTGTAGTCCTCAGGATTATTCTCGACGATCTCCCGCAGCAGAGGCATATGGCAGAATTGGTCCCGCTGGAGCAACCAATTCTTGGTCCATGAACTCCTCCTCACACCATTCATGGACTGGTCTTGGTCCAAAACAAGCAGACCAACACCAAGCGCACGCACAGCACGAACTCGACGACGAGAACGTCCAGGCGACATGGCTAGGAAACGGTCGTCTAATCAGAACGTACAGAACAGAATGCACTTTAGAACAGCAAGGCCTATGAATAACGAACTGAAAATCAGAAACGAACAGGCAAGAACGCACTGTAAAACAGATACGACCTGCCTAGACGCCCTGAAAGTCAAGATACGAACCCACAAGCACAAACTGAACGGCAGAAAACGATCTGAAAAGTACGAAGACTGAAAAGCGCGAATCGTCTCTTCCCAAACTTTTACTTCACACGCGGTAACACGAGATCAGCAAAAGCAGCCCAAGGGGTGGCGCCAAGAAAAAAGATCTTCCCCTTTATAGTGCCGTCGTACGTGCTGGATGTGAGCGCGGAGAACAACGAGGAAATTGGGAAATGACAGTGTGTACGCATAGAAAGCTTGACGAGAAAATCGACAAGCTTAACAAGAATCTCGTCGAAAAAAACCACGTGTTTTTTACGACGAGAAACTCGGTCGTGTGTACGAGGCCTCAGAAGAAAAAATCACACAAGAAGATGTCGCAATGGTTATCAAAAATTTAAAGTTAAACAAAAGGCCGGGCCTGGATGGATACGCTTTATATTACAGAACCTACACAAACACTTTATCACCGATCTTAGCTGAAGCTTTTAACGTACTGCTGGAAGGAAAATCTTTTAGACAGGAAACATTAACAGCCATTGTTTGTATGATCCCCAAACCTCTCACTGATGAAACCCTATGTACAAATTACAGCCCAATTTCGCTTTTAAACCTCAATATCAAAATTTTAGCTAAAATTTTAGCCAACAGATTAAACAATATAATAGGGAATCTCATCCACAAAGACCAAGTGGGCTTCATGCCAACACGCCAGGCGGGAGACAATGTCCGCCGGACAGTTTTACTAGCACAGATAGCTAAAGCTAGACATATACGCTCCTGTTTCCTATCCCTTGATTTAAAAAAGGCTTTTGATTCCATATCATGGCCTTACCTATGCCACACACTATAAAAATTGGGTTTTGGCCCCCACTTTCTGACTTGGATCGAGGCACTCTATTAAAAACCAATCGCATACGTTAAATATGCAGGGTTCAAATCCAATCCATTCAATATAGAAAGAGGAACTCGCCAGGGATGTCCACTTTCTCCCCTTCTATTCGCCCTTTTAGTGGAACCACTAGCCCAACGAATCCGTTCAGACCCAACAATCACTGGTATTGAAACTGCTGGATAACATTATAAACTATGTCTATTTGCAGATGACATATTACTATTTTTGTCATCCCCACAAGTTTCAGGACCCAACCTCTTACCCATCCTCAATACCTTTGGGATGATTTCAGGTAGTAAAAGTAAAAAAATCTAAAATTGAAATAGTGGATGAACAAATGATAAAGGCTGCTTTCAAATAAAAGTGTATCCGACACTGATGGAATTGAACATGTATGGGTATGAAAGCGCTAAATCAACCCACCAAACCATGAATTGCACAGACAAAGGTGAATAAATATGTTGATAATAAAAATGTAAAGTGCATAGTAGAAATGTATATTAAATGTCCATCATGAGTGCAAACATGCTATAATAATAAAAATATATTATAATCAATGTACTAACAAAGTGCTACTACTTCGTGCTGGTATAATATACAATAAGTATAGGAGAGTCAATGAACAGGTGTCAAAAACCTTCTTTAAGCCGGTTGAGAGGAATAGCTACATACCAGTTGATAGCTGTCATCATGATCCCTGGCTAGTGAACATTCCGAAAGGACAGCTGATACGTCTCAGAAGAAATTGTACTGAACCGAGTGTGTATTTGGAGCAAGCGAGATTAATAGGTGATAAATTTGTACATAAAAGGATATAATGAGACTTTTATTAACGATAAAATCCAGGAGGTCCTCCAAATCCCCCGGGAACAATTGATTCAAGACAAAGATAAAAAAGTCACCAAATATCAGGAAATACCTTTAATTTTGAATTATAATATCCAACACCGACAAGTAGAGCACATTATTCGTAAGCACTGGCCACTTTTATTAGCTGATCATCAATTAAAGTCGACTCTACCTCAAAAACCGCACTTTATATATAGGCGTGCACCTACTCTAAGAGATATCATCGCAAAAAATTTACCAGATCCACCAAAAAATCTATTGGTTTCTCTTTTCTTCTACAAAATGGTTTTTATCCGTGTAGGAGGTGTTATGCCTGTAAAAATACCAATCTCAATGGTCAAAAATGCTAAAAATTTGCATCCACGAACACTAAAAAGGAGTATGAAATAAAGGACTTTATTTCCTGTAGAACCGAGGGGGTAGTTACATTCTGCAATGTTCTTGTTCCCTCCAAGTATATTGGGAGAACTAAAAGACCCATGTGGAAGCGTATACGGGAACACATACAAAATATAAAAAATGGCTTCCCAAAACATAGTGTATCTCGTAACTTTACTTCCCATCATAACAAAGACCCTACACATTTAAAATTTTGGGCAATAGAGAAATACAAATCGCATTGGAGGGGCAGCCACAAAATTAGAGAATTAAGCAAATGTGAGTCCAGATGGATACATGAAATTGGTACTTTAAATCCGAAAGGGTTAAATATTGATTTTGACCTGAATTGTTTCATATCTGATTTTTTATATTTTTTATATTTTTTAATTACTTGTTAATTACTGGTCTTAGCAAGTGAATAGGTTTCCATATAGTATACCACTATGCAGTAGTATTACATTTTGGCCACAAGATAGAGCCTATCTCTCTGATTACAAGATATATGCATATAGGTGGTTTTTAGTCTGTGCAATTGTTTTTATTTTTTATTTTATACATATTCCTATTGTATTACAATTATCATATGGAATAAGTAATATGTTGTTTTTAAATTGTATTGCCTTGTAAATTGGTATTGTAATTAAACTAGCAAGTTTCATATGCGCTACGGCATGATGACACAGATCTCCTACCGATGTCTTTATGGCAACCCGGCATGCTGTTCTTACTATATAAGATATGCATGCTCGTCACGAGGCATACCTTGAAAAAGTCACGTGACCAGTGACGTAACGCGTAGGGAGGCACCTGGTGACGAGTACCGAGGATCACTGAGGAGGAAGCTCTGTATCTGATCGTATTCAGCGCTGTCTGGTATCTGACTGCACGTGAGTGGTTTAGTTATACCTTGCTGGTTAGCAATCAGTTCCAGCATATTGCGCTATGGATATTTTTTCTTTTGCATGTCTGTGAACACTGGAAGCATTACTGGAGTGGAGATAGTGTACCGGATATTTTACCTTTTGTGTTAACCGGTCATATGACCAGCCTATTAGCTGTATTGAGAAGAGCATTTCACTATTAATCACCAGCCCACCATTATTGACACCTGTTCATTGACTCTCCTATACTTATTGTATATTATACCAGCACGAAGTAGTAGCACTTTGTTAGTACATTGATTATAATATATTTTTATTATTATAGCATGTTTGCACTCGGGATGGACATTTAATATACATTTCTACTGTGCACTTTACATTTTTATTATCCACATATTTATTCACCTTTGTCTGTGCAATTCATGGTTTGTTGGGTTGATTTAGCACTTTCATACCCATACAAGGTATTTTAATAAACCCTAAAAAATCCAGAGTCCTTGATATATCCCTCTCCAAATTAGAGTCAGATTCGGTTAAACATGCACTCCCATTCACATGGGCAGAGAGATCAATTTCTTATTTGGTAGTTCACCTAACAGCCTCATATTCCGACCTTTTCGCAGCAAACTATCCCCCAATTCTAAAACAAATCACAAAACTTTTACAACAATGAACACATCTCCCGATATCTTGGACAGGTAAAATTAATGCAATCAGAATGACAATTCTCCCAAAATTACTTTACTTATTTAGAGTCTTGCCAATCCCAATCCCTTCTTATTAAAATAGATTACTTCAAAAAAGAACAGCAACCTTTGTGTGGGGCTCCACCAAACCCCGTATATCATTACACACATTACATTTACCTAAACTCAGAGGAGGTCTCGGCTTTCCGAATTTTGCAAACTACTATAGAGCTGCACACATTGCCAGCCTCTCCAAATATCATGCTACTCATGAAATACCTTTATGGGTAATAATAGAAGCCACAGAATGTGACACACTCTCCATCTCCAATCTGTTATGGCTCCTCCCCAAAGAACGCAAAACCCTGCGTAATCCCATTACCAAACATTTTTTATCTCTATGGGACAAACTTAAATTTAAACACCAATTACAATCTCCCTCACACAGGGCCAGATTAAGAACATCATGGGCCTGGTGCTGAGGATTTTGGTGGGCCTTTTATAAATAATAAATAAATAAATATGCAAACAATTTTTTGTTATAAATTAAATTAAAGAGAGAGAGAGAAAGGGAGGATGAGAAAGAGAGAGAGAGAGGATGAGAGAGGGTGAGGGGTAAAGGAGGGAGTATGAGAGAGAAAGGGGGGATGAGAGAGAGAGGATGCGCATGAGCATGTGTGGGAATGACATCAACGCAGCCCAGCCAAGGCAAGTGACCGAAGGCACAGAACCCAGAAGGAAGACCGGGTGAAAATGGAAGCGCCCAGGACCCACCGGATTGATCACAGTGCAGCACTGGAGGGCTCAGTCTGACAATTTAAGTGTACCCTAATGTGCTAATATGCTGTGCCTCTAAAAAGTAGAAATGTTAGCAAAGTTTACTACCGCTTTATTATCACAGGATCCCAGGAGCCTCTGATGGGGCCCCCTACTGACCCAGTGGCCCTTGGTCAGTGCCTAAGTGCATAGTTGCCAACATTTCAAAAATATTTTTAAGGGGCACTTTTTTCACCAGTGCTATATTTAGAGTAGCTGAGATCCCCTATGTTCCTCTATACATCACAGTAGTAATCACAAAATGAAATGAGTACTAATAATGGGGCAGAACAAATATAAGGACTGAGAAGATTTCCTTTAGTTGAACTAACAAAATTGTGCCCATTCTAGAGCTGGTAACATTGAGGATATTCAGTAAAATTTTAAAGAACTGTTTTTGTGGGTAAGAGGCTTAGGGGAGGAGTATGGACGGTATAAAACTGGGAAGTGTGTGCAGGTAATGGAGAGGAATGTGGAGGGTCTAACAGTGGGCACTATGTACAGGAGAGGAGTGTGGAGGGTATGGAAGAAGGCACTATGTACAGGAGAGGAGTTTGAAGGGTATGACAGTGGGCAGCATGCACAGCAGAGCAGTGTGGAGGGTATGACAGAGGGTGGTATGTACCGGAGAGGAGTGTGGAGGGTATGAAAGTGGGCAGTATGTACAGAAGAGCAGTGTGGAGAGTATGACAATGGGCAGTATGTACAGGAAAGGAATGTGGAGGATATAATGGGGGCAGTATGTACAGGAGAGGAATGTGGAGAGAAAGATAGTTGGCAGTATGTACAGGAGAGGAGTGTGAAGGGTAAGGTTAGTTTACAGTATGTACAGGAGAGGAGTGTGGAGGGTAAGGTTGGGTTACAGTATGTACAGGAGAGGAGTGTGGATGGTATGATAGTGGGCAGTATGTACAGGAGAGGGGTGTGGAGGGTATAATGGGGGCAGTATGTACAGTAGAGGAGTGTGGAGGGTATGATAGTGGGCAGTATGCTCATGAGAGGATTGTGGAGCATATGACAGTCGGCACTATGTACAAAAGAGGAGTTTATGAATGTGGGCAGTATGTACAGGAGAGGAGTGTGGAGGGTATGACAGTGAGCAGTATGTACAGGAGAGGAGTGTAGACGGTATGATACTGAGCAGTATGTACATTAAATGTGTGTGGAGGGTATGACAGTGGGCAGTATGTACAGGAGAGGAGTGGGGAGGGTATGACAATAGGCAGTATGTACAGGAAAGGAATGTGGAGGGTATGAGAACAAGCAGTATGTAAAGGAGAGGAGTGTGGAGGGTATAACAGCTGGCACTATGTACAATAGAGGAGTTTATGAAAGTGGGCAGTATGTACTGGAGAGGAGTGTGGACGGTATGATACTGAGCAGAATGTACATGAGATGAGTGTGGAGGGTATGACAGTGGGCACTATGTATAGAAGAGAAGTGTAGAGGGTATGACAGTGGGCACTATGTATAGGAGAGAAGTGTGGAGGGTATGACAGTGAGCAGTATGTACAGGAGAGAAGGGTGGAGGGTATGGCAGTGGGCACTATGTATAGGAGAGGAGTGTGGAGGGTATGACAGTGGGCACTATGTATAGGATAGGAGTATGGAGGGTATGACAGTGAGCTGTATGTACAGGAGAGGCGTCTGGAGAGTACAACAGTGGGCACTATGTACAGGAGAGAAGTGTATGACAGTGGGCACTATGTACAGGAGAAGAGTGTGTAGGGTATGACAGTGGGCACCAGGGATGAGCCGAACACCCCCCGTTCGGTTCGCACCAGAACCTGCGAACAGACAAAATGTTCGTGTGAACTTTAGAACCCTATTAAAAACAATGGACTCGAACGTTTGAAATCTAAAGTGCTAATTATAAAGGCTTATATGCAAGTTATTGTCCTAAAAAGTGTTTGGGGACCCGGGTCCTGCCCCAGGGGACATGTATGAATGCAAAAATAAGTTTTAGAAACGGCCGTTTTTTTGGGAGCAGTGATTTTAATAATGCTTAAAATGAAAAAATAAAAGTGAAATATTCCTTTAAATTTCGTACCTGGGGGGTGTGTATAATATGCATGTAAAGTGGCGCATGTTTCCTGTGCTTAGAACTGTCCCTGCAAAAAATTTCATTTTTGAAGGAAAAAAAGTCATTTAAAACTCACTCGCGGCTATTAATGAATTGTCGGCTCCCGGCAATACATACAAAAGTCATTGATAAAAAAAAAAAAAAAGCGTGGGGGTCCCCCAGAATTCAATTACCAGGCCCTTCAGGTCTGGAATGGATATTAAGGGGAACCCAGCCGCAAATTTAAAAAAAAAATGCGTGGAGTTCCCCCAAATATTCATACCAGGCCCTTCAGATCTGGCATGGATTTTAAGGGGAACTCCATACCAGACCCTTATCCGAGCACGCAACCTGGCCGGCCGCAGGGGAAGAGGGGGGGATGAGAGAACGGCCCCCCTCCCTCCTGAACCGTACCAGGCCACATGCCCTCAACATGGGGAGGATGTCCCCATGTTGATTTCTAATTAAAGAGAAGTGGTGTGTATATAGGGGGGGGGCCGGGATCTGGGGGTCGACTCGAACTCGAAGCTCATCCCTAGTGGGCACTATGTATAGGAGAGAAGTGTGGAAGGTATGACAGTGAGCAGTATGTACAGGAGAGAAGTGTGGAGAGTATGTACAGGTGAGGAGGATGAAGGGAATCTGGGAAGGAAAAATGTAAAGGTTTGTGGAAGGATGTTTAGGGACTGCGTAGTGGTTAAGCGAGCCATACATGGATTGAAATTACGCCAATTAGGCAGAGACCAGCCATAGTCGATCTATGTATGGGCTAGCTGGTTTTACACAAGTCAATCTATTATCTGACTTGAGTACAACCAGCCTGTCAGGTTTTTCCCCAAACAATCAGTGCTGCCAGCTAGAGTTAGCAACACTGATCATTGTGTTCACAGGCAGAACACAATAACACTGCATGAGTGATTCCCCCATCCACAGGTCAGCAGGTGAGAGGGTGTGTGGGGACAGGCTGGGGAGAGATACTAGTCAGTGGCTGGGTAGGCCCTGGCTAGTATCAGAGCCAGATACACACAGGTTACATACGCCACGATTGTTAGAACGAGAGAAATAATTCTAGCACTAGACCTCCTCTGTAACTCTAAACATGTAACCTGTAAAAAAATGTAAAGCATCGCTTAGTGTACAAAAAAAAATCGTGCTAACTTTAGTGTTTTTTTTTTTTAATGAATGAAACAGTTTCTTTCCAAAAAAAACACGTTTGAAAACTTGCTGCACAAATACCGTGTGACATAAAAAGTTGCAAAGACCACCATTTTATTCCCTAGGGTGTCTGCTAAAACAATATATAGTGTTTGAGGGTTCTGAGTAATTTTCTAGCAAAAAACAAATGATGATTTTTACATGTAGGAGAGAAGTTTCAGAATTGGCCTGGGTGGCAAGGGGTTAATTACTATAAGACCCCTTTCACACTGAGGGCATTTTGCAGGCGCTATAGCGTTAAAAATAGCGCCTGCAATCCGCCCTTAAACAGCTGCTCTTTTCACACAGGAGCGGTGCACTGGCAGGGCGTCAGAAAAAGTCCTGCCAGCAACTTCTTTGGAGCGCATTAGGAGCGGTGAACTCACCGCTGAAATCAATGGGCAGCACCGCCGTACTGCCGGCAATACGCCGCTGTAGCGGCGCATCTTGGGCGGTTTCGACCCTTTCTCGGTCGCTAGAGGGGGTTAAAAGCACCCCGCCAGCGGCCGAAATGTGCCGCAAATCCGCCGGTAAAATAGCAGCGTTTTACCGCTATTTTACCGCCAAAGCTCGGGGCGGCGTAGTGTGAAAGCAGTCTTAGTAATATACAAATAATTATTATAAGCACTGTGAGCTCATCCTCTCTGCTGCAGAGTGTGTCAGCTTGCATTTAAACTGGCCGTTCTGTATATAGCTTCTGACAGGCTGCGCAAGCAGCCCCGTATCTCCGGAACCCTAAATGATAGAAGTCCCGTATTTTGACCAGTGGTGGGGTGGGTCTTCAGCTACATATCCCCCAAATATGGGGTCTCTGTGGCCCCTGTTCGCCGAGCTACAATCCTCAAAGTAGATCTTTTTTTTTTTTTTTGATTTCTTTTTGGGCAAATGGGCCTATCTTGAGGAAGGGGTCTGGAGCTGCAGCTCCAATAGCCCCTATGTTAATCCAGACCTGCCCCCACAACCCTCTATTATCATTTTCCAAAAACCCCGCTTTCTACCCAGCTTGGGTCTCCCCCAAATCATTCAAGGTTTGGACCTCACTAAATATTACATGGCTTAGTAACCTTATATCTTCTACATCCTTCCTCACATTTCCAATATATAGTTATATGTATTATCTTTTGTGCCCAGCACCAGGCACCGGTATCCCCTTTGACCAGGTGCTGGTTTCTGGGCATAAAAGGTCTCTATGTTCTATATAGCCTCAAGGCATGCCCCACAGGCATGCACATGCAGCATTTTTTATCAACTGTCATTCTAAGCCCCACTGGCCCTGTGGCTCATGGTTTCATTGGAAGGGAGTGGAAGTCCTCCTAGGTCCCAGCGCAGAGTAGACTATGTCTGTGAAATGGGAGGTATGTGGCCACCCAAGCCGTTGCTGAAGACCATCGTTTTTTTCTTTGAGTGACTGACGTCCCTCTTCACCAATGGCATCTCAGAGACAACCTTCCACCTATGTCTCCAGCGGCACTTCCGCCCACAGTCTTCGGACCGTCGCTGCCCTAGTGCGCATGCGTCGACCGTTACGTGTGGGGTGCATGCTGATTGGCCGGCTCGAGTGACGACGGACGTTAGTCTGTCACTTTGAGCGAGACGTACATCTAGCAGGGCGACATCCCTCACTCCTCAGCTGGACGTTGAGGGGTACAGTCGCCCCACCGACCTGGTGGATGAGATACCGGGTTTGGATGTGGATGCATTTTGGAATCTCATTTCGATATGTACAGCTGGAAGGATGGTATTCAGTGGTATTGCTGTCCCGCAACCCCATGCTGGAATCCTTATGCTGTTTCTATTTCTTCCTTTATTTTTATTAGATTGTTGCACATTACCGGCTCCTTTATCAGCAAGTTCAGGCTGATAGTGGGACCTCTGGAATTACTTATATTGGCGCGCTTTTAGCTATTAGCCACTAGGCAACAAGGTATATATATCATCAAACACTGTGTTAGTGAATATCACCAGTTTGAAAATTCTCTCACTCTGAGTTAAGTTATTTTGTTTTACCATTCCATTTTTACTTACTCTTTACAATTATGACCCATTGTTTTTCAATGTGTTTTTAATTTTTCAGTGTAAGCAACACTATACGCTCTGACTATATATCTTGACCATATAAAAGCAAGTTGCCAGTGTCACTTTAGCAGCATTATTCCACCGTTCAACCCAGAGGTTCTTAATACTCTGGCCATATACTTCCTTAAGGTATGTCAATTATTGCTATATAAAGGTCTTTTTTCAAACCCTATGTAATCTTGATAGGATAGCTATCATTAGTTCATTAAGCCCCAACAATCTAGTCATAAATGTCTAATTGCAATTTTTCTTTACAGTCCCCTGTATCCGAGTTCCTTATACCACATCCAACCCACGGTTCACAGACCCCCCATCCTCGTTTTATACGATTCAGAAGTAGGTTTGAAAGTATATATTCTGGCTTATCAGCCCCCCCTCCTTTTATTTGTGGATATTACATGTTAGTAATGCAATCTTTTGCACTTGTTGTATTATTATATCTTTTTTACTAGATTTATTGTGCACGTCTCCATACTCTGCCACACTGGTTGCATAGCCTACACCCTGTGCCTTTAGGGGTTCAGGGGGACTTAGCCCCGAAATCCATTTGGGGCGACCACCCCTCCGAGTGCCTTTGCCGTAGAGCTAGGAAGGGCTGACAGTCCAATTTTTTCTTAACCCACACCACTTGTCGTGGTGAGTGTTTTATATATGTTTGCTTTGAATATGTCAATTACAACATACTGTGATTATTTGATTATCTAATAAATACATTCTCTTTATAACCTAAAAGCTCCTGAAGAAGCGATTACACAGATATCACGAAACATGTAGAGCTCAGTTTTTAAGTCTACAGTATCTCGTGGACCCCAATCCAAGGAGCTAACTCTATCCTATGTGGTATTGTGTCTTGTTGACAATTTTGCAGGAATTTATCTTTTTTGAGATATTCTCCCTGGAAGTTTCCACATGATCTGTATGTTTTTTATTATCATTCTTTTGTAATCTACTGGTAGATACAATTATGTAATTCAATGTATTCAAGTGAAATATTAAAATTTGTTACTTTTACAATTACGTGCCTATAAAGTCCATTTCTTCTATTCAACCAATTTTCCAATTACAATTGGGATGTGGCACATGGTCTATTAGAGGTGCTGATTAACACCTAAGGGCATCAGTAATCAATTTAGTCCCAATTCTAAAACAAATCACAAAACCTTTACAACAATGGACACATCTCCCGATATCTTGGACAGGTAAAATTAATGCAATCAGAATGACAATTCTCCCAAAAATACTTTACTTATTTAGAGTCTTGTCAATCCCAATCCCATTTTATTACCATAGATTACTTCAAAAAAGAAAAGCAACCTTTGTGTGGGGCTCCATCAAACCCTGCATATCATTACACACATTACATTTACCTAAACTCAGAGGAGGTCTCGGCTTTCCGAATTTTGCAAACTACTATAGAGCTGCACACATTGCCAGCCTCTCCAAATATCATGCTACTCATGAAATACCTTTATGGGTAATATATGGAAGCCACAGAATGTGACCCACTCTCCATCTCCAATCTGTTATGGCTCCTCCCCAAAGAACGGCAAACCCTGCGTATTCCCATTACCAAACATTTTTTATCTCTATGGGACAAACTTAAATTTAAACACCAATTACAATCTCCCCCACAACCCTCTATTATCATTCTCCAAAAACCCCGCTTTCTACCCAACTTGGGTCTCCCCCAAATCATTCAAGGTTTGGACCTCACTGAACATTACATGGCTTAGTAACCTTATATCTTCTACATCCTTCCTCACATTTCCAATCCTATGCGACATCTATAATTTAACGAATTCCGAACTCTTTAGATTCCTCCAAATTAAAAACTTTTATGCACCACTAGTAAATACTAATACCTCTCTGTCCCAAATTACAAATTTTGAATCAGCATGCCTGGAAAATCCCCATTAAAGAGGTATGATATCTTTAATAAACTTCCAAATCTCTACTTACCCTGGCCTCGACAAACCTCTATATGCCCGCAAATGGGAGGAGGACTTGGAAAGAACATTTGATATGGCTGATTGGTCAAAAATCTGGTCAGCAACAAAATCTTCCTCCCCAAACTTCCTGGCGGTAGAAACCAATTATAAGGTTTTAACTCAATGGTACCTTGTCCCCTCAAGGTTTGCCAAATTTACGCCAAACCACACAGCTCTAAGCTTTCGAGGATGCTCTGACCCGGGTACCCACTTGCACATATGGTGGTCCTGCCCATTGGTTCAGATATATTGGAAAAAGATATTTGGAATTGCTTCCAGAATGTTTAATCTCAATGTGCAACCAGACCCAGCCACTGCCTTGCTCAATCTAAAACCAGACTATATCACATATAGACAATTTAAACTCCTTATCCAACTTACCACAGCGGCTAAGCAAACAATTGCTAAGGCATGGAGGACCCCTGACCTAGAGATACCCGAAACTGAAAGTAGACTAAATGTTTTTATGTCTCATGCCAAAATGGTAGCAATAGAAAGGGACCAAATTCCTGTTTTTGAAAAAATATGGAATCCTTGGATTAACTACCACTTATCACCATCCTGCGATAACAGAATTCTCATGCCATGGTAGCTGACAACCCTACCTAGATAAAAGTGACTTACAAACCCAAACTCTTAAGCCCTGTACACATGATCGGTTTAACCAATGAAAACCGTCCGATGGATTGTTTTCATCAGACAAACCGATCGTGTATGGGACCCATCGGTCTTTTTTCAATCGGTTTTAAAAAATAGAACATGTTTTACATTTTTAAGATCGTCTATGGGCAATTCCATCGGTTAAAAAACCCACGCATACTCAGAATCAAGTCGACGCATGCTCAGAAGCATTGAACTTCATTTTTCTCGGCTCATCGGAGTGTTTTACCTCACCGCGTTTGGAACGGTCAGTTTTTTGACTGATGGTGGGTAGGCAAGACTGATGGAAGTCAGCTTCATCGGATTTCCGATGGACAAAACCATCGGGTTAGAATCCATAGGATATCTGATCGTGTGTACGAGGCTTTAGAACCTAGCTGTTACCCTACTCTTTACTGTGAAGATCAAGATCAAAAAGCCATGTTACTCGTGCCAATCCAGTGAACTCCTGTACTTTCTTCTCTATCTCTCCTACTGCTCTTTCCTACTCTTCCTTGTGTCTCTCTGCTTCGGTGTGCCCCCCTTTTTTTTGTTTGTTTCTCTCTTCTCCCCTCTTTCTTTAAAAAAAATTTTTGGTATTATCTTATTTTTTTCCCTTATTTTCTGAATAGTAATAAAGTAATATTCTACTTAAGTGTTTTAATAGTTCTGGTTCAAGATATTACCTCTTACGGTAGCATAATTTCCACCGCAGTTAGTTATCTCACGTTTTATTAACTAATGTACTTTTTATTTTTCTATAGTAGATAAATAACCTACTTATCTGTAGTTTACTGTTGGACCTTAGAGTTTTACCATATCTGTTAAGCACGTATGGCTCATTGTAATATTTATTACAACTGTATTGTAATTTACTTGCTTATTCAATCAATAAAATACTTTGAAAAGGATGAAAATAAAAAAGTGAAAAAATATATTACCTCCAGTAATAAGAGCTTTTCCATTGCCAAACATAAGATTATTTTTCTGAAAGACGGCACAGTAATATTGTCCAGAGTCTTGTATGGTTATATTGTGTATTTCTAGAAGAGGGCCAGTGTCACCCTGCTTACAGTTGTGCTTCTCAGAAAAGTTGCCTTCTTTACATTCTAGAACATTTTTCAGCTTTCCATGGTCCCTCCAAGTCCTCAAAAACCAGTAGGACCTTCTAGTTCCATTTAGTGAGTCACTGCTGACCAAACAAGAAATTTTCAACGAGCCTCCAGAAGGAGCATAGCTCAATATGTGAGGATGACATAGTTTGATAGCTACTCCTGTAAAATAAAATTAATTAACAGTGAATTAGTCATTATTGTTTTATTTCTAATTAAAGAGAAGTGGTGTGTATATATTTTCTATATGATGGTCAGGACTAAAAAAGGAATAATCCTTTTGAACAAAAATGTAAATCAGGTAAATATGACATATTCTATAAAAACATTTTGTAACCTTATTTTCAGCCAGCAGGTGGCTAAAAAAAGCAAATTTTCACGTTTCCCTCATTTCTTATCTACTTGCTGTACATAAAGACTGTTCTTTACAGAGCTCAAAAGCTCATGCTTAAATTTTCACACACTGTAGAACGAGTCAGAGCAGAGACCTATCTCTTATTGGGTGGCTCTTTCAGAGGTTTTAGACAGAGAAAGGGAGACTCAAGATAGGGAGAGTCTACTGTACTTTTCTTTAAATAATTCATAGTGCGCTGGCAACCCTTTGAGATATATTAAATCCCTATTTTAGCATAACTACTTGGGCTGGCTACCCCTAGTCACTGCAGGACATATTGGTAACTTAGAGGTCAGTGGTATGAACCAAAAAGGCCAGTAGGGGACATCTTCCACACACCTGGAAATGTGCAAAAGGATTGGTGCCAGGAACTCCGCTACACAGTGAAGTTTCTGCAAACAGATGCCACACAAGCACTGTAAAATCATAAAAGCATTTTATAATGATGGTGAACCCTTTACCCTCTCAATGTCCTGGTTACTAAAACAGAAAGTAAGGGAAGTCCAGAATTTTACTGTTATCAATAGGGCAAAAGGTGAGGGCAAATCACCCAATGGGGACAGAAGTTCTGGTGACAACTGTCGTGGAGATTTTCCTCACTTTGAGAGAATTCCTTCCGATGAATATAAGATAAAGTGCATCTTCCATCAAATGAGCCGATCCATGATGAAGGTATAGTACCTTGTTCTGGTCCTGGCTACTACCTCTCTGATTGTACAACAAGGAGTATTCAACAGATGATAAACTCTGGAGTGTGTATTGAGGAGCAAACCCATACTGTATCACTTAAAGTGGTTGTAAAGGCAGAAGGTTTTTTTTTTTTATCTCAATGCATTCAGTGCATTAAAGTGGAGGTCCACCCTTAAAAAAAAAAAAATTGCCAAAAAGGCTAAAAAAAATGTGGAAAAAAATAATTATACTTACCAGAAATGGCTGTTACTAGGCAGATCTTCTTAATCTGCCCCTTTCTTGTCCGCGGTGCTCCTCGGTCTCGTCCTCCTCGCGTTGCCTTCTGGGGAATGGGGCGCGTCAACTGTGTGTCTCCCAGAAGTCAGCCGCCCATTCACACAGCGCCGCACGACTCGCGCATGCGCAGTAGGAAACCGCAAGGCTCCACTGCGTGTTTCCCTTAGTGAGGATGGCGGTGCCGGGACCAGCCACGATCGAGGGATCGGCCTCGGGCAGCCGACATCGCGGGCACTATAGACAGGTAAGTGTGCTTATTAAAAGTCAGCAGCTACAGTGTTTTATAGCTGCTGACTTTTAGAAAAAAAAATGTAAAGCTGGTCCTCAGCTTTAAGATAAAAAGCCTTCTGTGAGTAGCAGCACCCCCTCAGCCCCCTAATACTTACCTGAGCCCATCTCTATCCAGAGATGTCCATGAATCCCTCGGCCATCCTGGGACTCTCCCTCCTGATCGGCTGAGACACAGCAGCGGCACTATTGGCTCCCGTTGCTGTCAGTCAAAGTCTGTCAGCCAATGAGGAGAGTAAGGGGCGGGGCCAGGTCGTGGCTCCATGTCTGAATGGACATAGGGACCTGCGACACGGCTTGGGTGCCCCCATAGCAAGCTGTTTTCTATGGAGGCACTCACCAGGAGGGAGGGGCCAGGAGAGCAGAAGAGGGACCCAAAATGAGGAGGATCCAGGCTGCTCTGTGCAAAACCAACTGCACAGAGCAAGTAAGTATAACATGTTTATTATATTAAAAAAAAAAGACAAGACTTTACAATCACTTTAAAGAAAATGTAAACAGAACATTTCATATTTCTGATATGTGCCTGCTGTACCATGTACTTGTATGTAAAACTCTCCTGTTTTCTTTGTATTGCTTACTTTATGTGAAATCCCTGGTGTTCCTGCCAGACCCTCTGCTTTCCTATTAAAAACTGACCTATCTAGGCATGCAAGCACAGCCTGGTCAGTTCTCTAGCTGTGCTGGGAACTCAGTGTGCTCTCCTCCAATGACCCCCCCCCCCTGCACAGCCAGTCACTGGGAAGACCCATATGCTGGCTTTTCTGCTCCCTTAGCCACGGTTGTCCACCTTCTAAAGTGAATTTTACTGACATGAAACTAAAAATTTACTGATAGAGCTAAATTTTTACTGGCGCGACACATAACATTAACTGACAAGGCCATTTTTTTTTTACCAACAGTTCAAAAAAGTTAGCCAAAATAATGATTTACAGTGCAAATATCAATATTTAATCTACAAACATGTAACTAGTGCTATAAGCATTGTGCTAAAGGTATAACAAAAGGCAAAAAACATAATTCTTCTTTTACGTGAGGGTCAGGTTAATATACGCCAGCACAAAGTTCCCCCTTACATTAGAGTCTGTGGGATTTCCTTTGCAAGTGCAAGGGGAAACTCTGTGGACTTTGATGTAAACAAGAACTCTGAGGACTCTGATGTAAGGGGGAATGCTGCAGACTCTTGTGTAAAGAAAAACTCTGATGTAACGGGTCCCTGGTCATCAGAACCCCAACTCTTTACACAAGGGTCCAGTCTACAGAGGTCCCCTTTACATCACAGCCCACCGAATTGCCCCTTATATCAGACTCCACAGAGTTGCCCCCTACAACAGAGTCATCAGGGTTTCCCCTTACAGTGTAAGGGGGAGTTCTGCACACCCTGATGTAAAAGGGAACACCGTGGACCCTGATGAAAAGGATAACACTGCAGACTGTGATGTAAAGTGGAACGCTGATATAAGAGGGTCTCGTCACCAGAGCCCCCCCCTTCCCCCTTACACAAGAGTCCACAGAATTTCCCATTATATCAGAGTCTGCAGGATTCCACCTTAGAGTGCAAGGGGGAAGTCTGCAGACCCTGATGTAAAGGGGAACTCTGATGTAAAGGGGAATGCTACATACTCTGGTGTAAAGGCAACTCTAAAGTAAGATGGTCTCTGGTCACCAGAGCCCTCCTCATACATCAGAGTCTGCAGCATTCCTCTTTACATCAGCTGTCCCCTTTAAATCAAGGTCTACAGAGTTCCCCTTTGCACTGTAAGGGGGGAATGGCAGGAACTCTGATGTGGGGGCTCTGGTGACCACAGACCACCTTCCGCAGAGTGAATACACAAAGGTAAGGGGGTTACTGATAAAAGGGGGAACCTTTATATCAGTGTCTCCCTTTACCTTAGTGTATTATTCACTTCACCCTTACATAAATGCATGTCTCCCCAGACTTGTGTGGCCTGAGTGGCTGGTAGCTGTCATTGACCCGTTGCAACAGCGGCAGGCAGTCAGACAAGGTCCAGACAGTCCAGGTGTGGCTCCTCATCACCACCTCTGTTGACTCTCTCCTCCTCTAAAGAACAATGCCTGACACTGCTGTCTTAGGAGGATGACACTCGGTACTCTTATTAGAATGATTCCAAACTCCTGCTGCTCTTTAAAGCGGACCTTCAGTAATTTTTTTCAACTTTCCATCTCTTAAATCTTCTGCCCTTGTTGTTTTAACTGTAGTGCACCAACCCCAGACTTTACCTGCTTTTATTCTGCTTGGCTCCTCCGCAGGAAAAGAATGAGGCACACCGCACCACAAGCCCGCACCCTCCTGAATAGGGAGGTTGAGCGGTGTTAGTTTCTCGGGCCTGCTTGCGGCTGGTGTAAAAAAGCCTCCAGTGCTGACCTCGTTTCTGCAGTAGTCAGAGACAAGTCTTTAATTCTCCCCAGTAAGCAACTGTCCACACCAACTGAAAGGTCCAACACTTATTTATTCCTTCTTGCACAATAAACAGTCTCTTTAAGAGCAGACGGGTTGAGACAAACACAGGTCAGATAAGGTGGGAGGAGGTCCAGGCACAAACTCAAATTTGGCTTTCTCCTGTTCTGGAAAGCACGAACAGGCTTGGCGCACGGTCGCTGCCACCGACCATGAGGGGGTCCCTGCCACAGACCAGGTGAATAGGGCCTCTGCCACAGGCCTGGTTGTTGGGTCTCTGCCACCGACCTAATTCACGATGGATTACCTTCTAGAAGTAATGACCCCTGTCAGGGAAAGGACATCCATCCGGAGAGTTACCAGAGGCCCCACCGTCACCAGCGATACTGTACTGGGTCTTCGGGAAGGGTCACCTCCCTGGCCTCCTCGTCCTAGATTTAGGCACCCACTCCAGGGGGCACCCTGGGAGCCCTCGTTTCCTTTTTGTTACCCAGTCGAAGGTACTGGGCCCCGGGCCTCTCTCAAAGTACCTCACCCCAGACTGAAGGTGTCTGAGATGGAACAGCAGCTCCGTCTCTGGGCCTAGGGCACCCAGAGACCACCTGACCAGGCCTCCGGGCCTAGGGCACCCGGAGGCGACACACACGCACCCAGGCTTAAGGTGCCTGAGCGCGGAACCAACGACCCCTCTGGAAGATGGCCGCGCCCTTTTATATCCTCTCCCGACAGGCACAGCAGGTTCCCCGCCCCACCGTATCTCTGCCGAGAGGGGACAAAAAGGACACAACCTCGTACTGCAGTTCAACCCGGGCCCACGGCAACAGCGCCACCCATAGGCCCCAGTGAACTTACACACCAGTACTATCTCCCAGGGATAGAAATGGTCCATAAGACCTAACAATTAGTGCATCTGAGCCTGGTTACCACTCAGATGCTTCCCCCTAAATGTAACCACCCGCTACACATCCCCCTCACTTGTGAACACTGGTCCCCAGTGTCTGAAACCAATTTATGCCTCCTCAACCTGAGTCAACATAAGCCAGATCCAGAGACAAACTAAAAAAGTTGACAATTTAAAATTTTGTTAGTTTGTGCCGGAACTTAACATGGGAAAGGGAAAAAACAGATGGGAATGAGGGTGTACATGTACAGTATATAAAACATTTTAAGATCACTCAAATTTCGCAGTAAAATTTACAATTTCCTCCCGCAGAACTCGCTAAGGCCCACCCACACTCAGCAGTCTTGCTTGTCGTTCACCTGCAGAGGAAGAAAGAAAAAACACATAATCCAACAATATGTAATTTAGAATGAACAGGTTCCTCCCTAGAGAAAAACCTGCTCGCTCTAACAGTAAGTTCAATGTAAGGCCTTCAATGTAACCGTTGCACAACACCGCCACCTAGTGGTAGTGCCGCAGTCAGAACACCTGTTCATGACAAGGAAATTCTCTTCTCTGTGAACTGTGGCCCTCAACTAACTACGACCCCAAAGTCCTGGTTATCTTTGTGGTGGGAAAAGAAGGGAGAACAACAACAGCAACAACTCCCACTCTTCCAAAGAGTAGAATACCCTTTAACATGGGCAAAGTTCCTGAAGAAAGAAAAAAAAAAGTCAAGCGCAAACACAAGAGTCTGGTCTCTCAAAAATAGTAGTGTGGATCGGGCAATACCAACGGCTTCCAATGTCTATCGAAGGTATCTATGTGATACTCCACATCGTCCTTATCCTTTCTGCAGATAAGCATTTTGTCCGCATGAATGTGCCGACCCAACATCCAAGCAGCTTTGCAATCTTTGAAACACAGAGTTGCGGCAGGCGAACACAAAAAGTACCTTCTGGCCTGGGGTACCTTAATGCGTGTCCACACAAACTCCGAGTACCACCGATCTCTACAGGCCTCAACCTCGAACAAAAGTTCTTTGGGTAGATACGGGTACTCCCACCGATATTCACTGGCAACCTTCTGGTTAAAGAGTCTCTGTAAGCGGGACAACGGTGGCATAGTGGCGCAATCTCCTGCGCCAGGCAAAACAACAGCATCCGGGTGTCGAGGCACTTTAACTGCCTCTGGGCCAGTTGCAGGGGCCCGCAGTGACACCGGTCTAGCAGTAGTGGTAGTGGCGGAAGCAGGTGCTCCCGATTGTGGAAGGGTAAGGAAGGGGACAGATCCCTCCTCAGGCTCTGTGGCCACCACCCGGGGTATACTTTCCCCAGTAGACATGGGCGGGTTCCTAGGCCTACGGAACAAGGACAGGGGCATCTTTTCCCATCCCTTTCTATCAAACAGTTTGTCAATCGCGGCATCATCACCCGCATCTGAGACAGACTCTAGGTCAGAGGTATCGTACTCCTCCGCAGGGAAATAATTCCTGGTGTAGGACGATTCACCCACTCTGGCCAACTCATTAGCATGTGAATCCCCAGGGCTAGGGGCCTGTAACAAAGTCTCTCCCCCTGGCTTACCTCGGCTTGGAGAAGGACTCGGACGTCCGGGACTTTTCCCTTCAGAGACATCCGTTCCGGGTAAGCGCTGGGGCGTTGCTCCACCACGGCCACGGGAAGCCTTCACAAGACCCATCTTCCTCTTGGGCGGTGGGAGAAAAGACTCTGTCGTTGCTCGAGGCAGCATCCTCTGGTTTCTCACTCGCTGAAGCGATCTCCTCTGTGACTTCCTCCTTCTTCAAGAACCTCCTTTTGAAAACATCAGAGATATCCCTCTCTTAGCCTTGTCTCAGAAGGTGGCTTTCCTGGTAGCCATTACTTCTGTCAGACGGGTGTCTGAGTTGGCAGCATTATCTTGCAAGCCACCTTACTTGGTCATCCATAAGGATAAGGCGGTGTTGCGTCCGCGGCCTTCCTTTCTCCTGAAGGTGGTCTCAGCCCTTCACCTTAATGAGGACATTGTTCTTCTGTCCCTGTGTCCTCATCCATCGCATCCCAGAGAGTTTGCGCTTCACATCTTGGACGTGGTACATGCCTTGCGGATGTACCTGTCTGTTACGGCTCCCATTCGGAAGTCTGACTCACTATTTGTGTCTGTGCCTGGTCCACAACAGGGCCATGCGGTGTCGCCTGCCACCATTTCTAGGTGGATCAGGCAGACCGTCATACAGGCCTATGCCCTTAAGGGGCGGGCGCCTCCCTTTCCAGTTACGGCGCATTCCACCAGGGCAATTGGTGCTTCCTGGGCTTTCCGACATCAAGCGTCGGTTGCACAATTGTGCAAGGCGGTGACCTGGTCGTCCGTTCATACCTTTTCTACGTTTTACAAGGTTGATGTGGCTGCATCTTCTGATGCTTCCTTCGGCCGCAAGGTGTTGCAGGCCGCTGTTTAAAGTTGCAACTCCTCTGTTGAGGAGCTCTGCTTGTTTGGAGTGAAGTTTGGTTTTTCCTTTAAAACTGCTCCCACCCCTCTTCTTTGACACTGCTTGGGGATGTCCCACTTGTCAAGTATGAAGAGGCTGTGTCAGTCCATGGACGGTAAGAGAAAATAGGATTTTTTGTACTCACTGTAAAATCAGTTTCTCTGACGTCCATGGTCTGACACAGCATTTTTTAAGGTTTGTACTGCTTTGTTACGAACTGAGGCCGGTGGCTGCAGGTAGGAGGGTTATGTCCGGAGGGACCGCCCCCTGGGCGGGGCTGCTCAGCTCTGGTTTTTAGAATGTATGCTGTAACATCTAACATTCTGCCTAGTCTTCTCCTATGAGCAAGGACATAAACCCACTTGTCAAGTATGAAGCGGCTGTGTCAGTCCATGGACGTCAGAGAAACTGATTTTTTCGGTGAGTACAAAAAATCCTATTATTGCGTGTCGGAATTGCTACAGACGATCGGAATTTCCGATCGGAATTTTTCCCTCTAAAAAATTGAGAACCTGCTCTCAATCTTTTGCTGGCGAAAATTCCGCCAGCAAAAGTCAGATGGAGCATACACACGGTCGGAATTTAAGACCAAAAGCTCACATCGGACTTTTGCTGGCGGAAATTCCGACCGTGTGTACGCGGCATTAGAGTCTGGAAAAGACTTGAGACTGGGGCAGAGATTCACCTTCCAGCAGGCCAATGACCCTAAACATACAACCAGAGATACAATGGAATGGTTTAGATCAAAGCATATTCATGTGTTAGAATGGCCCAGTCAAAGTCCAGACCCAAATCCAATTGAGAATCTGCGGCAAGACTTCTCCATCCAATCTGACAGAGCTTAAGTTATTTTGCAAAGAAGAATGGGCAAACATTGCACTCTCTAGATGTGCAAATCTGGTAGAGACATCCCCAAAAAGACTTGCAGCTGTAATGGTAGTGAAAGGTGGTTCTTTAAAGTATTGACTCAGGGGGGCTGAATACAAATGTACCCCACACTTTTCAAATATTTATTTGTAAAAAAAATTGAAAAAAATTTATCATTTTCCTTCCACTTCACAATTATGTGCCACTATGTGTTGGTCTATCACATAAAATACATTTATGTTTTTGGTTGTAACATGACAAAATGAGGAAAATTTGAAGGTGTGTGAATACTTTTTCAAGGCACTGTATTCCAGTTCAGTCAGGTCAATTGGATCAGAATGCAAACTGGACTTTTTGAGAAAGGTTAGCTTACATTTATACTATAGAGATACAATATGGTATCTTAACTAAAATGTAAAAAAATTATTCAAAGAAAAAAAAAACTTTCATAACTGTATATTAGTATATATTTGCACAATTTTATTTAAAGATACAAATATATATAGATAGATAGATCTATCTATCTATCTGTCTATCTATCTATCTGTCTATTTTTTTATAACATATATAGTTCCAAAGTAAAAATACAAACCAAATGTAATAAAATTCTACATAATACTTAACTATGAATTGTAGTTTAAATTAGTATATTTTTATTTTCTAATACCCCTTAACTGAATGTAAATGTCTTACAAGCAATTGTTTATAAATTATTATCATCATCTTTTAAGATGTTTTATCCTGTAAGGATTGTGGGGTTGGCTATGACAATATAGTGTCATGTTATTATAACTACAGAAATAGTTTCTGCATTAAAATGTTTTAAAAAAACACACCAACTTCAGTTTCATATTATTTATGACAGGTGTTTATATAAGAATAAATAAATGATAAAAATAAATAAATAAAATTTTATTATTAATATACGATGAAAAGGTACAAATAAGGAAAGTTGGTTCCAAGTGTCACTTGCCTGTACTACACTATTATAGCTAAGCTGAGACAGGAGAAAATTCAGGAGAGGAAATAAGCTATAAACTTATTTGAGACAACCTATTTCTGAGGAATCCAAACAATGACCAGTACAGCGCATTTTTTTACTCTGAACATAAAGCTTGAAAAACATATCAAAATCATCAGTTTTCTACTGCTATTTGGTACTGACCCCCAAATTTTAAATCAAAACCATTTTCCTTAGTTTTTAACCTTATCTGTACTGAGAGACACGTTGATCTTCATAATGGTTTTAGGTTGGTATCTCGGAACACATTCGAGTTATTGGGGAAGTATAATATGGAAAACATTAAAAGTGAATACTGTACTCCAAGCTGGTTGGCCAAATACCTCTGTCTGGCGACACAAACTAGTTACAATCTAATTGTACAATCTCCTTTACATCTACCTACTTTGTATAACCTGCCTGGCTAGATACAAATTGATTGGATGATTTAGGTAGGTCCTCATATTGAAAAGCTGATTGTACAGAAATCATAGGGTCGGATTGTGACGTGTGGGGTAAGCCTTACACCTGGAATGGATGGATGAATGGTTTACAGTCAAAGATGCTTTATTTGATTATTCTAGTTATAGTCAACAAATTTAGGGATTTTTTACAATATATAATCTTCAAACTAATTATATATTGGATACCAATGACTGTAAGGTGGATGGCATTGGCAGAAGCAGGAGTCAGCAATAGGGACCCACATATTTAATTTATACACGTATATGGAGTTCATCTACAAAATATATTTCAAACATTTGTTTAACATGCTCAACTAAACCACGTGACCACAGAACATTCATGGGTGCACATTGAAAGCAAACACTTTTGACAGCCTTGTCGCTCTTACCTTCGATAACGAGGAACAAGTAAAAGATATGCATGTCTCCTCAGCAGGGAAGGTGTTATAAACCTTCACAGTAAATTCTAATCATTACTTTTTCCACCCCGGAAATGTTACCTTTACTAGACATACTCTCTACAAAAACTCCTCCTTTTAAAAAAAAAAAAAAAGAAACAGAAAAGCAGAATGCAAACTGGTTCATGCTACAGGAACTAAATGTATACATACATTTGTACTATTATAATATAACTATAATAAAAAGTGATAATAAGTTGGACCTATACTCAAAGTATAGGTCCACTTTCTTAGCACATAATAGAGAATGGTGGGAAGGGGTATTAATGTACTGATGAAATTATGCAGATACAATAATATACGTGCTCCCTCTAGCAAAGAAAAAAATGCCATTCATAAAAGAAAGAAAGCCCCCGTAGCTAACTGGAACAGTATCAGTGGAGGGGGGACATGACAGGGTGGTAAGGGTATCCAGGAGAGACGGGGTTAATTATTTGGTGGCTCAGAGGGGGTTTTCAAGCTGATTGGACAATTAGGGGGTGTGTGGGGGAGGAGCCATGTAGATATTAGGCCTGGAAGGGGGGTGGGGCCCTAACAGTTATCCGGGCAGCCAGGACAGAACATCTGGACATCTGTCTTGCTGCGGCATTCGCGGTTTCTGACAAAAATGAGCGGGCTGGAGTCTCTCATCTCACAGCTCAGGGCTGCAGCCGATGTACATGGCGCGGCATGGGTGCAGAGCCAGGTCATGGCTTCCCTGCAGGGGGTCCAGCAGAGCCCCCCCTCCGGGGCCTGCGCCACTGCGTGCTCGGCGATCTAGGCCGCGGGAGCGCTTCAGTCCTGACAGGACCCCTCGGGCTCAGCGCCGCAACAGGAGCCCGCCGTCGGACCCTTCAGGCCCCCCTGCCAAGCGCACGCTGGCTTCGGCGGGGGGTTCGCCTGGTAGGAATCCCCATCCTAGGCGGAGCCCGCGGTGGATGGGGGCATCCCGGCGTGCTTTGCCGGTCCCATCCTCCGTCGTCCGGATACCGGAGCAGGCGGCTGGCGTGACTGGCGAGGTTCCGGTCGGCACGTCTGCCCAGCGTGGGAGAGTGGGAGCTGCAGGCACCGGCCTGTGTCCTGGGGCGGCGGTGGCTCGTCCCGGAGTTCAGTGGAGCGGCAAGGGAGGGCGGGCACGTCTGCCTGAGGAGGATCCAAGATGGCGGCGCACACCTCCGGGTCTGGAGCGGTGCCTGGGAGTTCGGGCCTGGCCGGGGCGCCTAGCGTGGACGTCGGCAGCGGCGGCAAGGGGCCGTGGAACGGACAGAGGAGGCCGGGAAGCGGGTCAGCGGTGCGGAGCTCATCTGCGGCAGGCGGGGAGAGAGGACGGCCGGAGGTGCGGAGGTCGTTGGAACCCGTGGTGCCAGGGGGAAGGTCGGGAGCGGAGTACAGCAGCGCAGAGGACGGCGAGCTGGAAGAGGATGTCGGCGTAGCTGCGGGGGATGTCTGTCCGGCGGCTGGCGGGGTTCCTGGCCCCATGCAGCCTGGTGAGTGTGTCTCTTCTATCTATCCTTTCTTATCTCCCTCTGTGCGGGTTGGGGGGCAGGCCCAAGGTGGGGGGGCTGGGGCCCAGGATTCGGAGGTGCTCACACGGGAGGTGCTGGTGGGCTTGAGGGAGCTGCTCAAAAAATTGGAGAATGAGGGGGTGCAGGTAGGTGCAGTGGTGACGCCGAGGGATGCCGCAGGGACTACGGGGGAGCCGGCGTCAGGAACCCTTTCATCTGCCGCGGTGCAGGCTGGCGTGGAGTTACCGCAGGTGCACGGCGCGGGGGCCTCTGGAGAGAAGTCCAAGGAGGACAAAGAGACGGACAAGGTGAGGTTGGCGGACTCAGCGAAATGCGAGGTCTATGTTTGCTTTCAGGGGCCCCTTGGGACGCACCTTAAGGCTGAGGTGAGGGAAAAAATTTGGAAAGGGGAGTAGGTGGAAATTTTTTCCCTGCTCCTGCTGGAAAAATTCAACCTTGATCGCGTGAAACCGGAGGAGAGCAAGAAGGAAGACGAGGAGAAGCGTAGGTATCGGCTTATTCCTCGCACGTTTGCCAACTGGTTGCAGGCGTTTGCGATTTTGGCAAGCGTGGTTGGCGAAAAGGAACCTGACAATTGTTCGGCCTTGTTTTGCTACTTGGACGCGATAGGGGAGGCGTATCGAGTTTATGGGGGAGTGGCCTGGCTTCGCTATGACGAGCAATTCCGGCAATGCAAAGCGGTGCGTCCGGCTGTTCGCTGGGATCACAAGGACATTGGCCTCTGGGTGAAGCTGATGACCCAGGCCAGGGAGGGAGGGCGGGGCCTCCACCTCAGGATCGTCAGCCGTTAGAAAGAAGCTGGTGTGCTGGCAATTCAATGACAGCTCATGCCGTTTTAGTGGCACCTGTCGCTTTAAGCACGAATGTTCCGGGTGTGGCGGGACCCATTCGCTCGCACGATGTTTCAAGGCCGGTAGAGGTCAGGCTGGTGATGCGACTGGAAAAAGGGATGACTCCGGTGAGGGTGGGAAGGATGCTTCCTTTCCTAAGTAGGTACCCAGATCGTGAGTCGGCTCGACTCTTAGGGGAGGGTTTTGAGGTGGGTTTCCGTATCCCGTGCAGGTTGAAAGATATTCCTCCGTTGGCGCCGAATTTGATGTCGGCCCTTCGGTTCCCTGAAGTGGTGGCGGAAAAACTTGCAAAGGAAGTTTCGCTGGGTAGGATGAGCGGACCGTTTTCCTCTCCTCCACTTCTGGGCCTGGTGGTTTCTCCATTGGGAGTTGTTCCCAAGAAGGAACCGGGCAAGTACCGGTTGATCCATCACCTTTCCTACCCAAGGGGTGGTTCGGTCAATGATGGTATTGATCCGCTAGCCTGTGCGGTCACATATACATCGTTTGACGCAGCGGTGGCCTGGGTTCGGAGGTACGGACGGGGGTCTCTACTGGCCAAGACGGACGTGGAGTCAGCGTTTCACCTGCTTCCGGTTCATCTGGACAGTGTGCGCCTTCTGGGTTGTAAGTGGAACGATTCCTTTTTTGTTGATCGTTGCCTGCCCATGGGGTGTTCCATTTCTTGCGCCCTGTTCGAGACATTCAGCTTGTTTGTTGAATGGGTCGTGCGGGATGTGTCCGGCCTGAATTCTATCATCCACTGTCTGGATGATTTCCTGTGTATCGGGCCTCCGGACTCTAACGTGTGCACGGTGCTGCTTGGGACGCTTCAGCACATTGCGGCTTGTTTCGGGATCCCTTTGGCTCTGGGAAAAAACGGAGGGCCTGGCGACGGAGCTGGTTTTTCTGGGCATTACGATTGATTCTGTGGCCATGGAGTGTCGTTTGCCCGTGGACAAACTGGTGGCCCTGCGGCGGGAGATGGTCTGCATGGCGGGCAGGAGAAAGGTCAGGTTGCGGGAGTTACAGTCCCTGCTTGGGAAGCTGAATTTTGCTTGCAGGATAATTCCTATGGGCAGGATATTTTGCCGGCGGCTCTCTTTGGCCACGGCGGGCGTCAGCGGCCCACGACACTTTGTTCGTTTGGCTAGGGATCACAGGGCGGACCTTAGGGTGTGGGAGGAATTTCTGTTAACATACAATGGAAGTTCGTTGTGGATGTCGGGACCTGTGAGCAATCCGGATTTGACGTTATTTACGGACGCGGCCGGGTCTGGTGGCTACGGAGCATTCTTTCAGGGTAAGTGGAGCGCGGGTCAGTGGCCTGTGTCGTGGAGGGAGGCTGGTTGGTTGAAGAACCTGGTACTTTTGGAATTGTTTCTGATCGTGCTGTCGGTCGAACTCTGGGGAGAGGCTTTCCGCAACCGGAAGGTGCGCTTCAATTGCGACAACATGGGAGTGGTGACTGCTATTAATAACATCTCAGCTTCCTCTCTGCTGGTAGTGCGCTTATTGCGCCATTTGGTTTTGTTGTGCCTGCATTTGAATGCTTTTATCTATGCTGTCCATATCCCGGGGGTTACTAACAAGATTGCGGATGCATTGTCTCGTTCAAAGTGGCAGGAGTTTTGCGTGTTGGCCCCGGAGGCGGAGCAGCAGGGAACGCCTTGTCCACCACGTCTATGGAAGATAGCGTTGGAGTCGCCGCAGGATTAATCCGGAATTCTTTGAGTGTGGCGACGTGGGAGGCATATTCCAGAACGTGGAAGGAATGGACTGTGTTACTGGCTGAGGTAGGGGGTCTGGAGCAGGGGGGGTGATACCTATTCTGTGGTGGTTTATTTCATCATTGTACGTGAATTTGTGAGGGGGTGTCTGCTGCCGCGGTTGAACGAAAATTGGCAGCCCTTGCGTTCTGGTTTAAGTTACATGGGCTGGGGATGCCACGAAATCTTTCATGATGCGCCAGGCGATGAAGGGATACCGCAAGGGCCGGAGGTCCAGTGATTCCAGGCGTCCAGTGTTGATTGCCTTGTTGAAGGCGGTCCTGGAGCAATTGGGCTCGGTATGTTCGGATGCCTACGAGCAGACTTTGTTTCGGGACGCTTTTCTACTGACCTTTTTTGGGGCACTTCGGCTGGGTGAACTGACCAGCCCTTCTAGATCGGTCGCTGGTGGGGTCTTATGGGAGGATGTGGTGTTCACGGAGGATTCAGTTCGGGTTGGAATAAGTCATTCCAAGACTTACCAGTTGGGTAAGGGGGTACATTTAGAATTGTTCCGGGGCACGGAGCCGGGCCTTTGTCCGGTGGGTGCGTTGACTCACGTATGTCCGCGAATGACGGGCCCGTTCTTGATTCACGCTGACGGTTCGGGATTGTCACAATTCCAGTTTGTGGCTGTCTTCAAGAGGTGTCTGGGGGCGGTGGGTTTGGATCCCAAACAGTACGGGTCTCACTCTTTTCGCATCGGCGTGGCCACCGAGGCCGCTCGCTGGGGTTTGGATGAGGCTGCGGTCCGGCGGATCGGCAGGTGGGAGTCCAACAGTTTCCGGCTGTACATCAGGCCGCATTTACTGTAAGGGGTGGGAGTGTGAATCTGTGGTCATCTTGGTGACCTGTTGGGTAGTGCTTGTTTTTCTGTTGTTTCCGCCCTTTAATCTCGTTGTCATCTGTGTTGTGTGTTCATGTGTTTACAAGTTTGTCGGTGGGTGGTACCGTGTTTGTTTTGTTTGCTTACAGGTCGGAGATGTCTCGTGTGGATCCTGGGGCACGCCTATGTGTACTGGGGAGCCAGGAGGGCGGAGGTCAGGCCGGAGGCCAGGCAGTTGGGTATCCCCCGGGAGTTGGGCAGTGTTCGCTGGATAGGTGTCCGGGGCATGATGTGGAATCAGGTGGTGGCCGAGGTGAACAGGTTTGCCCGTTTAGACAGGCCCCCGGACATTCTGGTGTTGCACGCGGGGGGAACAATCTGTGTGTAAGAGCTTCTAGGGAGCTTATCCGGGACATCCGTTTTGATTTTCTCTGGCTTAGTTGTGCCTTTCCGAAGACCCTGTTGGTTTGGTCGGATATGGTGGTGCGCACCGTGTGGCGTGGGGCCAGATCCATAGCAAAAATAAACAAAGCAAGGGTGAAGGTTAATAAGGAGGTTGGGAAGTTTTTTGTTAGGAATGGGGGTCTGGCGGTCCGGCATTTGGACTTAGAAGAGGACACCTGGCGTTTCCTTCGGGGGGATGGCGTTCACCTTAACGCCGTTGGCACGGATTTGTGGTGGCTGGGTTTGGAGGACGGAGTGCAGAGGGCTTTTCGGGTGTGGCGGGGCGCGCAGGTGTAAGGTGTCACACCTGCGGCTCTGTGGCGTTTTGGGGTCCTTGGCGGTGATATAGAATTAGGTCCATTTGGGTAAGCGGTGGGGAACCATTTCAGGTATGGTATCCTCGAGTGGGAACGATTCACTGGCTAGTGAACGGAGAGGGGTAAGGACCCTGGGTGGCTGAGGTCAGCTGGGTTTAGGCCCTGAGTCTGAGTAGCGACTGGGGTGGCAACTCAGCTAGGTGGTGCCTCAGACACAATAAAAGGGGAGGGTTAGATTGGTACCGTCAAGGATCTCAAATATCAGTATGTCCGTTTTCTTGTTTGGTCATTTAAAAAAGGTTATGATGGTTAATTGTATTACAATGATTGTTTGTTAATAAAAGGCCGGGCTCGGCCATTTTACCCCAAAAAGAAAGTTGTGGTCTCTTACTCAGGGGGAAGGGGTGGGGATCTGGTATGGCAAGCAAGGGGTAATGTTAAATGTATGGTTATCTCTTAACTACCCTTGTCAAGAAAGCCCCGTAGCTAACTGGAACAGTATCAGTGGAGGGGGGACATGACAGGGTGGTAAGGGTATCCAGGAGAGACGGGGTTAATTATTTGGTGGCTCAGAGGGGGTTTTCAAGCTGATTGGGGAATTAGGGGTTGTGTGGGGGAGGAGCCATGTAGATATTAGGCCTGGAAGGGGGGTGGGGCCCTAACAGTTATCCGGGCAGCCAGGACAGAACATCCCTCCCTCCCGCCCTAATAGTGGATTTCTCTTTCGAGGGTAAATTTTGGGTTGGCGTTTTGGGGTCCTTGGCGGTGATATAGAATTAGGTCCATTTGGGTAAGCGGTGGGGAACCATTTCAGGTATGATATCCTCGAGTGGGACCGATTCACTGGCTAGTGAACGGAGAGGGGTAAGGACCCTGGGTGGCTGAGGTCAGCTGGGTTTAGGCCCTGAGTCTATGAGTAGCGACTGGGGTGGCAACTCAGCTAGGTGGTGACTCAGACACAATAAAAGGGGAGGGTTAGATTGGTACCGTCAAGGATCTCAAATATCAGTATGTCCGTTTTCTTGTTTGGTCATTTAAAAAAGGTTATGATGGTTAATTTTATTACAATGATTGTTTGTTAATAAAAGGCCGGGCTCGGCCATTTTACCCCAAAAAGAAAGTTGTGGTCCCTTACTCAGGGAGAAGGGGTGTGGATCTGGTATGGCAAGCAAGGGGTAATGTTAAATGTATGGTTATCTTTTAACTACCCTTGTCATGTAAAAACATCTTGTACAGTACATACAGAAGGTAATGGAAAAGGCTCTCACTACAGGTGCCACAACCTAAAGCATTGACTATAGAAAAACATATTTTTGAAAGGCAGGAATATTGAGGCACCACAATAAACACATTGGGGCTGATTTACTAATAACAGTGCGCTGCGCTGGTTCTAACCTTAATTGGTACGCCTGATAACTCCTTCACTGGGCGCAGGAAGCAGCGGCGCACTGTTATAGTAAATAGAAATGTCAGCGGCGCTCTATTGAAAATGAATGGTTCCCTATGGGAGCCCATTGATTTGAATAGAGGTCGCCCGGGAAGTCGGATCCGACTTGCAGGCGACTCGTGTGCCGGCTGACACAGGGACAGCGCGACTTTGCAAGGCGATCTGGACACGACCTGAGCGTGCAGCAGCCGCTCAAGTCGTGTCCTAGAGGCGACTAGCTGGCCGAGAATGTGTCCAGCGCGATGTCATCGCGCTGGTCCTCGGCAGCCTCGCTGTCCCATGTTTTGGTATGAATCATGAAGGGGAACTCCAGGCCAAATTTTAATGAAAAATCCGGCATGGGTTCCCCTTCAGGAGCATACCAGGCCCTTAGGTTTGGTCTGGATTCTAAGGTGAACCCCCTAAGACGAAAAACGGCGTGGGGGTTCCCCCAAAATCCAAACCAGACCCTTATCCGAGCACGCAACATGGCAGGCCGCAGGGGAAAAGGGGGGGACGAGAGCGGCCCCCCTCCCTCCTGAACCGTACCAGGCCGCATGCCCTCAACATGGGGGGTTTGGTGCTTCGGGGCAGGGGGGCGACCTGCGGCCCCCCCACCCCAAAGCACCCTGCCCCCATGTTGATGGGGACAAGGGCCTCTTCCCGACAACCCTGGCCGTTGGTTGTCGGGGTATGCGGGCGGGGGGCTTTAAAAAGGGGGCCCCCAGATGCCGGCCCCCCACCCTATGTGAATGAGTATGGGGTACATCGTACCCCTACCCATTCACCTGGTGGAAAAAAATTGCAATAAAAAAACCACACAGCTTTTTAAAGTATTTTATTGCACAGCTCCGGGGGTCTTCTTCCGACTTCGGGGGTCTCCGGTGTCGTCGCCGCCGCTCTCCGGTTTTCTTCTGCCGGGCCACCGCTAACTTCTTTAGCTCATTGCTAGCGGAGGCTCCGGTCTTCTCCGTCGCCTTCTCCCCTCTTCTCCTCTCCGGTTCTTCCTTTCTTCTGCCGGGCCTCCGCTAACTTCTTTTAGCTCTTTTGCTAGTGGAGGGCCCGGTCTTCTCCGTCGCCTTCTTCTCCCGCTATCCGGTTCTTCTCCCGGTTCTTCTCCCGCTTCTTTCTTCTGCAGGCCCCTCCACTAACTTCTTTAGCTCTTTTGCTAGTGGAGGGGCTGGTCCTCTCCATCGCCTTCTTCTCCCGCTATCCGGTTCTTCTCCCGCTTCTTTCTTCTGCCGGCCCCTCCACTAACTTCTTTAGCTCTTTTGCTAGTGGAGGGGCCGGTCTTCTCCGTCATCGGCGTCTTCTTCTCTCTTCTCCTCCTCGATGTTGACTCGTCGCTTCCTCTCGCAGTAATGCTAAATTTTCGGTCCGCAGAGATTAATATAGGCTTCTCATGACGTCACAGTCACATGTTCCGGGGCACATGGCCCCGGAGCATGTGAGTGTGACGTCATGGGAACATGTGACTGTGACGTCATGAGAAGCCTATATTAATCTCTGCGGACCGAAAATTTAGCATTACTGCGAGAGGAAGCGACGAGTCAACATTGAGGAGGAGAAGAGAGAAGAAGACGCCGACGGCGACGACAGAGAAGACCGGCCCCTCCACTAGCAAAAGAGCTAAAGAAGTTAGTGGAGGGACCGGCAGAAGAAAGAAGCGGGAGAAGAACCGGGAGAAGAACCGGATAGCGGGAGAAGAAGAAGGCGACGGAGAAGACCGGGCCCTCCACTAGCAAAAGAGCTAAAGAAGTTAGTGGAGAGGCCGGCAGAAGAAAGAAGCGGTAGAAGACCCGGGAGAAGAACCGGATAGCGGGAGAAGAAGAAGACGACGGAGAAGACCGGCCCCTCCACTAGCAAAAGAGCTAAAGAAGTTAGTGGAGGGGCCGGCAGAAGAAAGAAGCAGGAGAAGAACCGGGAGAAGAACCGGATAGCGGGAGAAGAAGAAGGCGACGGAGAAGACCGGGCCCCGCTAGCAAAAGAGCTAAAGAAGTTAGCGGTGGCCCGGCAGAAGAAAACCGGAGAGCGCGGTGACGACACCGGAGACCCCCGAAGTCGGAAGAAGACCCCCGGAGCTGTGCAATAAAATACTTTAAAAAGCTGTGTGGTTTTTTTATTGCAATTTTTTTCCACCAGGTGAATGGGTAGGGGTACGATGTACCCCATACTCATTCACATAGGGTGGGGGGCCGGGATCCGGGGGCACGTTTATTAAAGGGGGCTCCCGGATTCCGATAAGCCCCCCGCCCGCAGACCCCGACAACCAACGGCCAGGGTTGTCAGGAAGAGGCCCTTGTCCTCATCAACATGGGGGCAGGGTGCTCTGGGGTGGGGGGGGCCGCAGGTCGCCCCCCTGCCCCAGAGCACCAAACCCCCCATGTTGAGGGCATGCAGCCTGGTACGGTTCAGGAGGGAGGGGGGGCCGCTCTCTCGTCCCCCCCTCTTCCCCTGCGGCCTGCCAGGTTGTGTGCTCGGATAAGGGTCTGGTTTGGATTTTGGGGGGGACCCCCACGCCGTTTTTTCGGCGTAGGGGTTCCCTCTTCAAATCCAGACCAGACCCAAGGGCCTGGTATGCTCCTGGAGGGGGAACCCATGCCGGTTTTTTATTTAAAATTTGGCCTGGAGTTCCCCCTCAAGATTCATACCAAACACAGTGCCTGCTATTGGCAGGGATCCAAGTCGGATCCCCGTTCATTGAAAGTCGGACATATGTCGGCTTCATGTCGCAGGGCAAAGTTGGATCCAAAGTAGGACAGATGTCGTGTCGCACTAGTGTGAACCCAGCCTAAATACAACTACACTGCTGCTCTCAGCTGCTGATATCACTCTGGTCTCACTAAATAGCTAAAATCGTAAATAATACTGTTTTTGGAGCTTAAGGCGGCTCCTTATCATATACATGCAAATGTGGTAAAACACGGCATGCAAACGCCACAAAGCGCGCCTTTCTAAACGCCACTTTCAACCTTAGTTCAGAACACTTTGCACCAGCGTCCCGTCTACATGGGGCCTAAAAACGCCTATGCCATTTACAGCTCCAAAACGCCATGGTGGCCATGAGGCCATAGGCTAACATGGAGAGATGTTTTTAAGCTGCAAAAAACGCTAAAACAAGCGGTTGGAAAAACGTCCGTGTGCATGTAGCCTTATATTAACCACTTGCGCACTGCCCAGACCAAGTTTCACATTTCAGCGCTGATGCACTTTTAATCACAATTGCGCGCTCATACAACACTGTAACCCAATGAAAATGTTTTATTTGTTGGCACACAAATAGAGCTTGCTTTTGGTGCTATTTGATCACCTTTGTGTTTTATTTTTTATTTTTTTCTATAAATACAAAAGACCGAGTTTAAAAAAAAAAAAATGGATATTTTACCCACTTCAGCACTGGGCCTATTCTGGCACTTCTCTCCTTCATGTAAAAATCATAAATTTATGGCTATAAAATTACTTCAAAACACCAAACATTATATACTTTTTTGGAGCAGACACCCTAGGGAATAAGATGGCGGTCATTGCAAATTTTTATCTCGCTCGATATTTGCGCAATAAATTTTCAAACGCCTTTTGTTTGCTAAAAATATTACAAAACAGTAAAGTTACGGCCAATTTTTTGGTATAATGTGAAAGATGTTGTTATGCTGAGTAAATAGATACCTAACACGTCACGCTTTAAAATTGCGCACACACATGGCATGACACCAAGCTTCAGTAATTAAAAATCTCCCTAGGCGATGCTTACATTTTTTTTACACGTTACCATTCTGGCATTACAGAGGGGTCTAGTGCTAGAATTGCTGCACTCGTTCTAACACACGCAGCAATAACTCACATGTGTGGTTTGAACGGCGTTTACATATGTGGGCGGGACTTACGTGCGTGTTCGCTTCTGAGCGCGAGCTACCGGGGACATGGGCATTTTTTCTTATTTATTTTTTATTTTTTGTTTTTGTTTTTTGACTTTTTTGTATTTCGTACTCTTTTTTAATTTTTTGGGATCTCTATTATTCCTATTACAAGGAATGTAAACATCCCTTGTAATAGGAATGTGTGTGACAGGTCCTCTTTATGGAGAGATGCAGGGTCAATAAGACCCCGCATCTCTCCTCCAGGCTGGAAAGCATGATATTGTTCCAAAAAAATCATCAATCTCATGCTGACAGCCAAGACCACGGCTTGGTTAACATACGGGAACACGGCATGATGTCATAACGTCGTGCCCGCGCCTCCGATGGTCATAGAGATGACTGATGACCATCTGGTCACCAGTCATCTCCAAATCGTTCTCTGAGCCCCAGATGGCACGGGAGAGCCCGGAGAAGCACCGGATGGCGGCAAGAGAGGGGGGGGAACGTCCCCTCCCCCCCGCCTATAAGAACGATCAAGCGGCGGAACTGCCACTATGATCGTTTTTATTGTGCACAGAATCGCTGGCTGAAAAGAATGATATCTGAATGATGCCTGCAACTGCAGGCATCATTCAGATGTCACCGCCCAAAGCCGAGGATGTCATTTGACGGTGGGCGGTAGGAAACTGGTTAATATTTTAAAAAAAAGGTAATTTTTCTTATTCATTGATGTACACTGATGAGACTGCACTGATGGGCACCGATAAGGTGGCAAGGGTGGGCACTGAGAGGTGGCATTGCTATTTAGCACTGGTGGGCAGTGAGAAGTGGCACTGCTAGGTGGCAATGATAGTTGGCAGTGATGGGCACTGATAGGCACTGGCAGCACTGCTAGGTGGCACTGATTGGCACCAGTGGTGGGCATTGATAGGTGGCACTGGCAGGGGCTACTAATTGTCACAGATGATTCAGAATTGCCTCTTCCTCTTCGGGCCCCATGTCCCTTGCACATAAGCCGGTGATTGCCTTTTTTTATGCTCACGCTGTCAGCACAAGGAGAAAACAAAAACCATTACCCAGCTTTTGTTTACATCACGTGATCAGCTGTCATTTGCTGACAGCTGATCACATGGTAAAGGGCAGAGATCGGCCCCTTACTCGGATCTGTCATCACCCGAGTCTCAGTGACTCTGTGACCACAGCGCGCGCAAAGGGGAGGACGTTTATTGACGGACTCCCGGCAATTGAGGACCATGCTGTGGCCGTCGATCAGTTATAGCGCTGATCTCAAGTGATTAAAGAGGGTCAAAATGGGCCATTGACATGCATCACAATTCAACTTAGGAATGAGTCTTTGAAAAGTTAAACTAAATAATTTGGCCACTTTATCCTTCCAAATAATTCACTTCCTGTCACATAGCCACACAGGAAGTGAGGGAAAATCCCTAACAATGTCTTTCCTTGGGGACACACAGGTCAGTCTAAATACTTTCCCCATTATGCACATTGCACTCCAGCATATTGCGGGGTACACCACAAATTATTATTAGGTAGTTTGGACTGTGGGGTTTATTTACTAAAGGCAAATCTACTTTGCACTACAAATGCACTTGCTGTATATCTGAGAGGGACATGCAAGCCAAAAAAAAAACACCATCTTTGCTTTTACATGATTGTAACATCCAATCACCAGTACTTTCCCTCAGATTTTCAGCAGCTACACTTTTACTGCAGAGTGGATCTGTCTTTACTAAACCCCAAACTACCCAATGATTTGGGGTGTACATAACAAAGTGCTAGAGTGCAATTTGCTTAATGGGGACACTAGTTAGATTGATCTGTGTGTCCCCAAGAAAAGACATTGGTAGGGTTTTACCTTCACTTCCTGTTTAGCTGTGTGACAGGAAGTGAAGCCAATGTTAAGAAAAGGAGACACAAAGGCCAAACTACAAAAAAAAATATAAAAAAAAAAAAAACACACAGGGGTTCTGACACTTACTTTGTTTCCCTCAAAATGCCCACAATTAGAATTGTATGGCCTTGAGCTATTTTTAAGTGCAGTGCTCTAAATCAGTGCTTCTCAAGTACCCCCAACAGGCCATGTTTTCAGGTTTTCCTTCATCTTGCACATGTGCTTTAAATCACAGTCAATGGTTTTGATTTTTGGACAGCAATTCTCGATAAGATAAATTCACAAAACATGTCCTGTTGGGGGTACTTTAGGACTGAGGCTGAGAACCACTGCAGTAAAAAAGGAAAATTGAATACTTACCGCTCTGTATTTCATTTCCTGGTGACGCTCCATGGCAGCACACAATACAATCCATGCATATGCTACCATGAAGGCACCAGGGTAGACAAATCACACCCGATTTGTTTTGACATGCCAATCAGCTGTCACATTTGTTGCAAAGAAAACAAAAAACAAACATCAAAATTTTGCATCTAATTTTATTGTACAACAAAACAAAAGGGAAGGCAAAATAAAAAACATGGTCAATTTGAAACAGTTACAGACTCAACATCTTGAGCAATTTTTGGCCAAAAAAATGCAGCAGACAATTAAATCAAAGTGAACAAACAACATCAGAATTATTTCAGGGGAACATATCTCCCCCACACCAAAAATATACAATCCACATAAGTTAACCAATCACTTGTTTTGCAAAGACATAACAAATAAAATACATGTGTTACAAACGCGATAAGCACACCAACATGTACATTTTGCCCCCCACACACACTTGACTCTTCTTAAGGCAATCGACCGAATGCTCTGTGAGCTTTATATAACATATGCTTGTGTGCTAATGAGGCAATTGAAAACACATGCACAGTCCATGAAACACCCAAAATGCAAGTTCTCCCAATGTAGAGACTGAAATTCAAAGTGGGTACACTTGTTAAGGATGTCCTTCAATTTCTAACCCATAAAAACACTCTCTGAGTGAGCATGCCCAGAAATATCCAAGCGCTGTTCACACACAAAAAGCACGCCAAAAAAAAAACTAACTGGCTGGGCATGTGCAGAACAACACCAATGCAGCTAGCAAAAAATAACTCCCCCCGTCCAAAATTAAGCACATCATCCAGCATGCTACAAAGTTAGAGATGGGACAATCACCCCCCCCCCCCCCACCAACAAATACTATTGCAGTCTATGGGAACTGACTTGTTAATTTTGCTAGTCCCCACTTGGCTGGCTTATCTTCTAGTTATTGGCCTTAAAATGGGGGCCCAGGTCCCACCCTAAGGGACATATATCAATGTCACCAATTTGGAAAACACCAAAAACAAAACAAGGAGAAGTGCCTTTAAATATGCCAAATTGCTTAAGGGTCATTTCACACCACATACAGTCCATTGCGTTTTTTATGCATCCAAAATGCATGGAAAGTTGGTTATATGGTTCTAAATGGCAGTGTTTGTTCCAGTGCGTTCCAGTTCTACCAAAAAAGTAGAACATGCTGCATTTTACCTGCACTGGACTGTACTGGAACGCATCAAAACGCATCATAAACGCACTGGAACGCACAGGAACACACCTAAATGCACCGAAAATGCACTGGAACACACTTGTCCTTATCTATGGTTAATAAAAAAGAGGGGTGAAAACAAAGCACTGGACTGCATCAAAAACTTACCAAAAATGCACCGGAACGCATCCGGATTGTGTTTCTATGGTGTGAACTGGCCCTAGTTCACACTATAGAAACGCAGTCTGGGTGCGTTCCAGGTGCTTTTCTGCATGCGCGTTTTTGACACATTCCAGTGCATTTTTGAGGCGTTTTTGATGCAGTCCAGTGTTTTTTTCCGCCTCTTTTCACTTAGGACAAGTGTGTTGCAGTGCATCTTTGGTGCATTTAGGTGCGTTGCGGTGCATTCCAGTGCATTTTTGGTACGTTCCGTTGCGTTTTTTGATGTGTTTTACTGGGGTCCAGTACAGTTTTGTACCTAAAAAATGCAGCATGACCAATTATTTTTTGGCTTTCTGAAATGCACTGGAACGGACTGCAGTGGTGTGAACTATGCCATTGGCATTAATGTGATCAACTTTCTTTGCGTTTTTCAGGCATCAAAAAAACGCACTGCACTGCATCCGGTGTGAACTGGCCGGGGGGTGTCTATAGTATGCCTGTAAAGTAGCACATGTTTTCCATGTTTATAACAGTTGGAGCGCAAAATTACATTTCTAAAGTAAAATAATAGTCATTTAAAAGTCCTTGCGGCTGTAATGAATTGCTGGTTCCCGTCAATACAGATAAAAGTCATTGAAAGTCTTTGCTAACCAAAAAAAAAATGCGTGGGGGTTCCCCAAATTCCATAACCAGGCCCTTCAGGTCTGGAATGGATATTAAGGGGAACCTCGCTGCAAATTTAAAAAAAAATGACGTGGGGTTCCCCCCAAATATCCAAACCAGGCCCTTCAGATCTGGCATGGATTTTAAGGGGAACTCCACCCCAAATTTAAAAAAAATATGGCGTGGAGTCCCCCTAAAAATCCACACCAGACCCTTATCCGAGCACATAACCTGGCCGGCCGCAGGGGAAGAGGGGGGAACGAGAGAGTGGCCCCCCTCCCTCCTGAACCGTACCAGGCCACATGCCCTCAACATGGGGAGGATGTCCCCATGTTGATGGGGACAAGGGCCTCATCCCCACAACCCTTGCCCGGTGGTTGTGGGGGTCTGCGGGCGGGGAGCTTATCGGAATCTGGAAGACCCCTTTAACAAAGGGGACCCCCAGATCCCGGCCGCCCCCCTGTGTGAAATGGTAATGGGGTACAAATGTACCCCTACCATTTCACGAGGAATGTGTCAAAAATGTAAAAAATGACAAAAGCCGGTTTTTGACAATTCCTTTATTTATGTCTTATCTTTTCTTCCATCTTCTTCCTTCTTCTTCTTCCTTCTTCTTCTTCCATCTTCTTCTTTTCTCCATTCGGGTTTCTTCCTCCATCTTCATCTTCCTCTTCATCTTCATCTTCATCTTCCTTCTTCCTTCGGTGTTCTCGTCCAGCATCTTGCTCCGGCGTCTTCCCTTCTTCTTTGTTCTCTGGCCGCTCCGTTTGAATTGGAGGTTCCCGCTGTGCGACGCTTCAGTTCGCCTCTGGGTCCGCTTACACCCGTGACCCCGCCCCCCTCTGACGCACATGGATTTCACGGGACTTTCCCCGTGGTGACAGTGGGGGGCGGAGCCACCGGGTGTAAGCGGACCAAGTGGGGAACTGAGGCGTCGCACAGCGGGAACCTCCAATTCAAACGGAGCGGCCGGAGAAGAAAGAAGGGAAGACGTCGGAGCAAGATGCTGGACGAGAACACCGAAAGAAGAAGAAAGATGAAGATGAAGATGAAGATGGAGGAAGAAACCCGAATGGAGAAAAGAAGAAGATGGAAGAAGAAGAAGGAAGAAGAAGGAAGAAGATGGAAGAAAACAAAAGACATTAATAAAAGGAATTGTCAAAAACCGGCTCTTGTCATTTTTTACATTTTGACACTTTCCTTGTGAAATGGTAGGGGTACAATGTACCCCTTACCAATTCACATACGGGGGGGCCGGGATCTGGGGGTCCCCTTTGTTAAAGGGGTCTTCCAGATTCCGATAAGCCCCCCGCCCGCAGACCCCCACAACCACCGGGCAAGGGTTGTGGGGATGAGGCCCTTGTCCCCATCAACATGGGGACATCCTCCCCATGTTGAGGGCATGTGGCCTGGTACGGTTCAGGAGGGAGGGGGGGCCGCTCTCGTCCCCCCCTTTTCCCCTGCGACCGGCCAGGTTGCGTGCTCGGATAAGGGTCTGGTGTGGATTTTTGGGGGGACTCCACGCCATTTTTTTACAAAATTTGGGGTGGAGTTCCCCTTAAAATCCATACCAGATCTGAAGGGCCTGGTTTGGATATTTGGGGGGAACCCGCACATCATTTTCTTTTTAAATTTGCAGCGGGGTTCCCCTTAATATCCATTCCAGACCTGAAGGGCCTGGTAATTGAATTCTGGGGAACCCCCACGCTTTTTTTTTTTGGTTAGCAAAGACTTTCAAATACTTTTCTCTATATTGCCGGGAGCCGACAATTCATTACAGCCGCGGCTGCTTTTAAATGGGTTTTTTTTCCTTTAGAAATGACATTTTGCTGGCGCAATGGGAAGTTCAGGACTGCGCCTGTTCAACTTATGCAAATTGACTTAGGTGACTTGACATTTACTAAGATTTTGCCGGCGCAGTGTCTTGGCGCATTTAAACCATTGAAATTCCCGTGCTGAGCTCAAAAAAACCTCCCGCAGCTCGAATCGGAATTGCCGACGCAGCGGGCTGGTTTTGAAAAACGTACTTTCCCTCTCTATTTTGGCCATGTTTGTTATTTGGGCCGGTGTCACTAAACTTCCTCACATCACCCCACATCACCCCCATTATATTCTCACTTCCAACTTCTTTATATTTTGATTTTAACATGCCGTACGCCAGGTCCATAGTAGCGCACTGAGCGCCTCCTCCCGGGCGCAGAGAACACTATAGTAAATGGCAAATAGGGCTGCGATACCGGCGCTAATGTTTTGTAAATACCAAAACAGCCATTGCGCACGCAGATGCGCCAATACTCATGGCGCAAACGTTTGGTAAATCAGCCCCATTATATTTATAAAAACAAGATATCTTTATTCATACAAAATTAAAAATATTTGTATAATATGCCTCTAGAAAGCAGGACAGATTTGTGCAATGAAGACCTCCAAAATTGCATACAGTATATCCAAACGACCCACTTAATTTCAGTACATTCAAACATCAGGGGACACAGCCGCTTTACAACAAACTATTACACACCCATGGTGGTTGTGATGGATGTAGATAGCCTGGTATGGACTGGGGGGGGGGGGGGCATTCCGTTTTCTTTTTTTATTCTGCTTTAGGGTTCCCCTTAATCACTTCAATACACTATATTATATACTCTGCACTGCACTATATACCCTGCACTTTATTATATATATTACACTGACTGCACTATATACTCTGCAGAAAAATTAGGCCTTAGGTGTTGGTGGTGCCTGAACACTGTAACTCCTCCTTACAGTTACTTTTGTTGAGCACAGGAACGGGCCCTGCTGTTAAATATTATTTCAAAAATTGTAATTACATGCCCCAGTCAAACATGTGCAGAAAAATGGGGTCTTGGGTGTTGGTGGTGCCAGAACACTGTAAACCCTCACAGTTACTCTTGTTGGGCGCAGAAACAGGCCCTGCTGTTAATTTTTTTTTTTTTAATTGAAATTACATGGCCCAGTCAAACAGGTGCAGAAAAAATTGTTAAACAGGGGCATGTAACTATGTAGCATGTATTATGTACTGTACACCGGCTGCACTGTATTATATACTGTGTACACTGCCTGAAGTGTATTAGAAACTGTACACACTGTGTTATATACCGTGTACACCGCCTGCACTGTATTATGTAGTGTACACTGGCTGCTCTATATTATATACTGTGTACACCGCCTGAAGTTTATTAGAAACTGTACACACTGTATTATTTACTGTGTACACTGCCTACACTGTATTATGTACTGTACACCGGCTGCACTGTATTATATGCTGTGTACACTGCCTGAAGCGTATTAGAAACTGTACACACTGTATTATCTACCGTGTACACCGCCTGCACTGTATTATGTACTGTACACCAAGTGCACTGTATTATATGCTTTGTACACTGCCTGAAATGTATTAGAAACTGTACACACTGTATTATATACTGTGTACACCGCCTGCACTGTATTATATGCTGTGTACACCGCTTGAAGTTTATTAGAAACTGTACACACTGTATACTATACTGTGTACACCGCCTGAACTGTATTATGTACTGAACTGAGCTGCACTGTATTATATACTGTGTACACCGCTTGAAGTGTATTAGAAACTGTACACACTGTATTATATACTGTGTACACTGCCTTCACTGTATTATGTACTGTACACCGGCTGCACTGTATTATATGCTGTATACACCTCCTGAAGTTTATTAAAAACTGTATTATATACTGTGTACACCGCCTGAACTGTATTATGTACTGTACACTGGCTGCACTGTATTATAAACTGTGTACACTGCCTGAAGTGTATTAGAAACTGTACACACTGTATTATATACTGTGTACACCGCCTGCACTGTATTATGTACTGTACACCGGCTGCACTGTATTATATACTGTGTGCACTGCGTGAAGTGTATTAGAAACTGTACACACTGTATTATATACTATGTACACTGCCTGCACTGTATTATTTACTGTACACCAGCTGCATTGTAATATATGCTGTGTACACCGCCTGAAGTTTATTAGAAACTGTACACACTGTATTTTTTATTGTGTACACCGTCTGTACTGTATTGTATACTGTGTACACCGGTTGCACTGTATTATATACTGTGTACATCGGCTGCACTGTATTATAAACTGTGTACACTGCCTGAAGTGGATTAGAAATTGTACACACTGTATTATATACTGTGTACACCGCCTGCACTGTATTATGTACTGTACACCAGCTGCATTGTATTATATGCTGTGTACACCGCCTGAAGTTTATTAGAAACTGTACACACTGTATTATTTACTGTGTACACCGTCTGTACTGTATTATGTACTGTACACCGGCTGCACTGTATTATATGCTGTATACACCTCCTGAAGTTTATTAGAAACTGTACACACTGTATTATATACTGTCATTAGACGATCGTGCAGTGCATTATGGGGCGTTCCGCGGCAATCAAATTTGATTTAAAATTGGAAAAGGGTCCACACACCTCCACACTGCCTCCAGTCCCTTCACTTTGGAGTGATTTAAGAATTCTGAGGGCTTAAATATCCTTAGAGGTGTCTAACCTCAAAGGCTTTTGTCCCTGTGTTGTTTCTTAATGGCAAATTCCTTAACAAACAAATTCACATCCTTTACCCACTCAAATAGGTTGAAGTCCTGAGAGGGCACAAAAGATAGTCCTCTCTTCAGCACTGCAATGTGGTCAGCTGACAATGTTATATCAGAGAGATTAAATATCTGCAAATCACTGTCTTGGGTGGTGGTTTGGTCTGAGGAATCTATCACTTCCTCCCTCTCTTGGTACCTGTGTATCCCCATTGATCTCGATCTCTCAGATGTTGAGTGGGCTTTGCTAAAAAATTCCCCTGTTGACCTCTGGGGGGGGGGGGGGTCTGAAATGACCTCTTCTACCTCTACCGCTTTTTGGGGTATATCTGACCTTTTTTCTGCCCTCACTCGAAAGGTCTTTTGAAGTTGCTAGCAAGATAGATTTTCCGTCTCAATTCTCAAACGCCATCTGGCCTTAATGAAGGCTTTACATTTCTACCTTTCGTACATGACTAAAAACCTTTGGATTTATTGTCTAATAGCCTTGTCTAATATTAATATTTGTATGGATCATATTGGTATTTAGGAAAGGGAAAGAATCTACATTCATTTTATACCCCTTTTTTCTCAAAAGGAATTGTATATATGTACAGGACAATGATATGTGGGATAGGAGCAATCAATAATAAGTGATTGCCTTGTAGTTCTGATTTTCATCCACAAGATGGTGATAGGATTCCCCTCAGCAATGAGCATGTGCAGCAGCTATTATAGAAGGTCGGGTTAAAAATATAGGGACTACAAACAAAAGACACCATGTGACAGTCAGCTACTCTTGGTTGCTCATTTTCTTCACTTTTTTTTTTTTTTTTTTACCTCCGACGAAGCTCTATTTGAAGAGTGAAACATGTTAGGTTTGGGTGATTTGATTTTGGGAGCACCTTCTGACTTTATTTTCATTTAGGTTCACATGATTTTTTGTCCTGACACATTCTTTCCCCCCTCCCCTCCATTTTTCTTTTTTGTGGGGTGAGATATGTCTTGTGTCAATGTAGTCTTGATTAAGAGAGAAGCTTTTTTGTGGATATGGTGATATATAGTGCTCGTCCATCAGTGGTTATTTGTGTCCACATGGATGAGTGTACCCGTATCACATATCTGAGATATAGATAATTTCACAGGGCAGAAGATAGATACCCCATATCTTCAGTAAGACAGTATAGCATACCTTCTCTTTTCCTGTTCATCTCATTTTTTTGATGTGACCAATAGATTGGAGGAGAGACAGATATACCCCCATCTTTTGATACCAGGTGGTGTTCCTGAATAGACCTTTAATTTACATATCCTCTAATACAGCCTGGAGCCTTTATATTGAATATAGGAGGAAATTCTAACCCTCATATTGTGTATATGTATATGTATATATTCAAGAGAAGTTTTTACCATTTAAACTTGGTAAATGGTAATATTACCACATAGAGATAGAGATAGAGATAGAACATATAGGTATACCTGTTATGGTCATTTACATATTTTTTATGATTTACAATAAAGGTTAAGTTTTAGTTAAGTGGCCTTTAGGTGCATAGGGAAGCACACCCTCATCTAGTTCTTGTCTAATTTTGCCATAGTTAAGTGTTATCAATATCACAGGCTTTTGTATATATGTAATTCGAGTCTATTTAAGACCCTGGCTTGGTATGCATTTGAGTAGCGACAGGTCACCTGTCTGTTAGGGACAGTGTTAGGGGCAGGGAGAGGTTCCAGGTGAGAAGGGAAAGTGCAGGGACATGCCATCCTTCCTGGAAGGCTCCACACTTGGTTACAGAAAAGCCAGGCTGCATTCCGCCCCTGGAGACAGATGCTATCGGCACACCTGAGACCTGCTATCACTACTCATTGCTGTACATTCTGTGAGTGTGCCCAGTGGGGATAGTCAGGGTGATTTCCCATCAGGCTTGTGTGTATTGCTGGACTTCAGTTTCAAAACAGTTGAGTTTACTAAGTTGTATTGGCTCAATCCTGTAATAGTCTAATATCTCTAGTATAATGGCAGACATATTCCAATCATTCCAGAGCTCTCAGGTGGAAGACTGTTTAGGCAGATAGTGGTGGTCATACATAGTTAGATTTTGTTCAAACATTTGTAGAAAAATCATTCATCAGAACATTCTTCCATCCATCATTGAGTCAACTAATTTTGTTCAAAACCCCTTAAAATTTCCTAGACCTGCTATTTGAATGGAATCCCAGACATATTAACCACTTGACAACTGGGCACTTAAACCCCCTTCCTAACCAGACAAATTTTCAGCTTTCGGTGCTCTCACATTTTGAATGACAATTACTCAGTCATGCAACACTGTACCCATATGAAATTTTCGTCCTTTTTTCACACAAATAGAGCTTTCTTTTGGTGGTATTTGATTGCCTCTGGGGGTTTTTTTTGTGCTATAAATGAAAAAAGACCGAAAATTTTGTAAAAAAATGAATTTTTCTTCATTTCTATTATAAAATTTTGCAAATAAGTAATTTTTCTTCATAAATTTGGGCAAAAATGTATACTGCTACATATCTTTGGTAACAATAACCCAAATTAGTGGATATTATTTAGTCTGTGTGAAAGTTATAGGGTCTACAAGCTATGGTGCCAATCACTGAAAATGTATCAATTTGATTACACCTGATGTACTGACAGCCTATCTCATTTCTTGAGACCCTAACAAGCCAGAAAAGAACAAATACCCCCCAAATGACCCCTTTTTGGAAAGTAGACATTCCAAGGTAGTTAGTAAGAGGCATAGTTAGTTTTTTGAGGTTGTCATTTTTTCTCACAATTCTTTGCAAAATGAAGATTTTTTATTTTTTTATTTTTTTTCACACCAAATTGTCATTATAACAGGTTATTTCTCTCACATGGCATGTACATTCCACAAATGACACCCCAATATATTCTGCTACTCCTCCTGAGTAGGGCGGTACCACATGTGTGAGACTTTTATACAGCCTGGCCACATACAGAGGCCCAACATTGAAGTAGCCCCTTCAGGCGTTCTAGGAGCATAAATTACACATCTAATCTCTCAACCACCTATTACACTTTTGAAGGCCCTGGAGCACCAGGACAATGGAAACGCCAACAAAGTGACCCCATTTTGGAAAGCAAACACCCCAACGTATAATCTATGAGGCATTATGAGTCTTTTGAACTGTTCATTTTTTTCCAGAAGTTTTTGGAAAATGTGGAAAAAAAATGAAAACGCATTTTTTTTTACACAAAGTTATCCATTTATAAGATATTTCCAACACATAGCATGTACATAGCAAAAATTACACCCCAAAATATATTCTCCTACTCCTCCTGAGTATGGCGGTACCACATATGTGAGACTTTTACACAGCCTGGCCACATACAGAGGCCCAACATTGAAGTAGCAACTTCAGGCGTTCTAGGAGCATAAATTACACATCTAATCTCTCAAACACCTATTACACTTTTGAAGGCCCTGAAGCACCAGGGCAATGGAAACGCCAACAAAGTGACCCCATTTTGGAAAGCAAACACCCCAACGTATAATCTATGAGGCATTATGAGTGTTTTGAACTGTTCATTTTTTTCCAGAAGTTTTTGGAAAATGTGGAAAAAAAATGAAAACACATTTTTTTACACAAAGTTGTCCATTTATAAGATATTTCCAACACATAGCATGTACATAGGAAAAATGACACCCCATAATATATTCTCTTACTCCTCCTGAGTATGGCGATACCACATGTGTGAGACTTTTACACAGCCTGGCCACATAGAGGCCCAATATCCAGGAAGCACCATCAGGTGTTCTAGGGACATAAATTACGCATCTAATTTCCTTACAATCTATCACATTTTTGAAGGCCCTTCATATTTCTAGCATATAGCATGTACATACCAAGAATTACACCCTGAACTACATTTTGCTGAGTAAATGGTAAACAAAAGATTACCTGTGGTTTTAGTAGTGCAATTGTCCACAGGAGAGCCCTGATCCAGGCAGCAGGCAGGGACGTGGTCAGCGTCAGTGAATGTAATTGTCCAGGCAGCAGGCAGGAATATTATCCATAGTCAGTACAGGCAGAGATACTGTCCATATACAGGTCCTTCTCAAAAAATTGCATATTGTGATAAAGTTCATTATTTTCTGTAATGTACTGATAAACATTAGACTTTCATATATTTTAGATTCATTACACACAACTGAAGTAGTTCAAGCCTTTTCTTGTTTTAATATTGATGATTTTGGCATACAGCTCATGACAACCCAAAATTCCTATCTCAAAAAATTAGCATATCATGAAAAGGTTCTCTAAACGAGCTATTAACCTAATCATCTGAATCAACTAATTAACTCTAAACACCTGCAAAAGATTCCTGAGGCTTTTAAAAACTCCCAGCCTGGTTCATTACTCAAAACCGCAATCATGGGTAAGACTGCCGACCTGACTGCTGTCCAGAAGGCCATCATTGACACCCTCAAGCAAGAGGGTAAGACACAGAAAGAAATTTCTGAACGAATAGGCTGTTCCCAGAGTTCTGTATCAAGGCACCTCAGTGGGAAGTCTGTGGGAAGGAAAAAGTGTGGCAGAAAACGCTGCACAACGAGAAGAGGTGACCGGACCCTGAAGAAGATTGTGGAGAAGGACCGATTCCAGACCTTGGAGGACCTGCGGAAGCAGTGGACTGAGTCTGGAGTAGAAACATCCAGAGCCACCGTGAACAGGCGTGTGCAGGAAATGGGCTACAGGTGCCGCATTCCCCAGGTCAAGCCACTTTTGAACCAGAAACAGCGGCAGAAGCGCCTGACCTGGGCTACAGAGAAGCAGCACTGGACTGTTGCTCAGTGGTCCAAAGTACATTCAGAAATCAAGGTGCCAGAGTCTGGAGGAAGACTGGGGAGAGGGAAATGCCAAAATGCCTGAAGTCCAGTGTCAAGTACCCACAGTCAGTGATGGTCTGGGGTGCCATGTCAGCTGCTGGTGTTGGTCCACTGTGTTTTATCAAGGGCAGGGTCAATGCAGCTAGCTATCAGGAGATTTTGGAGCACTTCATGCTTCCATCTGCTGAAAAGCTTTATGGAGATGAAGATTTCATTTTTCAGCACGACCTGGCACCTGCTCACAGTGCCAAAACCACTGGTAAATGGTTTACTGACCATGGTATTACTGTGCTCAATTGGCCTGCCAACTCTCCTGACCTGAACCCCATAGAGAATCTGTGGGATATTGGGAAGAGAAAGTTGAGAGACGCAAGACCCAACACTCTGGATGAGCTTAAGGCCGCTATCGAAGCATCCTGGGCCTCCATAACACCTCAGCAGTGCCACAGGCTGGTTGCCTCCATGCCACGCCGCATTGAAGCAGTCATTTCTGCAAAAGGATTCCCGACCAAGTATTGAGTGCATAACTGAACATAATTATTTGAAGGTTGACTTTTTTTGTATTAAAAACACTTTTCTTTTATTGGTCGGATGAAATATGCTAATTTTTTGAGATAGGATTTTTGGGTTTTCATGAGCTGTATGCCAAAATCATCAATATTAAAACAAGAAAAGGCTTGAACTACTTCAGTTGTGTGTAATGAATCTAAAATATATGAAAGTCTAATGTTTATCAGTACATTACAGAAAATAATGAACTTTATCACAATATGCTAATTTTTTGAGAAGGACCTGTACAGTCCAAGGTCAGTGCAAGTAGAGACATTGCCAGCAGTGCCAAAATATTGGTCCTGGTAGTAAGCAGGAACATGGTCCAAGTAGCAGGCCAGGAAAGAATGGGGACAGGGGTAGAGGCTTCTCCCACCCAAATCTCTTTGAAGCCTCCGAGTCTCCAGACCCTAGTCTGGGAATGAGAAAACTAAAAAATTTGTTTTCTTCATCCAGAAAAACAATTCTGGAGCCCCTCACATATGTGAGACCCCTGTGTCCCCATTAGCATAGCAGGGTAAAAGATCAATCCAAGAGGCAGGCAAAAAACGTGGTCAAACAGTCCAGGGTCAGTTCCAGAGCAGGCAGAGGTAGGTACAGTTTAGGGTTAGGCAGAAGCGTGGTCGTATAACAAGCCAGGGTCAGTTCCAGAGCAGGCAAAGGTAAGTACAATTTAGGGTTAGGCAGAAGCGTGGTCGTATAACAAGCCAGGGTCAGTTCCAGAGCAGGCAGAGGTAGGTACAGTTTAGGGTTAGGCAGAAGCGTGGTCGTATAACAGGCCAGGGTCAGTTCCAGGGCAGGCAGAGGTAGGTACAGTTTAGCGTTAGGCAGAGGCGTGATCGTTTAGCAGGTCAGGGTCAGTTCCGGAGAAGGCAGCGGTATGTACAGTGGCATAAGGGGTGTGGCGGTAAATGACAATTACGTTTACCATACTTTCCTAATAATGTAGAAAAGTATGGTAACGACGGAAACATCGACCAAAACAAAGGCCTGGTTGGGAAGGACAATCGGGACAATAATACACAGTGTCTCTTCTAGTTCCTTCTTTGGAGCACACCCGGCATCTCTTCTGACGTTTTTGGCCTGTTTCATGGGGGGGGGGAGTTTATCAGGAAAGTGGCGTTCATGGAGTCTGCTCACTGAATCCGAGCGAATGCTTTCTGGTGGGTCTTCAGGGTACAAAAGGGCTTCGATAATTTCTTCTTGGTACTGAAAATAAGATAAGGGGGTCCTTGTAGATTTACAGTAAATTACATAAGTATTGTAAAGGGCCATACTGAAAAGATATATGGAGACCTTTTTATACCAATAGCGGCTTTTTCTTGTGGGAAGATAGGGTTCAATCATCTGATCATTAAAATCGACTCCCCCCATGAACAAATTATAATCATGAACACATGCTGGTTTTTGGATAGGGCCGTTTCTTTTGGGGATTTCCACGTAGGTGTCTTTATGTATCGTTGAGAGCATGTGGACGTTTCTTCTGTCCCTCCACCTGATAGCCAATAGCTCTTCATTCCGCAAAGACGCCGTCTCCCCTTTTCGTAGTCTTTCAGTAACGAGCCTTTGCGGGAAACCCTTCCTGTTGGCTCGCACTGTACCACGCGCTGGAGTGCCCTTCCGGTAAAGGTTGCGGAAGAGGGGGATGCTGGTATAGTAATTATCCACATAAAGGTGGTAACCCTTTTCAAGGAGTGGATATATAAGCTCCCAAACAACCTTTCCGCTGGCACCGATGTACTCAGGACATTCAGGGGGATGCAGTTGGGAGTCCTTCCCTTCATACACCAGGAAGGCGTAAATGTAGCCCGTGACCCGGTCACATAGCTTGTAGATTTTAACCCCATATCGGGTCCTTTTGCTTGGAATAAACTGCTTGATGCCAAGCCTGCCTGTGAAGTGGACCAATGACTCATCCACGGATATATTTTGGTCAGGGATATATAACTGGGGGAATTTCTCAGAGAAAAAATTTAGAAGTGTCCGAATTTTAAATAATTTGTCATGTGATGGGTCATTTCGGGGAGGGCACTGGGTGTTGTCATTGTAATGGAGAAAGCGCATTATCATGAGGTATCTGGATCTTGACATAATGGATGAAAAGACTGGCATGTGCTGGATGGGTTTGGAGGACCAATAGGAGTATACTTCATTTTTTTTTGAGAGCCCCATGTTGAACGTTAGGCCTAAAAATAATTTAAATTCCTCCACTGTCAATGCTCTCCACACATAGGGTGGGCATAACTTGAACCAGGGTTGTTTATTATGAATTGTTGTGCAAAGAGGTTGCACTGGGTCACGATGGAGGATAATAGGTCTTGGGTAAAAATTAAATTAAAAAAATCAATAGGGGCAAAATTCTCTGTGTTCACCTGAACACCTGGCTGGGCGGTGAAAGGGGGGATGTTTGCTGCTCCTGAATTGGGGGGAAGCCACAGAGGGTTTTCAAGGGCATAGGGAAGGCTGGCATGGGTCCTAACCCTTCGGGGCTGAGATGACACCCCGCTAGTTCTTGGCCTTTGCTGTAGAGGTACTTCATTACTTGTGGATGGCACTGTGCTACTGGTGGATGGCACTGAGCTGCTGGTTGATGCCACAGCGCTACTTGAGGTAGCCTGCTGCTCCATGTCAGAATGCCTTTGTTTCCTGGGCACACTTTCCACTTCCTCTGAATCTGTAGAAGACCCACTGCTTATAACAGGTTCATATTCTGAACCAGAATCAGACTCAGAGAGCTCGTCGCTGCTCTCGTCAGTCAAGCAAAGCTGTTGGTATGCCTCCTCAGCGGAAAACATTTTTTTCGCCATACTGGTGACTGTGGGCTGTGGTGACAAACTGTGGTAGGAAAACTGGAACAGATATGGCTGCACTGATGGGTGCTGATGAGGCTGGTCTAATGAGGCTGCACTGCTGGGTTCTGATGAGGGTGCTGCTGGGTTCTGAGGAGGGTGCTGCTGGGTTCTGAGGAGGGTGCTGCCGGGTTCTGATGAGGATGCTACTGGGTTCTGATGAGGGTGCTACTGGGTTCTGATGAGGGTGCTGCTGGGTTCTGATGAGGGTGCTGCTGGGTTCTGATGAGGGTGCTGCTGGGTTCTGATGAGGGTGCACTGCTGGTAACTGATGAGGGTGCAGATGAGCACTATAGTGGCGCTGATGTGGTACTGATGGCACCAATGGGGCACTGTAGTGGCACTGGGCACTGTAGTGGCACTGGTGGAGCACTGGCGGCACCGATGGGCACTGAAGTGGCAGAGGTGGCACTGATGAGCACTGGTGGCACTGATGAGCCTTGTAGTGGCACTGATGAGCTTTGTAGTGACACTGATCAGCCTTGTAGTGACACTGATCAGCCTTGTGGTGGCACTGATGGACACTAGTGGCACTGATGGGTACTCTGGTGGCACTGGTGGCACTGATGGGCACTGTAGTGGCACTGTAGTGGCACTGATGAGTATTTTTGTGGCACTGCTTACACAGATGGGTACTGTAGGGGCGCTGATGGGTAGTGTGGGGCACAGATTGGCACTTGTGTGGCACTGTGTGGCACTTAAGGGCACTGCTGAGCACTGTATTTCAATATGAGACACTCACTGTTAAAAGGATCTCTCTTCTCTCCTCACACGCTGTATCGGTGTGAGCAGAGAAGAGAGCTGGACCTCTGTTTGACCCCAGTCTGTTTGTTTACATTCTGATCGCTCCCTCATTGGAGGGAGCGATCAGGTGGTAAAGACCCGCTATCATTGGCTCTTCACCGCGTTCCTTGTTGCGCTGGGAGCCGTGAACTCGGCGAGCACGGACACTTCCGCGAGCATGCACCAGGGGGCGCGCGGGAAGCGCAAATGCACGAGGACGTCCCAGGGACGTGCGCTCAGGATAACTTGACCGCGCTGTGGACGTCTTTCGTCCATGGCGCAGTCGGCAAGTGGTTAAACAGGTTTCATTACAAAATGTACAAGCTTTCCGAAACAAAAACCACATGCACAGTTAGGCCCCTTTCACACTGGGGCGGGAGGTGCGGTGGCGGCACTTTACCGTCGGAATTGTGGCGGTATTCGGCCGCTAGCGGTGTGGTTTTAACCCCCGCTAGTGGCCGAAAGAGGATTAATACCGCCCGCAATGCACCTCTGCAGAGGCGCATTGCGGGTGGTATAGCCACGGTGTCCCATTGCTTTCAATGGGCAGGAGCGGTGGAGAAGCGGTAAACACATCGCTCCTTCACCGCTCCAAAGATGCGGCTAGCAGGACTTTTGGAGTGGTCCTGCTAGCGCACCGCTCCAGTGTGAAAGCCCTCGGGCTTTCACACTGGAGAAACAAAACAGCAGCCGCTGTTTCAGGTCGGTTTACAGGCGCTATTTTTAGTGTAATAGCGCCTGCAAACTGCCCCAGTGTGAAAGGGGTCTTAGAAATTTAAAGCGGCGCTCCACCCAAAAGTATAAATTCTGCTTATTTGCTTCCCCCCTCTGGTGCCACATTTTGCACCTTTCAGGGGGGAGGGGGGAACAGGTACCTGTTTTTGACATGCAGCACCCTCTACTTAGGTAGGTGCTAGAGGTGAGATTTTTGGTGAGTGCAGGTAAATTTAAGCAGGTCTAGCTGGAAGTTTTGATCTGTGTGTGTTGGGAGTGGCTCAGAGTAGGCTGGTGACTCACAGATAGCATCACTTCTTGGTTACCTCCCTCTGGCTTCTAGAGGATTCTAGAAGAGAGGAGGGTAAGAGAGGTGGAGGGGTCTGAGGTGTCTCAGGGAGCCCTGACCAATCCCCAGCTGGAATTGGCAGGCGCAGGCCTCCTTGATATACCCAGGATCAGCCTAGCTGGGGAGGAGTTTTTGGCTGGAAGAACTGTGGTTGGAGTACTAGGCTGTCGGGGCCTTTGAGGATGCTCCCCATTCTGGGGGGGTAGCATTGGGCTTGGGACTCGGGTGCAGGACAGATCCCTTCAAAGAACCCATGAAGGATCTTAACAGTCAGCAGAGAGAGGAGTCAAAGGGGACAGCGGGAGCTAGTACTGCCGGGCAAGTCTTTGCGCAGCCAGGAGGGCTGGTGAGTGACATGGGCAGTGAGGAGTACTGGAGAGGCATACCAGGGAGGACTAAGAGGAAACAGTCAGAGCTGGGGGTGGAGCCAGTGAGGATTGCAATGTCACGGGCTGTGAAGTTGGGCAGCTGCAGCCAGGAGGGCTGGCAGAGCCTGAAGAGGGATTGCTGGGAGCAGTAGTCCACCATAGGTCAGCTTGCACTAAAGACTTCCTATTCCTTGTTGCTACATCAAAGGGGCCAGCGGTCCCTGCTTGCAAATGGCAATTTCCAAGGCCTGACTGAGTCAGTGTTGGGCCTAACTATGTGCTAGCTGTACCTGGAAGGGAAGTGTTGTGCAGGGGAGAGAGAGAGAGCGAGAGAGAAACAGTCTGCAAGCAAGTGTTGTGCTGGAGGAGACTGGAGCTGTAAAGTGTATATAGTCGTCCCAACTGATGAAATACAATCAACCAATTGTCCATTCTACTGGGCATCCCATATACTCCTATCCTTATCCAAATTCAAATCCCTCAATAAAATAACAAAAAAAAACATATGGACTGTTCATTGTCTACAAGGTGATTGGGAAGCGAATGCAGGGCTGGCCAGGGTGATAGGTGGGCAACAGTTTTCAGCAGCCCCTATGGGGGTACCGCTACAGACAGGTCCCCCTTCCCTACTTCCAGAGATGGTGCCGCTGCACCGGCCCTCGGAAGTTCGGCCCCCCTCCTCCTTCCTCCGCTGCTGGGCCAATTAGAAAGAGCAGCGCTCTTCGCACATGCACAGTAGGGAACCATCTGAAGCTGAAAGGCTTCACTGTCAGTTTCAAAAATGAATTGTTGGGACTAGCTAATGAAAGCAAGTTCCAATTACTTTGGTTCACTGAAATAAGTGCTTGACTATGAATCCCCCACCCTCCTCACCATCAATCCTCTAAAATAAATATAACCACTAGTGATGAGCCGAACACCCCCGGGTTCGGTTCGCACCAGAACCCGCGAACGGACCGAAAGTTCGAACGAACATTAGAACCCTATTAAATACAATGGATGCGAACGTTCGAATTCTAAAGTGCTAATTATAACAACTATTATGCATGTTATTGTCATAAATAGGGTTTGGGAACCCGGGTTGTGCACCAGGGGACATGTATCAATGCAAAAAGAAGTTTTAAAAACGGTCGTTTTTCGGGAGCAGTCATTTTAATGATGCATAAAGTGAAAAAAAAAAAGTCAAATATTCCTTTAAATATCGTACCTGGGGGGTGTCTAAAGTATGCCTGTGAAGTGCCACGTGTTTCCCGTGTTTAGAACTGTCCCTGCACAAAATGACACTTCTAAAGGAAAAAAAAGCCATTTAAAACTGCTTGCGGCTTTAATGTAATGTCTGGTCCCGGTAATATGGATGAAATTCTTTAAGAAAAATGGCATAGCTACCCCATGACCCCCCCCCCTACCCCAGCCCATTACCAGCCCCTTTGGGTCTTGTATGGATATTAAGGGGAACCCCGCACATAAAATAAAAAAGGCCCTATATACTCTGAACAGCCGTATACAGGCGGTGCATACAAGACAGGGACTGTAGGTTTGTTCTTATGTAGAATGTGTTTGTAATTTTGAACAGGTACATTGTTGAAGTGTAGCTCCAGCCCAAAAATCTATTTTTAAACTTTTTGGGAAACATAGGTAAGGGTTATCACCCCTGTAACATTTGTTTTGCTGTCTGTGCCCCTGTTCAGAACATTTCACCTCACTTTCCGTCCCAATGACAACTGTTTTTGAAATGTGGTGTTTTCCTTGAAACAAGGATTGCTGATAAAGCATCAGTACAGATGAGACCCCTTTCTCCCATATTTATTCTTACAGGAGAGAATTTTCCTTTCTAGGGGTAGATTTCCTCTCACTTCCTGTTGTCTTCTTTCGTTTGCAAGTAGGAGTCGTTTGTAAGTTGGATGTTTGAAAGTAGGGACCTGCCGTATATACTCTGCAGAAATAGGCCCCTTAGTTGTTGGTGTTGGCACAACACTGTAAGCACTCAGTTACTCTTGGTTGGTGCTGGAACGCCCTGCTGTCAACTATTATATCAGGAATTTTAATTACATATAATTGTTGAACAGTGGTAGTAAAAATTGGGGCTTTGATGGTGGTGCTGGTGCCACAACACTGTAAGCCCTGACAGTTACTCTTGGTGGGTGCAGCAATGGGCCCTGCTGTGAATTATTAGATCAAGAATTGTAATTACATGGCCCTTTTGAACAGGGGCTGAAAAATTGGGCCTTTCGTGGTGGTGGTGGTGGTGGCGTTGCCACAAGACTGTAAGCCCTCAGAGTTACTCTTGGTGGGTGCAGCAATGGACCCTGCTGTGAATTATTAGATCAAGAATTGTAATTGCATGCCCCTGTTGAACAGGGGCTGAAAAATTGGGCCTTAGGCACTGGTGGCACAACACTACAACCCCTCACAGATACTGTACTTGGAGCACAGCAATGAGCCCTGTTGCAAAGTATTGCTTCAAAAATTGTAATGACACGCCCCTGTTAAACAGGGGCTGAAAAATTGGGCCTTAGGCACTGGTGCCACAACACTCCAACCCCTCACAGATACTGTACTTGGAGCACAGCAATGAGCCCTATGGCAAATTATTGCTAAAAAATTTGTAATTACACGCCCCTGTAAAACAGGGGCTGAAAAATTGGGCCTTAGCCACTGGTGGCGGCACCCATAAACAAAAATGATCTTCCAAGCTATCATCATCAATCGTATCATTGAGGACTCGGAGGAGGAGGATAGCCAGTCAACATAACAGCACAGGCACTCAGCATCAGCATCAGTCTTGAAGGGATGTGACATGTTAAAATCAATTAGTCTGTTATATCAGCATCAGGTGTGTGGTAGCTGGTGGTGATCCAAGACTGGTTCATCTTGATGAAAGTCAGTCGATCAACCGAGTCGGTGGACAGGCGCACCCTGTGATCCGTGACAAATCCTCCAGCAGCACTGAATGTGCGTTCCGAAAGAACGCTGGATGCAGGACAGGCCAGTAGCTCAATTGCATACTGTGCAAGCTCTGGCCAGTGATCCATCCTCAAGACCCAGTAAGCCAGAGGATTTTCGGTGGGAAAGGTGTCCAAGTCTGACCTTGCCCCTAGATATTCCTGCACCATGTTTATCAGACGCTGGCGATGGTTGCTGGAACCGATCATACTTTGGGGCTGCGGACTAAAGAATTGTCTGAACGCATCGGTCAGACGGCCACCTTCCCCACCGCTCCTTCTTTGACTGGCCGAAGCCTCAGCAACTCGTTGTCCAGGACCAGGAGTTTGTAACCTCCCAGTCTCTGGGAACGCGTTGCACAGACCTTTCTGCAAGGCCTCCCGGAGTTGTCTCATCCTCTGCTCCCTCTGCGACGGTAACATAAGGTCCGCAACCTTACCCTTGTACCGTGGATCAAGGAGAGTGGCCAGCCAGTAATGGTCCCTCTCCTTGATCCGAAGAATACGAGGATCCTTCCGCAGACTTTGCAGGATCAGAGAGGCCATGCAGCGTAGGTTTGCTGAGGCATTCGCTCCGGAGTCCTCTGGGTCACTAAGGACGACATGATCCGCAGCCACCTCCTCCCAGCCACGTACAAGTCCACTGGTTTCTTGGGACTGTAAATCATCCCTAAAAGACTGCTGCTGATGATGCTGAGTGCCAGCCTCCACCTCCATGCTGACACAATCCTCCTCCTCCTCCTCCTCCTCCTCTTCCTGTGCGATGGGTGGGACAGAAGGAACACTGTCTGGGTAAAGGGGGCCTTGAGAGGCAAGGAAGTCCTCCTCTTCCTGCCTCTGTTCTGCCTCAAGTGCCCTGTCCATTATTCCACGCAGCGTGTGCTCCAACAGGTGGACAAGAGGTACAGTGTCACTGATGCATGCACTGTCACTGCTCACCATCCTCGTGGCCTCCTCAAATGGTGCCAGGACAGTGCATGCATCCCTGATCATGCCCCACTGGCGTGGAGAAAAAAAACCAAGCTCCCCTGACCCTGTCCTGGTGCCGTAGTCGCACAGGTACTCATTGATGGCCCTCTGCTGCGTGTGCAGCCGCTGCAGCATGGCCAACGTTGAGTTCCACCTGGTGGGCATGTCACATATAAGGCGGTTCTTGGGCAGGTTCAACTCCTTTTGCAGCTCAGCCAGGCGAGCACTGGCATTATAAGATCTGCGGAAATGCACACAGACTTTCCTGGCCTGCCTCAGGACATCCTGTAAGCCCGGGTACCTGCCCAAGAACCGCTGCACCACCAGGTTAAGGACGTGAGCCACACAGGGCACATGGGTCAGTTGTCCCTGTCGGAGGGCGGAGAGGAGGTTGGTGCCATTGTCGCAAACCACCATTCCTGGCTTAAGCTGGCGTGGCGTCAACCACCTCTCGGCCTGGCCCTGCAGAGCAGACAGGACCTCTGCCCCAGTGTGGCTTCTGTCCCCCAAACACACCAGCGCAAGCACGGCATGGCATCTTTTTGCCTGCGTACTTGCGTAGCCCCGTGAACGGCTACGGAGCACCGCTGGTTCATAGGACAAACCACAGGAAGAGGCCATGGAGGAAGAAGAAGAGGAGGGGGTGGAGGAGAGAGGTGTGTCACAACCAGTAGTAGCATTTTGGAGGCGTGGCGGTGGGACAACCTCCAACACTACTGCACCTTGTCCTGCATCCTTCCCAGCTGCCAAAAGAGTGACCCAATGGGCCGTGAAAGAAAGGTAACGTCCCTGTCCATGCCTGCTGGACCATGAGTCAGCGGTAATATGCACCTTACCGCTGACCGCCCTGTCCAGCGAGGCCAAGACATTGCCTTCCACATGCCGGTAGAGAGCCGGAATAGCCTTCCGTGAGAAAAAGTGGCGTTTGGGAACCTGCCACTGAGGAACCGCACATTGCACAAACTCACGGAAGGGGGCCGAGTCTACCAACTGAAAAGGCAGCAGTTGAAGCGCTAGCAATTTAGCCAAGCTAGCATTCAACCGCTGGGCATGTGGATGGCTGGGAGTGAACTTCTTTCGACGGTCCAGCAACTGGGGCAGGGAAATTTGCCTGCTAGAATCGGACGTCGGTGTACTGCTAGCAGAGTGGCCGCAAGTACTTGGCTGTGACACACCTAATTCTACACCTTCATTCCTCTCAGTGCATGTTTCAGAGAGGACTGAAGTTATAGTGGGGTTGGAGATCCCAGCTGATGCGGTGCAAGGAGAGGTCCGCTTTGTTCTTTGGTGTGGGTCTTTGAGGTAGGCTTGCCAACGAGCTGCATGGCAGGTCAACATATGTCTGGTCAGGCATGTGGTACCCAAGCGGCTGATGTTTTGGCCACGCGATATACGCTTGAGACATATGTTGCAAACAGCAGCTGTGCGATCTGATGCACTAGCCTCAAAAAAGGCCCACACCAAAGAACTTTTTGAATGACGGGCAGAGGCAGCGCCCTGCACAGGCGGAGCTCTGCGGTGTGATTCCGTCGGTGTACTGCCCTTACGCTGGCCACCAAAGGGCATCCTGCCTCGTTGGAGATGTGCCTCCTCCTCATCCTCCTCCTCCTCCTCTCTCCTATTAGGCACCCACGTGGAGTCAGTGACCTCATCATCCCCTCCCTCCTCATCACTGGAGCCAATCTGGCAGTATGCTGCAGCTGCTGGAACATGACTGCCAGATTGGTGTCCTTCTTGAGCATCCCCTCTGTCTGCTCTCACGCTACTGCCTTCCTCTAGCTGGGTTTCATCATCAGACCCTTCGAAACGCTGGGCATCCTCCTGGAGCATGTACCCAACACTGTGCTGAAACAGTTCGGGGGACTCCTCAGGAGGAGGACATGGTGGGTCTAGGGAAGGAGTGACTGATGATTTGTCTGACATTCATACCAGGGAAGACGACGCTTTGGCAGCTGCTTTTCCAGTACCCTGAGCCTGGGTGAGAGAGGATGAGGAGGAGGAGGAGGGCTTGGTCATCCACTCTACCAAGTCTTCGGCATGATGTGGCTCAACATGTCCAGCTGCCGAAAAGAAGGACAAGCGTGTCCCATGGCCATGTGCTGATGACAGTGCACCGCGTCCACGACCAGCACTGTTGCCCCCAGACACAGAGCCTGCTTGCCCTCTTTTATTGCCTCCTGACTGTCTGCCTCTCCTTGTTTGCCTTCCAGACATTCTAATAGATGGCCTGCAGGGAGATGGGAAAAAAGCAATAAGGGCTACCTTCAGGTGTCCTTCTCTGTCCCTTGAAACAAGGACTTTCACAGTGAAAGAAACTGACACTCTCCCTACCTACAGTTTTCTGTCCCTAGAATAAATGTTTTTTTTAAGCACAATATAGCACAAGGACAATTCACTCACTGTCCTTCCAGGTCCCTGGAAACAAGGACTTGCAGAGTGAAAGAAAAAAAACACTCTCCCTACCTACAGTTTTCTGTCCCTAGAAAAAATGTTTTTTTTAATCACAATATAGCACAAGGACAATTCACTCACTGTCCTTACAGGTCCCTGGAAACAAGGACTTGCAGAGTGAAATAAACTGACACTCTCCCTACCTACAGTTTTCTGTCCCTAGAATAAATGTTTTTTTTAAGCACAATATAGCACAAGGACAATTCACTCACTGTCCTTCCAGGTCCCTGGAAACAAGGACTTGCAGAGTGAAAGAAAAAAAACACTCTCCCTACCTACAGTTTTCTGTCCCTAGAAAAAATGTTTTTTTTAATCACAATATAGCACAAGGACAATTCACTCACTGTCCTTACAAGTCCCTGGAAACAAGGACTTGCAGAGTGAAAGAAAAAAAACACTCTCCCTACCTACAGTTTTCTGTCCCTAGAAAAAATGTTTTTTTTAATCACAATATAGCACAAGGACAATTCACTCACTGTCCTTACAGGTCCCTGGAAACAAGGACTTGCAGAGTGAAATAAACTGACACTCTCCCTACCTACAGTTTTCTGTCCCTAGAATAAATGTTTTTTTTAAGCACAATATAGCACAAGGACAATTCACTCACTGTCCTTACAGGTCCCTGGAAACAAGGACTTGCAGAGTGAAAGAAAAAAAACACTCTCCCTACCTACAGTTTTCTGTCCCTAGAAAAAATGTTTTTTTTAATCACAATATAGCACAAGGACAATTCACTCACTGTCCTTACAGGTCCCTGGAAACAAGGACTTGCAGAGTGAAATAAACTGACACTCTCCCTACCTACAGTTTTCTGTCCCTAGAATAAATGTTTTTTTAAGCACAATATAGCACAAGGACAATTCACTCACTGTCCTTCCAGGTCCCTGGAAACAAGGACTTGCAGAGTGAAAGAAAAAAAACACTCTCCCTACCTACAGTTTTCTGTCCCTAGAAAAAATGTTTTTTTTAATCACAATATAGCACAAGGACAATTCACTCACTGTCCTTACAGGTCCCTGGAAACAAGGACTTGCAGAGTGAAATAAACTGACACTCTCCCTACCTACAGTTTTCTGTCCCTAGAATAAATGTTTTTTTTAAGCACAATATAGCACAAGGACAATTCACTCACTGTCCTTCCAGGTCCCTGGAAACAAGGACTTGCAGAGTGAAAGAAAAAAAACACTCTCCCTACCTACAGTTTTCTGTCCCTAGAAAAAATGTTTTTTTTAATCACAATATAGCACAAGGACAATTCACTCACTGTCCTTACAGGTCCCTGGAAACAAGGACTTGCAGAGTGAAATAAACTGACACTCTCCCTACCTACAGTTTTCTGTCCCTAGAATAAATGTTTTTTTTAAGCACAATATAGCACAAGGACAATTCACTCACTGTCCTTCCAGGTCCCTGGAAACAAGGACTTGCAGAGTGAAAGAAAAAAAACACTCTCCCTACCTACAGTTTTCTGTCCCTAGAAAAAATGTTTTTTTTAATCACAATATAGCACAAGGACAATTCACTCACTGTCCTTACAGGTCCCTGGAAACAAGGACTTGCAGAGTGAAAGAAAAAAAACACTCTCCCTACCTACAGTTTTCTGTCCCTAGAAAAAATGTTTTTTTTAATCACAATATAGCACAAGGACAATTCACTCACTGTCCTTACAGGTCCCTGGAAACAAGGACTTGCAGAGTGAAATAAACTGACACTCTCCCTACCTACAGTTTTCTGTCCCTAGAATAAATGTTTTTTTTAAGCACAATATAGCACAAGGACAATTCACTCACTGTCCTTACAGGTCCCTGGAAACAAGGACTTGCAGAGTGAAAAAAAAAAAACACTCTCCCTACCTACAGTTTTCTGTCCCTAGAAAAAATGTTTTTTTTTAAGCACAATATAGCCCAAGGACAATTCACTCACTGTCCTTCCAGGTCCCTGGAAACAAGGACTTGCAGAGTGAAAGAAAAAAAACACTCTCCCTACCTACAGTTTTCTGTCCCTAGAAAAAATGTTTTTTTGAATCACAATATAGCACAAGGACAATTCACTCACTGTCCTTACAGGTCCCTGGAAACAAGGACTTGCAGAGTGAAAGAAACTGACACTCTCCCTACCTACAGTTTTCTGTCCCTAGAAAAAATGTTTTTTTTTAATCACAATATAGCACAAGGACAATTCACTCACTGTCCTTACAGGTCCCTGGAAACAAGGACTTGCAGAGTGAAATAAACTGACACTCTCCCTACCTACAGTTTTCTGTCCCTAGAATAAATGTTTTTTTTAAGCACAATATAGCACAAGGACAATTCACTCACTGTCCTTCCAGGTCCCTGGAAACAAGGACTTGCAGAGTGAAAGAAAAAAAACACTCTCCCTACCTACAGTTTTCTGTCCCTAGAAAAAATGTTTTTTTTAATCACAATATAGCACAAGGACAATTCACTCACTGTCCTTACAGGTCCCTGGAAACAAGGACTTGCAGAGTGAAATAAACTGACACTCTCCCTACCTACAGTTTTCTGTCCCTAGAATAAATGTTTTTTTTAAGCACAATATAGCACAAGGACAATTCACTCACTGTCCTTCCAGGTCCCTGGAAACAAGGACTTGCAGAGTGAAAGAAAAAAAACACTCTCCCTACCTACAGTTTTCTGTCCCTAGAAAAAATGTTTTTTTTAATCACAATATAGCACAAGGACAATTCACTCACTGTCCTTACAGGTCCCTGGAAACAAGGACTTGCAGAGTGAAAGAAAAAAAACACTCTCCCTACCTACAGTTTTCTGTCCCTAGAAAAAATGTTTTTTTTAATCACAATATAGCACAAGGACAATTCACTCACTGTCCTTACAGGTCCCTGGAAACAAGGACTTGCAGAGTGAAATAAACTGACACTCTCCCTACCTACAGTTTTCTGTCCCTAGAATAAATGTTTTTTTTAAGCACAATATAGCACAAGGACAATTCACTCACTGTCCTTCCAGGTCCCTGGAAACAAGGACTTGCAGAGTGAAAGAAAAAAAACACTCTCCCTACCTACAGTTTTCTGTCCCTAGAAAAAATGTTTTTTTTAATCACAATATAGCACAAGGACAATTCACTCACTGTCCTTACAGGTCCCTGGAAACAAGGACTTGCAGAGTGAAAGAAAAAAAACACTCTCCCTACCTACAGTTTTCTGTCCCTAGAAAAAAGGTTTTTTTTAATCACAATATAGCACAAGGACAATTCACTCACTGTCCTTACAGGTCCCTGGAAACAAGGACTTGCAGAGTGAAATAAACTGACACTCTCCCTACCTACAGTTTTCTGTCCCTAGAATAAATGTTTTTTTTAAGCACAATATAGCACAAGGACAATTCACTCACTGTCCTTCCAGGTCCCTGGAAACAAGGACTTGCAGAGTGAAAGAAAAAAAACACTCTCCCTACCTACAGTTTTCTGTCCCTAGAAAAAATGTTTTTTTTAATCACAATATAGCACAAGGACAATTCACTCACTGTCCTTACAGGTCCCTGGAAACAAGGACTTGCAGAGTGAAATAAACTGACACTCTCCCTACCTACAGTTTTCTGTCCCTAGAATAAATGTTTTTTTTAAGCACAATATAGCACAAGGACAATTCACTCACTGTCCTTCCAGGTCCCTGGAAACAAGGACTTGCAGAGTGAAAGAAAAAAAACACTCTCCCTACCTACAGTTTTCTGTCCCTAGAAAAAATGTTTTTTTTAATCACAATATAGCACAAGGACAATTCACTCACTGTCCTTACAGGTCCCTGGAAACAAGGACTTGCAGAGTGAAAGAAAAAAAACACTCTCCCTACCTACAGTTTTCTGTCCCTAGAAAAAATGTTTTTTTTAATCACAATATAGCACAAGGACAATTCACTCACTGTCCTTACAGGTCCCTGGAAACAAGGACTTGCAGAGTGAAATAAACTGACACTCTCCCTACCTACAGTTTTCTGTCCCTAGAATAAATGTTTTTTTTAAGCACAATATAGCACAAGGACAATTCACTCACTGTCCTTACAGGTCCCTGGAAACAAGGACTTGCAGAGTGAAAAAAAAAAAACACTCTCCCTACCTACAGTTTTCTGTCCCTAGAAAAAATGTTTTTTTTTAAGCACAATATAGCCCAAGGACAATTCACTCACTGTCCTTCCAGGTCCCTGGAAACAAGGACTTGCAGAGTGAAAGAAAAAAAACACTCTCCCTACCTACAGTTTTCTGTCCCTAGAAAAAATGTTTTTTTGAATCACAATATAGCACAAGGACAATTCACTCACTGTCCTTACAGGTCCCTGGAAACAAGGACTTGCAGAGTGAAAGAAACTGACACTCTCCCTACCTACAGTTTTCTGTCCCTAGAAAAAATGTTTTTTTTAATCACAATATAGCACAAGGACAATTCACTCACTGTCCTTACAGGTCCCTGGAAACAAGGACTTGCAGAGTGAAATAAACTGACACTCTCCCTACCTACAGTTTTCTGTCCCTAGAATAAATGTTTTTTTTAAGCACAATATAGCACAAGGACAATTCACTCACTGTCCTTCCAGGTCCCTGGAAACAAGGACTTGCAGAGTGAAAGAAAAAAAACACTCTCCCTACCTACAGTTTTCTGTCCCTAGAAAAAATGTTTTTTTTAATCACAATATAGCACAAGGACAATTCACTCACTGTCCTTACAGGTCCCTGGAAACAAGGACTTGCAGAGTGAAATAAACTGACACTCTCCCTACCTACAGTTTTCTGTCCCTAGAATAAATGTTTTTTTTAAGCACAATATAGCACAAGGACAATTCACTCACTGTCCTTCCAGGTCCCTGGAAACAAGGACTTGCAGAGTGAAAGAAAAAAAACACTCTCCCTACCTACAGTTTTCTGTCCCTAGAAAAAATGTTTTTTTTAATCACAATATAGCACAAGGACAATTCACTCACTGTCCTTACAGGTCCCTGGAAACAAGGACTTGCAGAGTGAAAGAAAAAAAACACTCTCCCTACCTACAGTTTTCTGTCCCTAGAAAAAATGTTTTTTTTAATCACAATATAGCACAAGGACAATTCACTCACTGTCCTTACAGGTCCCTGGAAACAAGGACTTGCAGAGTGAAATAAACTGACACTCTCCCTACCTACAGTTTTCTGTCCCTAGAATAAATGTTTTTTTTAAGCACAATATAGCACAAGGACAATTCACTCACTGTCCTTCCAGGTCCCTGGAAACAAGGACTTGCAGAGTGAAAGAAAAAAAACACTCTCCCTACCTACAGTTTTCTGTCCCTAGAAAAAATGTTTTTTTTAATCACAATATAGCACAAGGACAATTCACTCACTGTCCTTACAGGTCCCTGGAAACAAGGACTTGCAGAGTGAAAGAAAAAAAACACTCTCCCTACCTACAGTTTTCTGTCCCTAGAAAAAATGTTTTTTTTTAATCACAATATAGCACAAGGACAATTCACTCACTGTCCTTACAGGTCCCTGGAAACAAGGACTTGCAGAGTGAAATAAACTGACACTCTCCCTACCTACAGTTTTCTGTCCCTAGAATAAATGTTTTTTTTAAGCACAATATAGCACAAGGACAATTCACTCACTGTCCTTACAGGTCCCTGGAAACAAGGACTTGCAGAGTGAAAGAAAAAAAACACTCTCCCTACCTACAGTTTTCTGTCCCTAGAAAAAATGTTTTTTTTAATCACAATATAGCACAAGGACAATTCACTCACTGTCCTTACAGGTCCCTGGAAACAAGGACTTGCAGAGTGAAATAAACTGACACTCTCCCTACCTACAGTTTTCTGTCCCTAGAATAAATGTTTTTTTTAAGCACAATATAGCACAAGGACAATTCACTCACTGTCCTTCCAGGTCCCTGGAAACAAGGACTTGCAGAGTGAAAGAAAAAAAACACTCTCCCTACCTACAGTTTTCTGTCCCTAGAAAAAATGTTTTTTTTAATCACAATATAGCACAAGGACAATTCACTCACTGTCCTTACAGGTCCCTGGAAACAAGGACTTGCAGAGTGAAAGAAAAAAAACACTCTCCCTACCTACAGTTTTCTGTCCCTAGAAAAAATGTTTTTTTTAATCACAATACAGCACAAGGACAATTCACTCACTGTCCTTACAGGTCCCTGGAAACAAGGACTTGCAGAGTGAAATAAACTGACACTCTCCCTACCTACAGTTTTCTGTCCCTAGAATAAATGTTTTTTTTAAGCACAATATAGCACAAGGACAATTCACTCACTGTCCTTACAGGTCCCTGGAAACAAGGACTTGCAGAGTGAAAAAAAAAAAACACTCTCCCTACCTACAGTTTTCTGTCCCTAGAAAAAATGTTTTTTTTTAAGCACAATATAGCCCAAGGACAATTCACTCACTGTCCTTCCAGGTCCCTGGAAACAAGGACTTGCAGAGTGAAAGAAAAAAAACACTCTCCCTACCTACAGTTTTCTGTCCCTAGAAAAAATGTTTTTTTTAATCACAATATAGCACAAGGACAATTCACTCACTGTCCTTACAGGTCCCTGGAAACAAGGACTTGCAGAGTGAAAGAAACTGACACTCTCCCTACCTACAGTTTTCTGTCCCTAGAAAAAATGCTTTTTTTAATCACAATATAGCACAAGGACAATTCACTCACTGTCCTTACAGGTCCCTGGAAACAAGGACTTGCAGAGTGAAATAAACTGACACTCTCCCTACCTACAGTTTTCTGTCCCTAGAATAAATGTTTTTTTTAAGCACAATATAGCACAAGGACAATTCACTCACTGTCCTTACAGGTCCCTGGAAACAAGGACTTGCAGAGTGAAAGAAAAAAAACACTCTCCCTACCTACAGTTTTCTGTCCCTAGAAAAAATGTTTTTTTTAATCACAATATAGCACAAGGACAATTCACTCACTGTCCTTACAGGTCCCTGGAAACAAGGACTTGCAGAGTGAAATAAACTGACACTCTCCCTACCTACAGTTTTCTGTCCCTAGAATAAATGTTTTTTTTAAGCACAATATAGCACAAGGACAATTCACTCACTGTCCTTCCAGGTCCCTGGAAACAAGGACTTGCAGAGTGAAAGAAAAAAAACACTCTCCCTACCTACAGTTTTCTGTCCCTAGAAAAAATGTTTTTTTTAATCACAATATAGCACAAGGACAATTCACTCACTGTCCTTACAGGTCCCTGGAAACAAGGACTTGCAGAGTGAAAGAAAAAAAACACTCTCCCTACCTACAGTTTTCTGTCCCTAGAAAAAATGTTTTTTTTAATCACAATATAGCACAAGGACAATTCACTCACTGTCCTTACAGGTCCCTGGAAACAAGGACTTGCAGAGTGAAATAAACTGACACTCTCCCTACCTACAGTTTTCTGTCCCTAGAATAAATGTTTTTTTTAAGCACAATATAGCACAAGGACAATTCACTCACTGTCCTTACAGGTCCCTGGAAACAAGGACTTGCAGAGTGAAATAAACTGACACTCTCCCTACCTACAGTTTTCTGTCCCTAGAAAAAATGTTTTTTTTAATCACAATATAGCACAAGGACAATTCACTCACTGTCCTTACAGGTCCCTGGAAACAAGGACTTGCAGAGTGAAAGAAAAAAAACACTCTCCCTACCTACAGTTTTCTGTCCCTAGAAAAAATGTTTTTTTTAATCACAATATAGCACAAGGACAATTCACTCACTGTCCTTACAGGTCCCTGGAAACAAGGACTTGCAGAGTGAAAGAAACTGACACTCTCCCTACCTACAGTTTTCTGTCCCTAGAATAAATGTTTTTTTAAGCACAATATAGCACAAGGACAATTCACTCACTGTCCTTCCAGGTCCCTGGAAACAAGGACTTGCAGAGTGAAAGAAACTGACACTGTCCCTACCTACAGTTTTCTGTCCCTAGAATAAATGTTTTTTTTAAGCACACTATAGCACAAGCACAAAACACACTGACACTCTCCCTACCTATCCTTCTCTTTCCCTAAACTAAAGGAATCCAGGTTAAGCAAGAAAGAAATAACAGTCACTGTCCCTGCCTATGCTGCTCTATCCCTGCTCCGGAACACACTACACTAGGCCGCCGTGCTGGCGGCCTTTTATAGTGTGGGGCGTGTACTAAACACCCTCAGCAATAATTGGCCACAGGCATCCTGCCTGTGGCCAATCATTGCTCTCCTCGCTGCCGGCGCTGTGATTGGCCAAGCATGCGGGGTCACAGTGCATGCTTGGCCAATCACAGCGCCTGGATGACACTGCGATGGCGTAGTGCATTGTGGGCCGTTCGCGTCACTCGAATTTGGCGCGAACGGCCCAAATCGTTCGATCTTCGTCGAACGATCGAACAGCCGATGTTCGAGTCGAACGTATGTTCGACTCGAACACGAAGCTCATCCCTAATAACCACTTTAGGGGGAGCTGCATGAACTGTCTTTCTTGCCACAAGAGGTAGGGACAACAGTTCATACATCAGTTCCCTCTTCAGTAATTCATTTAGAACTGCATGTTTTGCTTAATTTAATTGCTCCGTCCACTGCCCATGGCCGCTCTTCTCTCATCACACTGCTTCCTACTCTGATTATTCTTCTACTATATCCATTGATGCCTGCTCACCTCTGTTCTCAATTTCTGCCACTTTCATTCATGCTTGCTCATCTGTTCTCCTTCTCCTCTACTTCCATCCATGCCTGCTCTGTTGTGTGGTCCTATCTCCTCTTCTTCCATCAATGTCTGTTCTGCTCTATGAATACTTTCTTCTCTTTCTATCCATGCCCATTCTCCTCTGTAGTCACTCTCCTCTAATTTTTCCAATGCCCACTCTCCTCTACTTCAATTCATGCCCACTCTTCTCTGTGGTCACTCTCCTCTACTTCAATTCATGCCCACTCTTCTGTGGTCACTCTTCGTTAATTCCACCTTTGCTCAGTCTCCTCTGATATGTGGTCAGTCTCTTTCATTTAGATCTATGCCTGCTCTCTGTGAACATTCCATTCTACTTACATCCTTTTTAACTTTCAGCCTGAATATTCTCCTCTGTTTTAATCTATTTCTGCTCTCCTGTCTAGTCATTTCCATCCCCTAATCAATGCCTACTCTTCTCACTCCTATGGTCATTCCTCTGCACATTCACCAAAGCTCACTCTCATCACTTACTGCCTTTTTGCTGTGGGTCCATGACAGCCTGACCTTAAAGAAAGTGGATTTAGAGATGCTGGTCAACAGTAAGCATGGAAAACATCTGTTACTGAAAAAGAAGAACTGCAAGAGCAGCTCCAGATTGAAGGTGTGTATTGCAGCTGATGTAGATTTATTTTTTACATTTTTATTTTTAACAGGAGTTCTGCTTTAATTTATTTGACATTTTCAACAGTGAACAGAAGCCCAAATGAAGGGGGTGCTGTACAAACCCCAGAAATGCACTGGCTTTTTTATCCTGGCAGATATATGGACTTTAAAACCGTTGACATGGTGCTCTTGTTCCTTACAACCTCCAGTAATAAAAACCTGACATGGTTTTTAACCCTCCCTCATGCTATCCAAAATCCGTAATAATATAGATTAAAATTAGGGATGAGCCGAACACCCCCCGGTTCGGTTCGCACCAGAACATGTGAACAGGCAAAAAATTAGTTCAAACACGCAAACACCATTAAAGTCTATGGGACACGAACATGAAAAATCAAAAGTACTCATTTTAAAGCCTTATATGCATGGTATTGTCATAAAAAGTGTTGGGGTCCTGCCCCAGGGGACATGTATCCATGCAAAAAAAAAGTTTTAAAAACGTCAGTTTTTTCGGAAGCAGTGATTTTAATAATGCTTAAAGTGAAACAATAAAAGTGAAATATTCCTTTAAATTTCGTACCTGGGGGGTGTCTATAGTATGCCTGTAAAGTGGATGTAGATTCATCTCGGGAAAAAAAAAGCGCTGTAAAAACAGCTCTGCCTCCATGGGCGGCTCCCGCCGAATGACGCGTCTTCCGCCGTGACAGCTGTTATATAGCTGAGGGCGGGGCCACCCGGTAACATGTACGGGTGACCCCGCCCCCTCTGACGCCACGGGAAACGCTGCGGGGCCACCCGGTGACGTATTCAGGTGACCCCACCCCCCGTGGTGTCAGAGGGGGGCAAGGTCACCCATACACATCACTGGTTGGCCCCACCCTCAGCTATATAACAGTTGTCATGGCGGGAGACGCAACATTCAGCGGGAGCCGCCTATGGAGGCAGAGCTGTTTTTGCAGCGCTTTTTTTTTTTCGGTCTGGCGCTCGAGATGGATCTACATCGCTGGAATTTTTTTTTATTTTTATTTTTATAAAGGACTTGTCCCAAGCTGGCTCTTGTCTTTTTTAACATTTTGACACTTTTTAGGTGAAATGGTAGGGGTGCAATGTACCCCATTACCAATTCAAATAGGGGGGGCTGGGATCTGGGGGTCCCTTTGTTAAAGGGGGCTTCCAGATTTCGATAAGCCCCCCGCCTACAGATCCCCACAACCACCAGGCAAGGGTTGTGGGGATGAGGCCCTTGTCCCCATCAACATGGGGACAAGGTGCTTTGGGGGTCACAGAAGTCCCCAAAGCATCCTCCCCATGTTGAGGGCATGTGGCCTGGTACGGTTCAGGAGGGGGGGTGCTCTCTCATCCCCCCCTCTTTTCCTGCAGCCTGCCAGGTTGCGTGCTCGGATAAGGGTCTGTATAGATTTTTGGGGGGACCCCTACGCCATTTTTTTTTATTTTGCCGCAGGGCTCCCCTTAAAATCCATACCAGACCTGAAGGGTCTGGTATGGATTTTGAGGGGGACACCTACGCCATTTTTTTATAAATTTGGCGCAGGGTTCCCCTTAATATCAATACCAGACCTGAAGGGCCTGGTATGTAATTTTGGGGGAACCCCACGCAATTTTTTTTAATTTTGATTCGGGGTTCCCCTTAATATTCATACCATGACCCAAAGGGCCTGGTAATGGACTAAGGGGGGGGGGGGTAATCCATGCCGTTTTTTTCAATTACTTTTTTCTGTATTGCCGAGACCCGACAATTCATTACAGACGTGATCAGTTTTAAATTACTTTTTTTCCTTTAGAAATGTAATTTTGCTACAGGGACTGTTTTAAACACGGGAAAAATGCGCCACTTTACAGGCATACTAAAGACACCCCCCCAGGTACGACATTTAAAGGAATATTTTATTGTTTCACTTTAAGCATTATTAAAATCACTGCTCCCGAAAAAATGGCAGTTTTTTTAAACTTTTATTTGCATTGTGTGACAGCAGGAAGGTAAAGTCACCTGGTTGCATCCAGGGGGGTAGATATATTTCGCCCAGATTCAGGCTTTACGCCGACTTATACAACTAGGTGGAGTGTTGTATAAGCCCAGCTGAGGCTAGTGGGCTCATGGATGACTCATACCTCTAGAGAGAGGGCTGGGCGTCGTGCAGACAGGGAGTTGATGAGACCAGCTGAAGCTTGTCAGCTCATTTAGGCCTCTATAAGAACTCCCAGCTTCATTAGATGTTAGCTCATGCCTGGAACCAGACCTGTGTGGACTGTCTAGGGAGAGTGAACCCCTGTGCGGTGAGACAAAGCCTGTGTGGCTATTTGCTTGGACATTTAAAACCAGGGACTTAGGGACTAGGACAGCACTAGGCTGATCCCAGTTGTTAGTTAGGAAACCTGTATGTTTAGTCAGAGGTCAACTTGACCAGGATTTATTTTGGTTATGTTTCTTTTGCTTTGCTGTGTTTTGTCACTGTAAATAGAAAATAAACCGCACCTTTTTTTGATTTTGAAAACCACAACCTCCGTTTGCTGGGCCTGTTTTGTGTGGGGAGCCCATCCCGGGGGTCACACACACCCGCTGCCGAGCTAACCCCCTCACAGTTGGTGGAGAACCAGTGGCAGTTTTTTTTTAAGCCAGCATGGAGGAGATACTGAAGCAGCTGGCTCTAGCAAATGCCAATCAACAGCAGACAAATGCAGGTTTGCAAAGGAGCCTTGCAGCCCAGCAGCAGACAAACGCAACTTTGCAACAGAGTCTGGAGGCTCAGCAACGAGCCCAGCAGCAATCTGAGGCCCGCTTCATAGACCTGTTGCAGAAGCAAGAGCAGAGACTACAACAACAGATGGAAGCAGTAATGCAGCAACGTCCGCAGACCAGTGAGGAAAGCCGTCCCACTAATACCGCGTCCTTTGGGGTGAGTCGTTTATTGACAAAAATGACTGGAGAGGATGATCCAGAGGTATTTTTGACCACATTTGAAAGGACCGCTGAAAGAGAAAAGTGGCCTGAGGAGCAGTGGGCTGGACTGGTGGCTCCTCTGTTAACTGGTGAATCGCAGAAAGCTTACTATGACCTAGAGCCTAACCAAGCAAAAGACTATGTGATGCTAAAAGCTGAAATATTGGCAAGGCTGGGTGTCACCCAGGCTGTCCGGGCTCAGCGTGTGCATAACTGGACTTTCCAGCTTGGAAAACCCCCCAGGTCTCAAATGTATGATCTCATTCACCTGAGCAGAAAGTGGCTACAGCCAGAGACTTTGTCCGCACCAAAGATTGTGGAACGTGTTGTAATGGATCGGTTTTTGAGAGCTCTTCCTACTGCCATCCAAAAGTGGGTAAGCCATGGAGACCCAGAGACGGCCGATGGTCTTGTGGATCGTGTGGAGAAATACTTGGCTACAGAGAACCTGACGGCCTCTTCCAGAGACACTCGGACTTTCCACCCTAAGACCAGACCATCCCCAGGGGCGGATAAGAGGATTCCAAGGGGTGAGGGTGGAGAGAGTGAGAGGGTGGGAGCTCTACCCCAAGTTTGGCGAGAACAGCCTGGGAAATCAGCGGCTCAAGAGGCGGCAAGAAGGATCGTTTGCTACCGCTGCCGGCAAGCGGGACATATTGCAGCCAATTGCCCGGTTGTGGAGGAACCCATGCAGTGTGACTTTCTGACGGGCAGACGTCAGTCGCTGTGTGCGACAGTCGCATGCACTGCCATTCGAGGAACTGAGAAACATTTATGCAAAATGTGTGTTAATGGTAGAAATGTTGTGGTATTGCTGGATTCAGGTAGCCTTGTGACCCTGATAAAGGCTGAGTTAGTTAAAACAGAGGTCTCTGGGAATAGCAAGGTAGCTGTTATTTGTGTGCATGGGGACACCCGAGAGTATCCAGTGACTACAGTGTGTTTCGAGACCCCCAAAGGTACCCTCTCTCATCCAGTGGGCTTAGTATCTCAGTTACCGCATGACGCCATTGTGGGAAGGGATTTTCCGAAGTTCTGGGAACTGTGGGATGATCCTGAGCCCCTCACTGGTGCCCCTATGTACCAGGAATGTGATAGCCAGAACTCCCCTGAGAGTGGTGAGGACTCTCCGGAATTTCCCTTATCAGTATTGGCAGGGGAGACTCAAGAAACTGGAGAGGAGCCCACCTCCTCAGACGAAAACCTACCGTCTGTGGAGTTTTCTGATCTTGAGGTTCACAGGGAAAACTTTGCCACAGAACAGTTGAAAGACCCCGCCCTAATAAAGGCACGGGAAAACGTAGTGAAAATAGATGGCGAGTTAGTGAACCCAGATAATACCTGCACTTACCCATACTTCAGCGTAGAGAAGGACCTACTGTATCGGGTGGCAAAAAGGGCAGAAGAAACCGTTGAGCAGCTTGTGGTGCCCAAACCTTACAGGAAGTTGGTGTTGGAGTTGGCCCATGGGCACATTCTTGGAGGTCATCTGGGGACAGAGAAAACCAGAGAGAGGGTATTACAGAGATTCTATTGGCCGGGGGTGATGAAGGGCGTAGAAAATTATTGTTCCTCCTGCCCTGTGTGTCAGAGGTTGGCCCCGATGCCACATTTCCGTAGCCCGCTGGTCCCTCTACCCATCATTGAGGTCCCGTTTGAGAGGATCGCCATGGATTTGGTAGGTCCTATAATCAAGTCCGCTAGGGGGCACCAGTACATATTAGTTATAATGGACTATGCCACCCGTTATCCAGAAGCGATCCCTCTCCGAAATACCTCGGCCAAAACCATAGCCAAAGAGCTATCTCTTGTTTTTAGCCGGGTGGGTATTTGTAAAGAACTGCTTACGGACCAAGGTACACCCTTTATGTCCCGGGTTATGAAAGAGCTGTGTAAATTGTTCAAAGTGACGCAATTGCGTACGTCTGTGTATCACCCCCAAACCGATGGGCTGGTTGAAAGATTCAACAAAACCCTAAAACAAATGTTGAAGAAAGTGGTGGATAGAGATGGAAAGGATTGGGACTGTTTACTTCCTTATTTGATGTTTGCTATTAGGGAGGTGCCCCAATCCTCTACGGGATTCTCCCCCTTTGAGTTACTGTATGGGAGACACCCAAGACGGCTGTTGGATATTGCCAAGGAAACTTGGGAAAGTGAGAGTTCTCCCCACAGGAGTGTGATTGAGCATGTCGCCCTGATGCAAGATCGAATTTCACAGGTAATGCCCATCGTGAAGGAACATTTGGCCCAAGCGCAGTTGGCACAGCAGAGAGTGTACAACCGTGGAGCCAAGACCCGTACCTTTTCCCCGGGGGATAGGATATTGGTACTTGTCCCTACGGTTGAAAGTAAATTCCTTGCCAAATGGCAAGGCCCCTACGAGATAATGGAAAAAGTGAGCGAAGTGAATTACAAGGTCAGACAACCAGGAAGGCGAAAGCCCGAACAGATCTATCACGTTAATCTGTTGAAAGCCTGGAGGGATAGAGAGTCCCTAGTCGCAGACACTTGGTCACCAGCTCAAACTGGTTGCGTGATTCCTGAGGTTGGAATAGCAGCCACCTTGTCACAACCCCAACAACAGGAGGTTAAGGAGTTTGTGCTTCGCAACAAGGAGGTATTCTCTGAGCTGCCGGGACAAACATCTGGGGTAGAGCATGACATCATTACCCCGCCCGGTGAAAGGGTGAAGTTAAAACCCTATCGGATCCCAGAGGCTCGACGGGAGGCAATACGGGAGGAAGTACAGAAAATGCTGAACTTAGGGGTGATAGAGGAGTCCCAAAGTGATTGGTCTAGTCCCATCGTGTTGGTGCCTAAACCGGATGGGAGCTGGCGATTTTGTAACGATTTTCGTCAGTTGAACAAAGTTACAAAATTTGACACCTACCCCATGCCACGTATAGATGAGTTGATCGACCGGCTGGGAACAGCCCGATACATGACGACTCTTGACCTCACAAAAGGGTATTGGCAAATCCCCCTGGCCAAGTCGGCCAAAGAGAAAACCGCATTTGTAACCCCAGACGGGGCGTTCCAATATAAAAGAATGCCGTTCGGGTTACAGAATGCGCCGGCCACATTCCAGCGGAAAATGGACCAGATGCTGAGGCCCCATCGGAAGTATGCTGCGGCTTACCTGGATGACGTAATTGTCCATAGCACAGATTGGGCCTCACATCTGCCAAAAGTGCAAGCAGTCCTGGACTCTGTTCGGGAAGCGGGGTTTACGGCTAACCCCAAGAAGTGTACCATTGGGCAGGAGGAGGCCAAATATCTTGGGTACACCATTGGGAGGGGAGTAATAAAACCCCAACTCAACAAAGTCGAGGCCATCCAGAGTTGGCCACGTCCCAACAGCAAGAAGCAGGTACGAGCCTTTCTGGGAATCGCTGGGTATTATCGGCGATTCATTCCCCACTTTGCTTCTAAGGCTGTGCCCCTAACCAACCTGACGAAGGGGAAAGGGTCGGTCATGATTAAATGGACCCCCGAGGCTGAGGCAGCATTCCAATTCTTGAAACAAGCCTTATGTAGCCAGCCAGTGTTGTACTCACCCGACTTCTCTAAAGACTTTGTCGTACAAAGTGATGCGTCAGATGTGGGGTTAGGAGCAGTATTGTCCCAGGTCTGGAACGGGGAAGAGCACCCAGTCATTTACCTCAGCAGGAAGTTGAAGTCCCATGAGGTAAATTACGCCACCGTTGAAAAGGAGTGTTTAGCGGTGAAGTGGGCTCTAGATTCCCTTCGGTACTACCTGCTAGGTAGGCACTTTGACATGGTTACGGATCACGCTCCGTTAAAGTGGATGGCTCAAAACAAGGAAACAAATAGAAGAGTGAATAGGTGGTTCCTGGCCCTCCAGGAATTCAACTTCACAGTAAAGCATCGCCCTGGCGTTCAAATGGGGAATGTGGATGCTTTGTCTCGAGTACATGAATGCCTGATTGCTGGTGTTCCAACCCCGAGGTTAAAACAAGAGGGGGGGGTATGTGACAGCAGGAAGGTAAAGTCACCTGGTTGCATCCAGGGGGGTAGATATATTTCGCCCAGATTCAGGCTTTACGCCGACTTATACAACTAGGTGGAGTGTTGTATAAGCCCAGCTGAGGCTAGTGGGCTCATGGATGACTCATACCTCTAGAGAGAGGGCTGGGCGTCGTGCAGACAGGGAGTTGATGAGACCAGCTGAAGCTTGTCAGCTCATTTAGGCCTCTATAAGAACTCCCAGCTTCATTAGATGTTAGCTCATGCCTGGAACCAGACCTGTGTGGACTGTCTAGGGAGAGTGAACCCCTGTGCGGTGAGACAAAGCCTGTGTGGCTATTTGCTTGGACATTTAAAACCAGGGACTTAGGGACTAGGACAGCACTAGGCTGATCCCAGTTGTTAGTTAGGAAACCTGTATGTTTAGTCAGAGGTCAACTTGACCAGGATTTATTTTGGTTATGTTTCTTTTGCTTTGCTGTGTTTTGTCACTGTAAATAGAAAATAAACCGCACCTTTTTTTGATTTTGAAAACCACAACCTCCGTTTGCTGGGCCTGTTTTGTGTGGGGAGCCCATCCCGGGGGTCACACACACCCGCTGCCGAGCTAACCCCCTCACAATTGATACATGTCCCCTGGGGCAGGACCCAGGTCCCCAAACACTTTTCATGCCAATACCATGCATATAAGCCTTTAAAATTAGCACTTTAGATTTCTCTCATAGACTTTTAAAGGGTGTTCCGCAGCTTTAGAATTTGGGCCAACACCGCAAATTGTTCGCTATTCACCGAACAGGCAAACACCCGATGTTCGAGTCGAACTTACATTCGACTCGAACACTGGGCTCATCCCTAATTAAAATGTATAAATAAAATAAATTGGCTGAAGGTTACTTTTGTGCTTTATCCAAAATGGCATTTCTATTTTGGGTGAGAGTCACTGGCTTTGTATATCACCAGTGGGCGATCTCCCTGCCATAATTCCTTGTGCTGTTCCTTTCCACCTAGCAGACATTTAGGGTCTTCACACTTTTCCTCTTGTGTTTTCCCAAAATTAATAAAAACCGGAGTTAGACTTACCGGTAACTCTTTTTCTAGGCGTGTTCCAGGACAGCCTCTGACATAGGGCTCCTCCCTCCGGGACAGGAAACATGTTCACCCACACAATTAAAAGGTGGTCCTCCAGGCCTTTCCCTTCAGTTTCCACAAGAACTGCCGGAAGGCCCTGAAAGACACAACACACTGCCAGATTTACACCACTTAAAAAACACTGGGTGGGAAACCAGGCTGTCCTGGAAGTCTCCTAGAAAAAGAGTTACCGGTAAGTCTAGCCTCTAAGATAATAAGCAAGAAACGTACCCAGCTAGGGCGGGACCACTGCCTGGAGGACCCTTAACCCAAATGCCTGCTCCTTACAGTGCCTTGCAAAAGTATGGCTTTTTACCTATTTTGTTATATTACAGCCTTTAGTTCAATGTGTTTTTTTTTTAATCTGAATTATATGTGATGGATCAGAACACAATAGTCTAAGTTGGTGAAGTCAAATTTGAAAAATATATACATGAAACAATTTTTCAGAAATAAAAAAATTATAATTGGCATGTGCGTATGTGTTCACCCCCTTTGTTATGAAGCCCATAAAAAGCTCTGGTGCAACCAATTACCTTTATAAGTCAAATAATTTGTGAAATTATGTCCACCTGTGTGCAATCTAAGTGTCACATGATCTGTCATTACATATACACACCTTTTTGAAAGGCCCCAAAGGCTGCAACACCTTAGCAAGAGGCACCACTAACCAAACACTGCCATGAAGACCAAGGAACTCTCTAAACAAGTCAGGGTTAGGTTATAAAAAAAATCCAAATCTAGGAACACTATCAAATTTATCATAACCAAATGGAAAGAACATGGCACAACAGCAAACCTGTCAAGAGACGGCCGCACACCAAAACTCACAGACCGGGCAAGGAGGGCATTACTCAGAGAGGCAGCACAGAAACCTAAGGTAACCCTGGAGGAGCTGCAGGGTTCCACAGTATGAGTATCTGTACATAGGACAACAATAAGTCTTACGCTTCATAGAGTTGGGCTTTATGGCAGAGTGGCCAGAAGAAAGCCATTACTTTCAGCAAAAAAAAAAAATGGCATGTTTTGGAGTTTGCGAAAAGGCATGTGGGAGGCTCCTAAAATGTATGGAGGAAGGTGCTCTGGTCTGATGAGAGTAAAATTAAACTTTTTGGCCATCAAAGAAAACGCTATGTCTGGCGCAAACTCAACACATCACATCACCCAAAGAACACCATCCCCACAGAGAAACATGGTGGTGGCAGCATCATGCTGAGGGGATGTTTTTCAGCAGTCGGGACTGAGAAACTGGTCAGAGTTGAGGGAAAGATGGATGGTGCTAAATACAGGGATATTCTTGAGCAAAACCTGTACCACTCTGTGTGTGATTTGAGGCTATGATGTAGGTCATCTTCCAGCAGGACAAATACCCCAACACACTGCTAAAGCAAAACTTGAGCTGTTTAAGGGGAAACATGTAAATGACTAAATGTGTTGAAATAGCATAGTCAAAGTCCAGACCTCAATCCAATAGAAAATCTGTGGTCAGACTCAAAGATTGCTGTTCACAAGCACAAACCATCCAACTTGAAGGAGCTGGAGCAGTTTTGCAAGGAGGAATGGTCAAAAAGCCCAGTGGTAAGATGTGGCAAGCTCATAAAGTTATCCAAAGTGACTTGGAGCTGTGATAGCCGCAAAAGGTGGCTCAACAAAGTATTGACTTTAGGGGGATGAATAGTTATGCACATTGACTTTTTCTGTTATTTTGTCCTATTTGTTTGCTTCACAATAAAAAAAAAAACATCTTCAAAGTTGTGAGCATGTTTTGTAAATTAAATGATGCAAATCCTCAAACAATCCATGTTAATTCCAGGTTGTGAGGCAACAAAACACGAAAAATGCCAAGGGGGGTGATTACTTTTGCAACGCACTGTATATGAAAACAGGTCCAGGCGGTAATTATTTGCGAACGTGGAGTAGCTGGACCATGTTGCTGCTCTGCAGATATCTTCCGGTGTGGCACTGGCCCTCTCTGCCCACAAAGCAGACACAGCCCTGGTTGAATGTGCCTTAACTAGGGGCGCTTGCTGCACCCTGCCAACCCGTATGCTTCTGTAATTGTCATTCTTATCCATCTGGCAATGGTGGATTTTGACGCCTTACATCCTTACGTGCCCCTGCAAAGTTTACAACTAAGAACTCTGACTTCCTGAAGTCCTCGCTGACCTCCAGATAAGCCAAAAGGCTTTGCCTAACATCTAATAAACTAAAACCTCCTTCCTCATTAACTTCTGAGTTGGAAAAAAATGTTGGCAGGATAATATCCTGCGTTCTGTGAACCGCAGAAGATACTTTGGGGAGGAAACTAGGATATGTTTTGAGCACATCCCCCATATCCTCCAAAATTAAAAAAAATGGCTCTGGAATGGAGAGCGCCTGCAACTCACTCACCCTTCTGGCTGAGGCGGCTGCTATCAAAAATACTGCTTAAACCACTTAAGGACCGCCGCACGACGATGTACGTCGACAGAATGGCACAGATGGTCACAACAAGGGCGTACAGGTACGTCCCCTTAAAGATCCCAGCAGTGGGTCCTGAGCTCCGTGACCCGATCGCCGCCGGTGTCCCACAATCGGGTCACAGAGCTGAAGAACGGGGAGAGGTGAGTGTAAACAAACCTTTCCCCGTTCTTCCTAGTGCCAGTGTCAGTGATCGTCTGTTCCCTGTCAAAGTGAACGACGATCAGTGACATCACACCTAAAGCCACGCCCCCTTCAGTTAAAATCACACATTAGGTCACACTTAACCCCTACAGCGCCACCTACATTGCCAGTGTAATTTTTACAGTAATCAGTTACTGCATATTTATAGCACTGATCGCTGTAAAAATTACAATGGTCCCAAAATGGTGTCAAAAGTGTCCGATGTGTCCGCCATAATGTCGCAGTCATGATAAAAATCGCTGATCGCCGCCATTACTAGTAAAAAAAAAATATTAATAAAAATGCCATAAAACTATCCCCTATTTGTAGACACTATAACTTTTGCGCAAACCAATCAATAAACGCTTATTGCGATTCTTTTTTACCAAAAATATGTAGAAGAATACGTATCGGCCTAAACTGAGGAAAAATATATATTTTTATATATTTTTTGGGGATGTTTATTATAGCAAAAAGTTAAAAATTTAGAATTTTTTTCAAAATTGTCTCTCTATTTTTGTTTATAGCGCAAAAAATAAAAACTGCAGAGGTGATCAAATACCACCAAAAAAAGCTCTATTTGTGGGAAAAAAAGAACGCCAATTTTGTTTGGGAGCCACATCACGTAGTTAAAGCGACGCAGTGCCGAATTGCAAAAAGTGGCCTGGTCCTTTAGCTACAAAATGGTCCGGGGCTTAAGTGGTTAAGGACCACCCACTTAATCTCTGATATCTCCAGGGGTTCGAAGGGAGTTCTTGTAAGCGCCCTAAGGACCAATGACACATCCCAGGTGGGACAGGCCCGAACCTTCACTGGCCTGGATCTAGAGAGGGCCTTGAAGAAGTTCTTAACGAATCGATCCTAATGCAGGGATACCTGAAGAAAAATACTCAAAGTGGCGGCTGCACCTTTAGCGTGCTGATAGAGAGGCCTAACTCTACTCCCGCCTAGAAAAAATCCAGGACTGTAGAAATAACTGTTTTTTCCAGCCCCTGTTCTGCTAACCAGGAATTGAACCTCCTCCAGACTTTGGCATAAATGGCCCTGATCACTGGCTTGTGGTAGTCTAGAAGGGCCTTAATCACTCTCTCTGAGAACCCCTGAGACCTTAACAGCTGTTCTTCAGATACCAAGTTGTCAGTCTAAGGGTTTCTACCTGGGGGTGCTGGATAGGACCCTGTGTGACAAGATCCTCCCTCACTGGGAGAGGCATCAGGGAATATATTGCAAGCCTACTTAGATTGGAGAACCAGACTCTTTTCGGCCAAAACGGAGCTATCAGAATGAGGTCCGTAGTTTCGGACAAAAACTGGAGAACTGCAGCTACTAGTCTTACTGGGGAAAGGCATAGCAAAGGATGAACTGTCATGCCTTGGCAAAGGCATCGATCCTCCTGGCTCAATCCAGAGGATATAGGGAGAAGAACTGGGTGACCTTCTTGTTGCTCTCTGAAGCAAAGTGGTCCTCATCCGGTTGTCCCCAAGACCGGACGATCTCCTCGAACACCTCCATGTTGAGTGACCATTTGTCCTGTCTTACTCGCTTGCGGATAAGCAAATCCGCTAGAGAATTTTACCTGCTATTAACTGTAGGGCAGGGCTCCTGGTCCCCCCCTGATTGTTTATTTATGCAACTTCTGCTGCATCGCCCATCTGTGCCTGTAGGTGCTGTCCCCTTATTCATGCCTGGAAGATCTCTATAGCCCTCCAAACCGCCAGGAGTTCCCTCTGATATAAGGTCCATCTGGCTTCCGCTAGAGACCAAGTTCCCTGAGCTAAACCTTCTTCCAGGTGGGCCCCCAAGCCAAAAGAACTGGCATCTGTTGTCATCACCAGAGCTGACGGTCTGGACCACGAAAGACCCCTGTTCAGACAGTGACTGGCTCGCCACCACCACAGTGCCCTCTTGACTCTGGCCAGTAGGGGCATCAGCTGGTCTAAGCTCTGCTGGTCACCATTCCAGAAATGTAGCATGAGACTGGACGCTGGTGAAATCTTGCCATGGGGACTGCTAGGAAACAAGACGTCATTAAACCTATGACCCTCATGACTGCTCTGATCTGGGCTCCCTGATAGGTCTGAAGCTGTGCTACCGCCTGACCCATCTTTTCGATCTTCCCTGAAGGGAGAAAAATATTCTTCTCCACTGAGGAGATCCTGTAGCCCAAATACTGCACCTCCTGCGTTGGAACTAGTTGGGACTTGTCCAGGTTGATCAGCCAGCTGAGGGACCACAGGAACTCCTGTGCTTCCTGCAAGTCCTCCTTCAGGTGCTGATAGGATCAGGCGACAAACAGCAGATTGTCCAAGTAGGGGGTTACAGTAATGGCCCTCATGCACAGTGGGGCTAAGGCCTCTCCCAGGACTTTCATAAAAATCCTCGGAGAGGATGCCAGTCCAAATGGCAGTGCCCGTAATGGAAAATTAAGCACCTCCGAACTCACTCTAACCACCAGTCTGAGAAATTTTAGAAAATCTCAATGTATCGGAATATGCAGGTATGCATCCCTGAGATCGATCGTTGCCATATAGCACCCTGGAAACAGGAGATTTGTTATTGTGAAAATGGAATCAATCCTGAAGCGTTTGTACTTCAGAAACTTGTTTAAAGGGCGAGGATTGAGGATTAGCCTGAACTTGCCTGATGGCTTTCTGACCACAAATAAGTTGGAATAAACTCCGTGGCAGCGTTCCCTCTGAGGCACCTGCACGAGGACTTGCTTATCCGCTAGCTTCCCTAGGAACAGACTTAGAGCGCCTGCTTTTTCCCGATCTCTGGGTAATGGGGTGACCAGAAAACTGGAAGGGGGATTTGATTTGAATTACCAACTTGTAGCCATTCTTTATTATATCCAATATGAATGGGCTTGAAGTTGCCGCGTTCCATTGTGGAAGGAAGTCCCCCAGTCTTCCTCCCACAGGAATGCAGGAGTCATTAGGGATGTCCACTCCAATGCCTCCATTAGAGCCGGCCCAAAGAGGTGGTCACCTGAAAAAGGTAAACCACACAGTTTCAGCTTGGACACTGCATCCCCTGTCCAGGTCTATAACCAAATGGCCCTTCTTGCAGCGTTCACCAGAGCTGCTGACCTGTCTGCCAGCTTTACCGATTCTGCTGAGGCATCCGTTAAGAAGCCAACTGCTTTAAACATTAATGGGAATGACTTAAGCAGCTGCCGAAATGTGAGACTGCAAATGCGTTAACCAGCACTGCAAGTTTCTGGCGACGCAAGTAGCTGCTAGGGCTGGCTTCAGCCCAATGGAAGAGACGTCCCAAGCCCTTCTTAGCAGTACGTCCCCCTTTTTATCCATAGAGTCCTTAAGGGACCCTAGGTCATCAAAAGCCAAATCAGTCTTTTTAGAGGCCTTGGCCAGCGGTGCATCCAACTTAGGGATCTTGTTCCAGGGATGGGCCATGTCCTTCTCGAAATGGAACCTGCACTTAAGACTGCCTGAGAAGAATGGTCTCCTTTCAGGGTGCTCCCACTCCAGCAAGATTGACTCCACTAGAGACTTATGCAGGGGGAATACCCTGGCCTTCTGTGCACTGGACCCTTGGTACATTAGGTCATGATTAGAAAGTTGTACCGACTCCTCTCTAATTTCCAGAGTGTCATAAATCGCTTTGAGCAGTGGCGGTGCGTCCATAGTGGGCGCAGGAGCGCCGCCCCCTCTCTCTGCACCCATCAATCAACAATACATAGATTCATGCATTGCATGAATCTATGTATTGTCGCCGCTGCCGCCCACTATTCAGATGTCCAGCCCCCTGTTGAGCGCCGGCCATCTGAATAACAGTGGTGGGTGTGTTTTGGAAGTGCCTGCTTAGAGCGAGAGGCTCTAATATGCTTCCCGATTAGAGCCTGTGGGCTCTAATCGGCTTCCAAATGGTTAACCAGAGAGCGCACAGGCTGTGCATTCCCTGGTTAAACAGTGCTGTGTAAGGGAATCGCTTCCCTAACACTGACCCGCCTCTCAGCCAATCAGGTTCACCGGGTCTGGTTACCGGTCACCTGATTGGCTGAAGCGGCAGGCTTGGAAGGATGAGAGGAGGAGAGGGCGGGAGAAGAGTCTTCCTCATCGAGGAAGAAATGGAGGACACCACTCGCCGCCTGTGGGCATGCGGGGGGCAACGTTTGGGGCACTGTGGCAACACTTGAGGCACACTGGCAGCATTGGGCACACTGGCACACTGGCAGCATTGAGCACACTGGCAGCATTTGGCACATGGCACACTGGCAGCATTTGGCACACTGGCAGCATTTGATGGCACAGTCGCAGCATTTGGTGGGCACAGTCACAGCATTTGCTGGCACAATCGCAGCATTTGATGGCACAGTCGCAGCATTTTGTGGGCACAGTGGCAGCATTTGGTGGGCACAGTGACAGCGTTTAATGGCACAGTGGCAGCGTTTAATGGCACAGTGGCAGTGTTTGATGTTTTTTTTTTCAAATTATTTTCTTTGTTTGTTTTGCACAGCATACTAGCTCATTATGTAGTACTTACCTGAGATCGAAGCCCCCGCAGCGGCCCTCATTCCTCTCCTCCACCGCCGCTATCTTGCTTCTTGTATCTTGGCTTCGGCGCTGTGACTGGCCGGAGCCGCAATGTCGTCACGCCCGCGCATGCGCACGGGAACCGGCAATGATGGCATGATCGCCTTCACTAATGGTACGCTCAGCACGCACATGCGCCGTAGACATCGGTGGCCGTTTTTGGGTAAATATCTCCTTAACCGTGTAGGTTAAGGAGATATTTCTTGCACCTACAGGTAAAGCCTTAATCTAGGCTTACCTGTAGGTCTAAGTGGTTTGTAAGGGTTTACAACCACTTTAATTGTGTGGGTAAACCTGTTTCCTGTCCCGGAGGGAGGAGCCCTATGTCAGAGGCTGTCCTGGAAGACAAAATAAGAAAAATCCGGAAGAGTGGGGAACGCTTATAATGGTCACAAAAGGTGTGCAGACCACAAAAGATATAGAGTATAAGACCCCGTCAGGTGGTTTAACTCATCAGTATCCACCCAAAACTGTAATAGAGCTTTTGTGAGAACTAAACTTTACAGCTCATTTTTTATGGCAGTTTTGTTTTTTTATTTACATGATTTCTTAAAAATTTGGACTGAACTTTTTTTAGCATGCGATCTATTACAACCATAAAACCTCAAAGCATGGGCTTATATGTAGCAGGATGTCAGATGTGCTTGTGATCTATATTTAGATTTAACTTAGAATACAGTGTCACACTGGACTTTCAGAAGAGTGAAAAAAATGGCGTGAGATAGCAAGATGTCTTCACACCTAAACACTTTTTCCATATAGTTTGATGAAACCACAAGAAATGTGTTTGATAAAAAATAATTATGTTGCACTGACAGGTTTAATAGTACTAGATCATTTTTTATTGCCAAAACTGTTAGATCTAGGATTTTTGCTGGGTTTCTCAGTAGCTATCAAAAAAGACACACACTACCTTTAGGTGCAATTTAATATTTTGTGTTTTATTTTCATATATAGCCAGCAGGTGGAAAATACAACTTTTTTATGCTTTCCATGATTAATTTACAGAGATTTCCAGCCATTTACAGAGATCAATAGCTCAAGCTAAGCAAATGAAGAAGCCAAGGCAGTGAGTGATATCACTTTCTCCTTCCTCCATAGAGCTCCATCTGAGGTCAGAGGTGGAATGTCTGAAAGGGTCATTGGTTCACCCTGTATTTTATATTTATTAAACATATTACAAGTATTATAATAGATATTGGATAGATAGATAGATAGATAGATAGATAGATAGATAGATAGATAGATAGATAGATAGATAGATAGATAGATAGATTAATAGATAGATAGATCTCTTATATAAAACTAAAGCCAGATTTTCCCTTTTAGTTGGAGGGTGGATTATACACCCAGTCCTCAATTTGTTTTACTATGTCAACCATCTCAGTTTCCGAGGGACTGTCCAGGGATTTTAAATAAATCTCATGGACCCATTTCATGTCCCTGCACCAGGTGCTGGAATGCTCATTCCAACATCCTATGCCTGTAAAAGCCAGTCCCACTGCTTCCTGCCATATTAAGGAAGCAAAACTCTCTTTCCCTAACGCCACCTAAATGATGTTTTCTCATGGGTGGAGTTTAGTGTCATTCAACAATGAAATGCAATACAGTCCTGGTAGGGGCTGCAAGTGGCGTGGATGGTGTCAGGACAGGGAAGGGAGGGAGCTGGTCTAGGTGAACAACCTGAAGTTAATGCACAGCACTAGGGATGAGCTTCGAGTTCGAGTCGAACTCATGTTCGACTCGAACATTGCCTGTTCGCCCGTTCGCCGAACAGCGAACAAATTTAAATTTAAATTTACATAGTGAAGGAAGTTCCCCGCTCAAGCCAATGACGTAGGCGGGTCTGACATACCGAGGGGGCGGACCTGATGGGGAACTGCTCTCACTTTGGTAATACATGTATAGACCCGCCCCTTCTCATGTTCCGCATCTGGTCCGCTGAGCGGACCTGATCAGGAACTTTAGAAGGGGCGGGTCTATACATTTAAAATACTGAGAGGGAGTTCCCCATCAGGTCCGCTCAGGCACAACCAATAAAGGACAGCGCTGGACATCGGGATCGCCGCGGGACACTGGATTTCACCGCTGGAATGTTTTTTTTCTCTTTTTAAATAAAGGACTTTTTCAAGGTGTTTGTGTGTTTTTTTTAAACATTTTTTTACGCTTTCTTCGTGAAATGGTAGGGGTACAATGTACCCCTTACCAATTCACATAGGGGGGGCGGGATCTGGGGGTCCCCTTTGTTAAAGGGGTCTTCCAGATTCCGATAAGCCCCCCGCCCGCAGACCCCCACAACCACCGGGCAAGGGTTGTGGGGATGAGGCCCTTGTCCCCATCAACATGGGGACATCCTCCCCATGTTGAGGGCATGTGGCCTGGTACGGTTCAGGAGGGAGGGGGGGCACTCTCTCGTCCCCCCCTCATCCCCTGCGGCCGGCCAGGTTGCGTGCTCGGATAAGGGGTCTGGTATGGATTTTTAGGGGGACTCCACGCCATTTTTTTTTTTATTTGGGGTGGAGTTCCCCTTAAAATCCATGCCAGATCTGAAGGGCCTGGAATGGATATTTGAGGGAACCCCACGTCAATTTTTTTTTAAATTTGCGACGGGGTTCCCCTTAATATCCATTCCAGACCTGAAGGGCCTGGTAATTGAATTCTAGGGAACCCCCACGCTTTTTTTTTTTTTTTTTATCAATGACTTTTGAATGTATTGCCGGGAGCCGACAATTCATTAAATAGCCGCGAGTGAGTTTTAAATGACTTTTTTTCTTTCAAAAATGACATTTTTTGCAGGGACAGTTCTAAGCACGGGAAACATGCGCCACTTTACATGCATATCATACACACCCCCCCCCCTAGGTACGAAATTTAAAGGAATATTTCACTTTTATTTTTTCATTTTAAGCATTATTAAAATCACTGCTCCCGAAAAAACGTCCGTTTTTAAAACTTTTTTTTGCATTGATACATGTCCCCTGGGGCAGGACCCAGGTCCCCAAACACTTTTTAGGACAATAACTTGCATATTAGCCTTTATAATTAACACTTTAGATTTCGAACGTTCCAGTCCATTGTATTTAATAGGGTTCTAAAGTTCACACAAACATTTTGTCTGTTCGCAGGTTCTGGTGCGAACCGAACAGGGGGGTGTTCGGCTCATCCCTGCACAGCACCATGCTGACTACACTAAAGTTGGATACCACCTATACCAGTGATGGCGAACCATTGTAGCCAAAGTTCCAAAACATCTGGGGTGCCAAGGTTCGCCATCACTGACCTATACAGTACCTGTAGGCAGTACACAGTATTGTAAACAGTGTGTTCCTGCATTCACTGTGTCTTGTTATACCAGATAGGACTACTAAAGCTTAACTACGAAAACTACAACAAATATTTTAGCAGTGTTCCCTACCCACACACACTACAATGGTTGAATTTGTGTTAAATCTAGGAGAAGAGGAATAAGGAGTAATACTTACTTAAGCACTCACCTCTTCTCCTTGATGTAGGTGGTCCCTCATCTTCTTCATTTGATGACATTAGCTTGCGACTGCGAGGGGTTCTTACAGAAGAGGCTTTGGGGGACCGGTTGAATAGAGTTGAGCCCCTTAGGTTCCACAGACTGATTTTACTGTTGTGGGTTTAATAACAATTTAAGTTCAGTAATTTTTTAAGCTTAATTTTTTTTTTTAAATATGGAAGGGCTGGAGGCACCAATGACCACCAATGCCTTTGAGGAGGGGGGAAACACAACTGACCAGTGACCACTAATGCCCTTAGGGGGAGGGGGAAAATGCTAATGGCCACCATTGATTCTGGAGGCCATTACTACTCTCCATCAATGCTTTTAAATGTGTAAGGGACAATCATTTACCACCAACGCCTGGGAAGGGGAAGTGTGACTAGTCTACTGACCACCAATGCCTGTAAAGGATGGCGGGGACATTTAGGGGGCCATTCACACCAAGGTTTTCTGCATTTAATGCATGTTAACATGTAGTGAGTTAAGGCTGCCAACATGCCACAGCTCAGTTGTTCACAATGAATGGCACCGCAGTGCACCAGCACACATAACATACAGTACTCCACATTTCCCTGGTGTAAAAGGACCCTCTGACCACCAATATCTGGGAAGGGGGAACTGAGGGGTTAACCCACTGACTACCAGTTCCTTTTACCGATGTTGACAATGAGGAATTCTTTCACCCACTTCCTTCCACTGACCACCAAGGTCTTTTTGCATTTCTTTCCTTCCACTGACTGCCAACACCATGCAGGGCTGGTGCTACCACTAGGCAACCGCCTAGGGTGCACTGCTGCCTAGGGGTGCCCAACCACTGGTTTCCCTCCGCATCCTCAGCAGGCTGTAACATGTAACTAACTCACTCAGTCTCAGGCAGCTGCTCCGTCCGACCGGTAGTCCGACCGGTAGTGTAATTAGAGGCGCAGTGCAGCACTGAAGCCAGCGCTAGAGGAAGCAGAGCGATGCTTCCTGTATAGCGCCACCTCCTGTCACATGGGCAGGGCAATGGGGGGGGGGTCAGGGGTGATGCCAATGGGGCGGCAAAATAAGGTTTTGCCTATGATGTCAAAAATTCTTGCACCAGCCCTGACACCATGACATGCTTGCCTCCCACTGACCAGCAGGCAGAACTATGGTACATTTGGTACATACGGTCTTCCTTAGGAAGTCCAGCACTGACACAACTTGAAATAAAAAAATGCAGACTTTATTTGTTATCCAATCTTGATGGATAATAAATAAAGTCTGCATTATTTTATTTTCCCTTTTCAATGAAATTGCATAGCAGCATTGTTGGCATGTGGGCAGGGTAGTCACAGAGGGACATGTTGTTTTAAATGGACTTTTATAAAAAGACAAAGCCTAATCCCTGCAACTGACGCTTTTGCCAGACGGCTTGGCCTGATACAGAAAGTGAAAAATAAATAACAGATCTACTGAGAGGATAATCGGGTAATATACCGGTAATTATGTGATAGGGGAACTCAGAAAAACAAAAACAGCTGTATTAATGCTACAATATAACAGACTATACCAAAAAAAAAAAAATATTTTGCCCGTAGTTACACTTTAACCTGAGCCTACTTCTACCTCTAATCTTGCCAATATCGGTGTTGATGTCATGTAATTTTTGGCACATGGAAGTGCACCACAACATCTGCATGTACAGTAAAACTCCTGCACCACAATACAAAAACCCAGTTTGAGCTGATGTTTGCAGTAAAAAATGGCAAGCGCACCATCTTCTGGAAGCAATGGCAGCCCTGGCTGACACATCCGGACTGCACAGCAAGCATCTAACTTCAAGTATCTTACGATTTTATTTCAAGCCTTTATGCTTTCTTTAAGTGTCACAAAGAGGTCGTAGTGTAGCTATCAGGTTATCATCTTACTGTTGTGGTTGTCACCATATTCGTTTATTCGTTGGTTTTGGCACAAGAGTACCCTCTTTAACCGCCAATTATCATTAGTTCTACACTAATGGAATTTAAGTTCCAATTAGCTTAAATTACCTTTTTTCCATTTTTTGTTTCCTTTTCTTCTTTCACTTCTTGGTGCACTGTAATGTTCTTGCAATAATGCATACTACCTAATTCAGTGTAATCTGTTCCAGCACCCTTTTCCCTTTTTGTTCTTGTATATGACTCTGTGTGTGTATTTCATTTTACTTTTCACTAATGAAATCAATAAAATCATTGATAAAAAAAAACAAAAAAAACTCCTGCACTAAATTGATTGCACTAACAAATAACTGAACCATGCTTTTCCATCAGGGTTAGCAGCAAGTGACTAAAAAAAAAAAAAAAAAAAAAAGAAACTCCCTAACGTTGGCACTGCCCTATACAAACTTGAATGGTGAATCCCTTTTGTACAAACTCTGTCCCTTATGAAATGTGATTTTTTTTAAGTGATACCCATGTACACCTAAAAATAAGAAATCAGCTTAAATCGACTGAAATGTACTTTTTAATCTTCATGATCCATGCCTTTATATATTTTATTGCACTCAAAATACCTGACAATCCTGCCAGTCTCCCAGGTCTCTGGCAGCTTCCTGTTCTTTTCTGCCAATGTAATGGGTTCAGACCAGTGGTAGCGTTGATAGACATGCCCACTCAACTTTGCAGGAGCACGGCGAGTTTGCAGTCCCATAGTCAGCCAGTGACATCATAGGCTGGCATGTCCAAACTCCAGTCCCCCTTGTACTAGTTGACAATGGCTCCCATATAGAGACTTGTTCTGATAAACTCAAAAGAAGGGACTGTTCCCATCCACCACAGGCTGCAGATACAGCAGTATATAGAGATCATCCGACCACTTTATGAAACTTTGAAAAAGTTTCAAACACCTTTATGTATAGGATAGGATGCAGATTAAGGATTAACATACACTTTAATGCTGGGATTAGATTAAGCATGAGGTCTGCTTTATATACAGGGCTATTTTTAGCGGTTTTCTGAGGACAGTCGCCGGTTCTAGGAGGCTGTCCCTGAATGAAAAATGTGTCCCCCAGTTGTGTCTCCATTTTTAGTAATGAATCTCCGGCTTGGCTGACACATATCTAACCTTGGCAATCACAACTAGATCCACCATAGCCACCACACTACATACTCTGCATGTTCTTCCTCTTGATACCCTCAAGGAATCCCTCTTTGTGGGTGTAGTTACCATTGGTGATGGGATTTTGTGGGTGTGGTTATAAGTGGGCATGGTCAGTAGGATGTTCCTGGATTTTATTTCAAATACCTTGTCACATTAAGAGTCATCTTACTGCATTAACCCTATATCTTTAGGCAGTGACTGATGAGTGCCTTATAGTAGCCCTGACTGGAGGCTGATATCAGTATATGGACACAGCATTTGTAGGCAGGGCTATCCACATGGGGGGCACAACGTTCCATTCACAGGCACTGCTAACATGCCTCCTTTTCCTTCTCTCATGTTAGTGTTTGTCCCCACTCCCGAAGGGAGCCACTACGTGTACCTTTACCAGCACATATACAGTCTCATGCCCCACTTTCCTCCTGGTTGAACCGATTAACCATGCCCCAGATAGGCCACAAGTAATAATGGAGGCAAGTCCAAAGCATTTTGCAAAGCTTTATTTTCCAACTTCAGAGTGGACAATGATACCAGATGTACAATTTTGGAGCATCCAATTCCAGCAGATATACAACTTCAGAGCACAGTATGTTCCATACTTAGGAAGAAAATTTACCACTCTCCAAGCCTCTAATTCTTTTCAATTGCTCCCGCCCTACTTAGAACTGACCGGTGCTGGCTCTGCACAAATCCATAGAAAAGAAAAACCATCCTGGACTGCCGCACTCCGTTAAAGGCGTCTCTTTTTTTTTTTATAAATCTTTTTATTTAATTTCTTAAACAAACAAAACATAACATAACATGACAACACATCATACACATTAAATCTAAAATATATTAGTAAAATAACACGATCCCATCACCTTGCATAGCAAAGAACAAGAAATAAAGAAAAATTATGATTATCACTATTATTTTCAATCATTTCTAAACACAAATATCCCATATAGGGAACATCCCTTCTATGAATTGTTACCTCCCTCTATGTTAGATGCTGTATATGGCTTATCCAGCCACTTTGCCCAAACCTCATCATACTTACTAGGGCGACCCCTATTCCTATAGGAATCTCTATACAATGGAAGATTATTATTAATCAATTGTTTCCAATATATAAACGGAGGAGGATGAGGTTTCTTCCAATATAATGCAATAGATTTTCTTGCGTAGAATAATGTTGTATTAATAAATATTTGTTCGGTCTCTATAGGGGCAATATCCTCTACTAAGCCCAGCAAACAGACTGACATTGAAAACGGTAAAGGAGCAGAGGTGATAGAGTTTAATAGATCCACTACCTCCATCTAAAATGTAACTATATATGGACAGGTCCAGAAGATGTGTGTGAAATCCCCTTGAGCTGCTCCGCACCTCCAGCACTTAGAGGAACAAGCAGGATTTATCTTTTGGAGTCTATATGGCGTGATATATGCTCTGTGTATAAGTTTAAATTGGATAACACGATCCCTCAAGGAGACCAGAGATCTCAAAGGGAAATCCCACACACAGCTCCAGTCCTCCATACTCAGATCTGGTAAATCTCGAATCCACCTAGCTCGGAGACTCTCTAATGGCAGGATAGAAGTTAAAGTAAGATGATAATAGAGTCTCGAGGTAGGCTTATCCAGACACTCAGACCTAAGTACTAACTCCAAGGTAGATTGTATCATCGTTAAACTATTCTGTGGAAACTCTGCATGAAAAGTATGTGAAAGCTGGTAGTATCTAAATAGATAAGAGCTAGGAAGATTAAACATTGAGGTTAGTGTAGAGAAGGTGGATAACCTCTGATCAGTAACCACTTGGACAAGTAATTTAATATTGTATTTGGTCCATGCAATAGGCTCTGGTGTTTTAAGGAATTGAGGAAGGGTAGGGTTTAGCCATAAAGGGACATTTGGAGAAATCGCTCCCTTTGGATAACCCTCACATCTAAGGCCGGCCTCCCAAGCTTGAATAGTATTAAGCATAGGAATAGTCACCTGATGGCCCCTAAATAAGAGAGCCTTGAGAGCTTCTACGGAACCTACTACTGCTGCTTCTAACCGGGTAAAAGAGTTATATAGATCTGGGTTTAACCACCATGCGGCCGTAACCAACTGAGTGGCCAAAAAATATTTGTATAGATCCGGAAAAGCTAGTCCTCCCTCTTCACAAGGGCGTATCAGAGTACTTAATTTATACCTAGGATTTTTTATCCCCCATAAAAAAGATGAAAACAACTGATTTAGTCTTTTGAAAAAGGATACAGGGAGCCATTGAGGAGAATGTCTAAATAGGTACATGAATTTAGGTATAATTTTCATTTTTAAAAGATTAATACGTCCCAGTAGAGACAACAGTAGAGATTTCCATACTTTTATTTAGACTCAGTATCTCCCAAAATTGGGGTCAGATTCAGAGACATAAATTCAGAAGATTGACGAGAAATTACCACTCCTAAATACTTAAAATTATCTACCCACTGCAGTGGAGTATCCTTCATAGCCGTACTACGAGCCTCCATATCTATTGGAAACAGCAATGACTTAGTCCAGTTTACCTTCAGCCCTGTAACCGTTGAAAATGAATCCAGTATATCCAAGGCCCCTTGCACGAGGGGCCAGCATCATTTAAAAATAATAAGAGGTCGTCTGCATACAGAGCTACCCTCTCCTCCAGCCAACCGATCCGCAATCCCCTAATATTAGGTGAAGTACGTAGAGCCTCAGCCACTGGTTCCATAGCAATCACAAAAAGGGCTGGAGAGAGAGGGCAGCCCTGACGAGTTCCCCTAAATAGTGAGAAGGAAGCTGACAACCCTCCTCCCATCTTTACTGCAGCTCTGGGATTCTTATATAAGACCTGTAACCATTTTATAAATACCGTTGGGAAGCCCATTCTGCGGAGTACTTCCCACAGAAAGGGCCACTCCAAGGTATTAAAAGCCTTCTCAATGTCCAGGGAGGCAATAACCCTAGATCCCATATTAAGATGTGAAGCATAAATATTGGTATATAATCTCCTCAAGTTCACATCAGTGGATCTGCCTGGCATGAAACCAGTCTGATCTGAATCAATGATTTTAGACATCAACGGTTGTAATCGTCGGGAAATTAACTTTGTCAAAATCTTGAAATCTACATTCAAGAGTGCAATAGGCCTACATGAAGCACAGGAGGATGGGTCTTTCGGATGCTTGTAAATAATTAAGGACTATATGAGCTTGACTCATTGAGTCTGGCATGGATCCCTCCTTCAGACAATCTGAGTAAAGAGAGGCCAGTACAGGAGATAAAAGCTCTCCATGAGCCCTATAGAATTCAATAGGAAGACCATCAGGCCCCGGTGACTTTCCCAATGAAAAGGAGCCAATAACAGAAAGGACCTCCTCCGATGTTATAGGACATACTAGCATCTCCCTCTCATTATCGGATAACCATGCCAATGCGACTGAGTCCAGTAACTCCGCTAACTCAGTCGACTGAAAACTAGAAGGCAGCTGAGATGTATATAATGTCTGATAGAATTGTCGAAACGTCTCTAAAATTTTAGGCTGTGTACAGACCGTATCTCCAGAAATAGTATGTATTTCCGAAATCTGGGTACTAGATTGTTCATGTTTAGCCATCATGGCCAAAAACCGTCCATTACGGTCCCCCTGCTCAAAAGATTTCTGTTTATTTTTATATAGATCTATCCTCGTAGCCTCGATTATATGCAAATGTAGGGTCCATTTACTATGTAGTAAGGCATTAAAATTTAATTCTGAGGGATCCGCGGTATATTGGGCAGTTTGTTCCTCTACTATAACTTTCAAAGCGTCATTTTTTGCTTGTTGAGACTTATTAACCGCTTTAATAGCGGATATATATTGTCCTCTTGCATGTGCCTTAAAAGCATCCCATAATATTGCCGAAGTGGATGATCCTACATAAAACTCCCAATACTCTACTAGAAAGGGTGGGATTTTTTTAACTATGTCTGAGTGTGAGATCCAATGCGTGCCCAGTCTCCACTGTGCTGCATCGGGAAGGTGATGCATGCAGAGTGTAAGCATGAGCGGAGCATGAGCGGATAACCCACTCAGCAAATATTTAGCATCTACTATATCTGCTAATATCGCTGAATTGACAAAGGCTAAGTCTATACGTGAAGCTGTCTTATAAGAAGTTGAGAAACATGAATACGTTCTACTTAGTGGATTTTTCCATCGCCAAACTTCTACCAAATCTACCATCTGGGCCCAATTAAGGAGCCCTGCAGAGAAATTTTTTGCAGGAGTTGGTCTATTCAAAACAGGATCAAGTATAGCATTAAAGTCACCCATTATCAGTAACTTAGCCGGACCATACAAAGAATTTTTTTCCACAAGACTATATAAGGGGGTCACCAAAAAAGGAGGTGGTATGTACACACTAACAATTATATATCTCTGGCCCCATAGCAAAAACACAACAAGAACATATTTACCCTGTGGGTCAGAGAATACATCTTCCACCGTACAGGATAAAGATCTGCTAATCAATATCGAAACCCCTCTAGAGAAAGTGGAGTATGTAGCGTGGTAAGCCTTCTGTACCCAGGGCTTCTTCAGGGTCAGTAGCCTACTCCCCATAAGGTGAGTTTCTTGAAGTAGTACTATATGGGGAAGATAACTTTTCAAATACTTAAATAACAACGCTCTCTTAAATTTGGAATTTAGGCCACGAACATTCCATGACAGAATAGAAAAGGCCTCCTGATCATGTTATACCATCTAAACAGAGAAAAAAGTAAAAGTAATACTTAACTAATAATTTATATTTCAAGATGGCTTGCAAGGTGATGGACCTCAAAAACAACAAACATCTCAGAGAATATATTTCAGAAAAAATACAATAATAAAAATGAGATAATGTGTATAAACATTTAACAAAAACCCAACCCACCCTACCTTTCTCCAGCGCCATCCCCCCCAAAAAAACAGGGAGGCGTGGGGAAGGCCTTATTCCAAAATCTATCAAAAGATAGGCAACTATATCCTAATTGTCCTAAAAGGGGGAAAAAAAAAAAAGGAACCCAAAAAAAAAAAGAAGGGGAAGGAGCAGGTAGAGGTGCCCCAACAAAAACAGTCCACTCCCACCGCCCCAGGTCTATATTCCAAGACAGGAGGGGCAGACTGTAGTTTATTCTAAGGGGGTGTTAGGAAGTCGTCCATGAGGCGCTGATTGGAGCTCCTGATCATGGATTTGTGACCGATTTGATTATCTTCCATCTAGCCAAGCTGAAGCAGCAGCCGAAGTATCAAAAAAAAGTGTATGTCCATCATCTATAATGCGCAATCTACTTGGAAACAGTAGGCTGAACTGTATACTCTTTTCTCGTAATCTCTTACGAATCTCTGTATAGGACTTTCGGCGTTGCTGAACTTCTTGAGAATAATCTGGAAAAAATAATAATTTGGTATTTTCATAGGGTATATCTTGTTTGGCTCTGGCAGCCGCCAGAACCTTATCTCTATCTCTTGAATTCAGTAATCGTAGCAGAAACGTCCTAGGGGGAGCGCCAGGTTTAGGTGGTATTGATGGAACCCTATGTGCCCGCTCAACCACAAATGTGGGTGGCTCACTACTTAGGTCCAGAACAGAGATAAGTAGTTGCTCAGCAAATTCGATTGACTTAGTCCCTTCCGCCCTTTTCGGGTAAACCCAGAATGCGAATATTATTCCATCTAAGACGGTTTTCAGTATCAATTGCCTTTTCCTGCAACCCGTAGAAAGGGGGGGGGGGATTCCGGCGCTCCTAGCAATGTGATGCCTTTAAAATTAATGTAATAGTGGCTCTAATGGCACTTCTAAGTCAATCTGTATATTAAAAAACCAGAGGAGGCAGCCATCCTCAGAGGGTGTCCATGTCCTCTGTCAGCAAGAAGTGTAAAAAAGAAGGGGGTTGAGGCACCAACTAAATTAATCCTACTGTAATAATTAATGTAAGTATAGTATATATACTTACAGGTTCACTTGAAAATTATATCCATCGAGGATGGGGGTGTTCTGAGGTCTGTTGGTGCTGCTCTGCTGGCTCTGGTAAAGTTCCCCTCGGCCGTGAGGTGTAGGAGATGTTCGTTTGCACAGGCTCCTCTACGGTGTCACATGACAGGAAGCTCCATGCTAACCAGTCTGGAACGTGGAAGTGAAGTCATACAGCAGGGCAGTCCTCCAAACAGAGTGGGATGTTTCACAGACTACGCGCTCGAAGCTCACAGCTTCTTCTACTGGCCTGTTTGCTCTCTGGAGGAGAGCAGTTTAAATACATTGACAGGAAGTAGGAAGTCCGTGGCTGTGGAACCATAACAGCCAGTGGACCCACACTATGAAAAACAGTCTTTTGTAATTAAAAACGATTGTTTTAATGGGAATATAAAGATTAAAAACGTGGATCAAAAAATCATTGCAATAAGAATAGAAAATGACAATGAAATAGTAAAAAAAAATAAAAAAATAAAATAAAAACGCACTGTACAAAAAAAGTGGTAAGGAAATAAAAAAATTATAATAAGCAATGGGACACTTTGTTTATGGATAACATTTTGAATCAGATCTAGGTAATACAACAGAAATGGGGGGGGGGGGGAAAGTAAAAAAAAAAAACAAAAGAAAAAAAAACGCACCGTACAAGAAAAGTGGTAAAGAAATAAAAAAATTATAATAAGCAATGGGACACTTTGTTTATGGATGAATTTTTTTTTTAATCAGATCTACGTAATACAACAAGAATGGGGGGGGGGGTTGCTGAAGTGGGAGAGGGAAAGGGGCTTTATGTATGTATAAAGAAGCGGTGGATGAGGGCAAAATTGGTAAACTATAAAATAGTTTTAGAAGATGAGAAATGGGTAGAAAATACAACTAAAAAATAAAAAGGAAATAAAAATATATTATATGCAAAAGATTTTATAGAAAAAATTGAGAGGGAAAATTTATTTATATTGGGTGGTGTTTGTATATTTTGGACAGATAGTCACTTACAGTACATGTGACAGAGTACCGTCCCCAGACAGCAAGTGACCTAATGTCCATAGTTGGTCAATACAAAATCCTTCGCTGCAAAAAACACCAAAAAGAGAAAACATGGGAATCATAAAGAAAGGAATAGGTAAAATGGGGGGACTACAATAAGGAATGGGTCTCTATTTCCTCGTTGAGTCCCCCCGGCGAGAGAGTGTTTAATGAATATATCCAGTAGGTCTCCTGCTGACATAAGCGTTTGAAGCGTTCTGCAGCAGGGAGATCTCTGGGAATGGCCTCAATGACCCAGACTCTGAGGCCCACAGTGGATTTGCAATGTGTTTTCAAAAAATGAAGAGGGACACTGTGTTTGTCACAGCCCTTCTCAATGAAACGTCTATGTTCGCCAAAGCGTTGGCGCAGGGTGCGTATGGTCCTGCCCACATAAAAGAGGCCGCAAGGACATGTCAGACAGTACACCACGTACTCACTTGAACAATTGTAAAATTCCTTTATGGTGTATGCTTTACCCTGGATAGTGAAGTTCTTTTGCCCATGCTCAACAAATTTACAGGTGAGACATAATTTTTTCTTACATTGATACATTCCCACTAATGAGATTAAGGGAATGTATGGGACAGAGGTGGGTGAAAAATTTTGGATTTTACTACGTGCTATTTTACTCTTTATGTTTTTTGCTTTACGGTAGGAAACCTTGGGTTTTTGGGTAAGGAAAGAGCCCAAAAAGGGATCTCTGAGCAGGATGGACCAATGTTTAGCCATGATGTTCTCCATTTTTTTATGACAGTCATGAAATTGGGTGGTGAATCGTGCAGGTTGTAATTCATGTGTTGTTTTGGGTTTCGAGGGTGGTTTTGAGGCCTGTTGGAGGAAGACTTCTTGAACCAAGGCAGGTGGGTATCCTTTGTCATGAAATTTTTCTAAAAGGAGTTTTCCTTGTGTATGGTAGTCTTCATCTTTGGTGCAATTATGTCGAATCCTATGGAACTGACTCCTGGGTATATTTTGGATCCACCTGGGATGATGACAGCTTTGGTAGTGGATATAGGAATTCCCGGCGGTGGGTTTGACAAAGTTGGTTGCATGTATTTGGGATTCACTATGGAAGAGTTCGAGGTCTAAAAAGGCTAGTTTGTCAGGGTCATTGACATTTGTGAAAGAAAGCCCTAGGGAATTGTGATTGCAATGTTTAACAAAGGACTCTACACTCTCTGTTGTGCCATCCCAGATGATAACAATATCATCAATATATCGTCCATAATAAATGATTTGGGCAGCAAAGGGGTTGTTGTGTGAGATATGCTGTAATTCCCAATAGCCCATAGTCAGGTTGGCGTAGCTTGGGGCGAAATTAGCTCCCATAGCAGTACCTCGGGATTGTAAATAAAAGGTGTGATCAAACTCAAAGTAATTGTGTTCTAAACAAAATCGTGTGGCCTCCAGAATGTAATGTGCCTGTCTAGGGTTGATGAGAGGGTCCTTAGAGAGGAAATGTTCTACTGCTCTGAGGCCTATAGCATGAGGAATGGATGTGTATAGGGATGTAACATCCAAGGAGACCCACTGGTAGGTAGGTTCCCAAGTGTAAAATGAAAGCATGTCTAGTAAATGAGTACTATCTCTAATGTATGTGGGAAGGTTTTGTGCAAGGGGTTGGAGGAAACGATCAATGTACATAGAGAAGCCGCTGGTGATGCTATCCATAGCGGCTACTATCGGGCGGCCTGGGGGGTTGGACTGGTCTTTATGAATTTTGGGTAAGTGGTAAAAGTAAGGGGTTTTCCGGAAACCCTGGATGAGAAATGATAGTTCAGCTTTGGAGATGATGTTCTCTTCTAGGGCTCTGTTGGCTAAACTGGTGGCTTTCATAGTGAATTCTGGTAATGGGTCATGGGTGAGTTTGGAGTATGTGTTGGCATCAGATAATAGTCTAAGGGATTCTGCCATGTAGTCAGAGCGATCCTGCACCACAATGCCACCTCCCTTATCTGCTGCCTTTATAATAATGTTGTGATTCTTGGTTAGTTCATCAAGGGCTTTTTTCTCTGCTTTGGAGAGGTTGGATGTTTTCTTTGGGGCTGATTCACACATTTGAATTAGGTCAGTGTACATGACTTGGTAGAATGTTTGCAAGTAAGGGCCTTTTTTGTGTACTGGATTAAAAATGGACTTGGGTTTAAATTTCGTGTGTTGGATTGGAGGGGAGGTTAAACAATGTTGGGTGTACAATTCCATGTCTGCAAAGGGGTTTTCTGTATAGGATACATCTGGGTCAATGCTGGCGGAGGAATCCGTGTCTGCCCCAAGGGCATAAGAGTTGGTGATTTCAATGAATTCCTCTGGAGGTGGTGGGTTGAGAGAGGATTTAATGTTGTAGAACCTTTTGACTGTCAGGTCTCTGATAAATTTGTTCAAATCTTTAAACAGCATAAAGGGGTTTGGGCGGGTGGTGGGTGCAAAGGTCAAACCTTTACTCAAAAGTGAGGTCTCCTCGGTGGATAGTATATGGGTGGATAGATTAAAAATCTTTATACTTTCCGTATTTTTCCTTTTGAGTTTTCCTCTGCCCCCCCTTCCTCCTCTCCTACGTGCTTTCTTTTGGTGGTACAGGGTGGGGGGGCTGTCTCTAAAAAATCATCCTGGGTGATAGTTGGATTCACAATCAATAGGGGGCTGTTTAGTAAAACAGCAGAGGATCTGGCCTGATTAGACTGAGTGTCTGACTCAACCCTTATAATAAGAGGAGTGTTGGGGCAGGATGTTATGGAGGTTGATTCCTCTGCGGGGTTAGATGTTGTGGGTGATTCTGGCACATGGTTAGTATTTACATGAGTACTGCCTGGTGGTAGAGGTGTTGTTTTTGGCTTGTTGGTGGGCTGAGGGGCTTTGGATGCATTTATATTTTTATTGGTCACTTGCCTGGGTTTAGGAGGGGGATGGGGAATTGTGGTGGATCTGGGATTGTTATGAATGTGCTGGAGGGGTGCTGTGAGGGATAAGCCTTCTAGGAGTGGCTTTGGTGTAGGCCCCCAGTGTGGAAGAACAGCAGATGCTTTTTTCCAGCAAAAAACCCTATTGTTGGTATAGTCACTAATGTCCCTCCTGAACTTTCCCAGTTTATTTGCAATGAGGTCGTTTTCTTGCCTGATAGTGTTTCTTTTGAGAGTCCTAAGCCAGGTGTTGGGAAGCTGTGCAATACATTGAGAAATGTCATCGCACAGTTCCCTAATCCCGACCACTATGGTATCATATTTCCTCTTCCTTTGTGTAATAATGATTTTAATCCATTTCTCTGTACAAAATTCAGATACAAAAGTCCATTCCTTGGACAAATCTGGGTCTAAAAATGAGCATTGCTTGAGAATAGTGATGAGCCGAACACCCCCGGGTTTGGTTTGCACCAGAACCCGCGAACGGACCGAAAGTTCGTACGAACATTAGAACCCTATTAAATACAATGGATGCGAACGTTCGAATTCTAAAGTGCTAATTATAACGACTATTATGCATGTTATTGTCCTAAAAAGGGTTTGGGAACCCGGGTTCTGCACCAGGGGACATGTATCAATGCAAAAAGAAGTTTTAAAAACGGTCGTTTTTCGGGAGCAGTCATTTTAATGATGCATAAAGTGAAAAAAAAAAAAGTCAAATATTCCTTTAAATATCGTACCTGGGGGGTGTCTAAAGTATGCCTGTGAAGTGCCACGTGTTTCCCGTGTTTAGAACTGTCCCTGCACAAAATGACACTTCTAAAGGAAAAAAAAGCCATTTAAAACTGCTTGCGGCTTTAATGTAATGTCTGGTCCCGGTAATATGGATGAAAATCTTTAAGAAAAATGGCATGGCTACCCCATGACCCCCCCCCCCCCCCTACCCCAGCCCATTACCAGCCCCTTTGGGTCTTGTATGGATATTAAGGGGAACACCGCACACAAAATAAAAAAGGCCCTATATACTCTGAACAGCCGTATACAGGCGGTGCATACAAGACAGGGACTGTAGGTTTGTCCTTATGTAGAATGTGTTTGTAATTTTGAACAGGTACATTGTTTAAGTGTAGCTCCAGCCCAAAAATCTATTTTTAAACTTTTTGGAAAACATAGGTAAGGGTTATCACCCCTGTAACATTTGTTTTGCTGTCTGTGCCCCTGTTCAGAACATTTCACCTCACTTTCCGTCCCAATGACAACTGTTTTTGAAATGTGGTGTTTTTCTTGAAACAAGGATTGGTGATAAAGCATCAGTACAGAGGAGACACCTTTCGCCCATATTAATTCTTACAGGAGAGAATTTTCCTTCCTAGGGGTAGATTTCCTCTCACTTCCTGTTGTCTTCTTGCGTTTGCAAGTAGGAGTCGTTTGTAAGTTGGATGTTTGAAAGTAGGGACCTGCCGTATATACTCTGCAGAAATAGGCCCCTTAGTTGTTGGTGTTGGCACAACACTGTAAGCACTCACAGTTACTCTTGGTTGGTGCTGGAACGCCCTGCTGTCAACTATTATATCAGGAATTGTAATTACATATAATTGTTGAACAGTGGTAGTAAAAATTGGGCCTTTGATGGTGGTGCTGGTGCCACAACACTGTAAGCCCTGACAGTTACTCTTGGTGGGTGCAGCAATGGGCCCTGCTGTGAATTATTAGATCAAGAATTGTAATTGCATGCCCCTGTTGAACAGGGGCTGAAAAATTGGGCCTTTCGTGGTGGTGGTGGTGGTGGTGGTGTTGCCACAACACTGTAAGCCCTCAGAGTTACTCTTGGTGGGTGCAGGAATGGGCCCTGCTGTGAATTATTAGATCAAGAATTGTAATTACATGCCCCTTTTGAACAGGGGCTGAAAAATTGGGCCTTTCGTGGTGGTGGTGGTGGTGGCGTTGCCACAACACTGTAAGCCCTCAGAGTTACTCTTGGTGGGTGCAGCAATGGGCCCTGCTGTGAATTATTAGATCAAGAATTGTAATTACATGCCCCTGTTGAACAGGGGCTGAAAAATTGGGCCTTAGGCACTGGTGGCACAACACTACAACCCCTCACAGATACTGTACTTGGAGCACAGCAATGAGCCCTGTTGCAAAGTATTGCTTCAAAAATTGTAATGACACGCCCCTGTTAAACAGGGGCTGAAAAATTGGACCTTAGGCACTGGTGGCACAACACTCCAACCCCTCACAGATACTGTACTTGGAGCACAGCAATGAGCCCTGTTGCAAAGTATTGCTTCAAAAATTGTAATGACACGCCCCTGTTAAACAGGGGCTGAAAAATTGGGCCTTAGGCACTGGTGGCACAACACTCCAACCCCTCACAGATACTGTACTTGGAGCACAGCAATGAGCCCTGTTGCAAAGTATTGCTTCACAAATTGTAATTACACGCCCCTGTTAAACAGGGGCTGAAAAATTGGGCCTTAGCCACTGGTGGCGGCACCCATAAACAAAAATGATCTTCCAAGCTATCATCATCAATCGTATCATTGAGGACTCGGAGGAGGAGGATAGCCAGTCAACATAACAGCACAGGCACTCAGCATCAGCATCAGTCTTGAAGGGATGTGACATGTTAAAATCAATTAGTCTGTTATATCAGCATCAGGTGTGTGGTAGCTGGTGGTGATCCAAGACTGGTTCATCTTGATGAAAGTCAGTCGATCAACCGAGTCGGTGGACAGGCGCACCCTGTGATCCGTGACAAATCCTCCAGCAGCACTGAATGTGCGTTCCGAAAGAACGCTGGATGCAGGACAGGCCAGTAGCTCAATTGCATACTGTGCAAGCTCTGGCCAGTGATCCATCCTCAAGACCCAGTAAGCCAGAGGATTTTCGGTGGGGAAGGTGTCCAAGTCTGACCTTGCCCCTAGATATTCCTGCACCATGTTTATCAGACACTGGCGATGGTTGCTGGAACCGATCATACTTTGGGGCTGCGGACTAAAGAATTGTCTGAACGCATCGGTCAGACGGCCACCTTCCCCACCGCTCCTTCTTTGACTGGCCGAAGCCTCAGCAACTCGTTGTCCAGGACCAGGAGTTTGTAACCTCCCAGTCTCTGGGAACGCGTTGCACAGACCTTTCTGCAAGGCCTCCCGGAGTTGTCTCATCCTCTGCTCCCTCTGCGACGGTAACATAAGGTCCGCAACCTTACCCTTGTACCGTGGATCAAGGAGAGTGGCCAGCCAGTAATGGTCCCTCTCCTTGATCCGAAGAATACGAGGATCCTTCCGCAGACTTTGCAGGATCAGGGAGGCCATGCAGCGTAGGTTTGCTGAGGCATTCGGTCCGGAGTCCTCTGGGTCACTAAGGACGACATGATCCGCAGCCACCTCCTCCCAGCCACGTACAAGTCCACTGGTTTCTTGGGACTGTAAATCATCCCTAAAAGACTGCTGCTGATGATGCTGAGTGCCAGCCTCCACCTCCATGCTGACACAATCCTCCTCCTCCTCCTCCTCCTCCTCTTCCTGTGCGATGGGTGGGACAGAAGGAACACTGTCTGGGTAAAGGGGGCCTTGAGATGCAAGGAAGTCCTCCTCTTCCTGCCTCTGTTCTGCCTCAAGTGCCCTGTCCATTATTCCACGCAGCGTGTGCTCCAACAGGTGGACAAGAGGTACAGTGTCACTGATGCATGCACTGTCACTGCTCACCATCCTCGTGGCCTCCTCAAATGGTGCCAGGACAGTGCATGCATCCCTGATCATGCCCCACTGGCGTGGAGAAAAAAACCAAGCTCCCCTGACCCTGTCCTGGTGCCGTAGTCGCACAGGTACTCATTGATGGCCCTCTGCTGCGTGTGCAGCCGCTGCAGCATGGCCAACGTTGAGTTCCACCTGGTGGGCATGTCACATATAAGGCGGTTCTTGGGCAGGTTCAACTCCTTTTGCAGCTCAGCCAGGCGAGCACTGGCATTATAAGATCTGCGGAAATGCACACAGACTTTCCTGGCCTGCCTCAGGACATCCTGTAAGCCCGGGTACCTGCCCAAGAACCGCTGCACCACCAGGTTAAGGACGTGAGCCACACAGGGCACATAGGTCAGTTGTCCCTGTCGGAGGGCGGAGAGGAGGTTGGTGCCATTGTCGCAAACCACCATTCCTGGCTTAAGCTGGCGTGGCGTCAACCACCTCTCGGCCTGGCCCTGCAGAGCAGACAGGACCTCTGCCCCAGTGTGGCTTCTGTCCCCCAAACACACCAGCGCAAGCACGGCATGGCATCTTTTTGCCTGCGTACTTGCGTAGCCCCTTGAACGGCTACGGAGCACCGCTGGTTCAGAGGACAAAGCACAGGAAGAGGCCATGGAGGAAGAAGAAGAGGAGGGGGTGGAGGAGAGAGGTGTGTCACAACCAGTAGTAGCATTTTGGAGGCATGGCGGTGGAACAACCTCCAACACTACTGCACCTTGTCCTGCATCCTTCCCAGCTGCCAAAAGAGTGACCCAATGGGCCGTGAAAGAAAGGTAACGTCCCTGTCCATGCCTGCTGGACCATGAGTCAGCGGTAATATGCACCTTACCGCTGACCGCCCTGTCCAGCGAGGCCAAGACATTGCCTTCCACATGCCGGTAGAGAGCCGGAATAGCCTTCCGTGAGAAAAAGTGGCGTTTGGGAACCTGCCACTGAGGAACCGCACATTGCACAAACTCACGGAAGGGGGCCGAGTCTACCAACTGAAAAGGCAGCAATTGAAGCGCTAGCAATTTAGCCAAGCTAGCATTCAACCGCTGGGCATGTGGATGGCTGGGAGTGAACTTCTTTCGACGGTCCAGCAGCTGGGGCAGGGAAATTTGCCTGCTAGAATCGGACGTCGGTGTACTGCTAGCAGAGTGCCCGCAAGTACTTGGCTGTGACACACCTAATTCTACACCTTCATTCCTCTCAGTGCATGTTTCAGAGAGGACTGAAGTTATAGTGGGGTTGGAGATCCCAGCTGATGCGGTGCAAGGAGAGGTCCGCTTTGTTTTTGGTGTGGGTCTTTGAGGTAGGCTTGCCAACGAGCTGCATGGCAGGTCAACATATGTCTGGTCAGGCATGTGGTACCCAAGCGGCTGATGTTTTGGCCACGCGATATACGCTTGAGACATATGTTGCAAACAGCAGCTGTGCGATCTGATGCACTAGCCTCAAAAAAGGCCCACACCAAAGAACTTTTTGAATGACGGGCAGAGGCAGCGCCCTGCACAGGCGGAGCTCTGCGGTGTGATTCCGTCGGTGTACTGCCCTTACGCTGGCCACCAAAGGGCATCCTGCCTCGTTGGAGATGTGCCTCCTCCTCATCCTCCTCCTCCTCCTCTCTCCTATTAGGCACCCACGTGGAGTCAGTGACCTCATCATCCCCTCCCTCCTCATCACTGGAGCCAATCTGGCAGTATGCTGCAGCTGCTGGAACATGATTGCCAGATTGGTGTCCTTCTTGAGCATCCCCTCTGTCTGCTCTCACGCTACTGCCTTCCTGTAGCTGGGTTTCATCATCAGACCCTTCGAAACGCTGGGCATCCTCCTGGAGCATGTACCCAACACTGTGCTCAAACAGTTCGGGGGACTCCTCAGGAGGAGGACATGGTGGGTCTAGGGAAGGAGTGACTGATGATGAGTCTGACATTGATACCAGGGAAGAGGACGCTTTGGCAGCTGCTTTGCCAGTACCCTGAGCCTGGGTGAGAGAGGATGAGGAGGAGGAGGAGGGCTTGGTCATCCACTCTACCAAGTCTTCGGCATGATGTGGCTCAACATGTCCAGCTGCCGAAAAGAAGGACAAGCGTGTCCCATGGCCATGTGCTGATGACAATGCACCGCGTCCACGACCAGCACTGTTGCCCCCAGACACAGAGCCTGCTTGCCCTCTTTTATTGCCTCCTGACTGTCTGCCTCTCCTTGCTTGCCTTCCAGACATTCTAATAGATGGCCTGCAGGGAGATGGGAAAAAAGCAATAAGGGCTACCTTCAGGTGTCCTTCTCTGTCCCTTTACTTAAGGATTTCTAAATATGGTTGAGGATGATTGCTTTCGCACAGAATAGCACAACGACAATTTCCCTGACTGTCCAAAAAACAAGGATTTCAAAGATGGTTGATGAGGAATGCTTTAGCACAGTATAGCACAAGGAGAATTTCCCTCACTGTCCTTCCCTGTCCCTAGAAACAAGGATTAGCACAGTGAAAGAAACTGACACTCTCCCTACCTATAGTTTTCTGTCCCTAGAAAAAATGTTTTTTTAAAGATGGTTGATGATCAATGCTTTAGCACAGTATAGCACAAGGAGAATTTCCCTCACTGTCCTTCCCTGTCCCTAGAAACAAGGATTAGCACTGTGAAACACACTGACACTCTCCCTACCTATAGTTTTCTGTCCCTAGAAAAAATGTTTTTTTAAAGATGGTTGATGATCAATGCTTTAGCACAGTATAGCACAAGGAGAATTTCCCTCACTGTCCTTCCCTGTCCCTAGAAACAAGGATTAGCACTGTGAAACACACTGACACTCTCCCTACCTATAGTTTTCTGTCCCTAGAAAAAATGTTTTTTTAAAGATGGTTGATGATCAATGCTTTAGCACAGTATAGCACAAGGAGAATTTCCCTCACTGTCCTTCCCTGTCCCTAGAAACAAGGATTAGCACAGTGAAAGAAACTGACACTCTCCCTACCTATAGTTTTCTGTCCCTAGAAAAAATGTTTTTTTAAAGATGGTTGATGATCAATGCTTTAGCACAGTATAGCACAAGGAGAATTTCCCTCACTGTCCTTCCCTGTCCCTAGAAACAAGGATTAGCACAGTGAAAGAAACTGACACTCTCCCTACCTATAGTTTTCTGTCCCTAGAAAAAATGTTTTTTTAAAGATGGTTGATGATCAATGCTTTAGCACAGTATAGCACAAGGAGAATTTCCCTCACTGTCCTTCCCTGTCCCTAGAAACAAGGATTAGCACAGTAAAACACACTGACACTCTCCCTACCTATAGTTTTCTGTCCCTAGAAAAAAATGTTTTTTTAAAGATGGTTGATGATCAATGCTTTAGCACACTATAGCACAAGGAGAATTTCCCTCACTGTCCTTCCCTGTCCCTAGAAACAAGGATTAGCACAGTAAAACACACTGACACTCTCCCTACCTATAGTTTTCTGTCCCTAGAAAAAATGTTTTTTTAAAGATGGTTGATGATCAATGCTTTAGCACAGTATAGCACAAGGAGAATTTCCCTCACTGTCCTTCCCTGTCCCTAGAAACAAGGATTAGCACAGTAAAACACACTGACACTCTCCCTACCTATCCTTCTCTTTCCCTAAACTAAAGGAATCCAGGTTAAGCAAGAAAAAAAAAAAATGTCACTGTCCCTGCCTATGCTTCTCTTTCCCTGCTCCGGAACACACTACACTAGGCCGCCGTGCTGGCGGCCTTTTATAGTGTGGGGCGTGTACTAAACACCCTCAGCAATAATTGGCCACAGGCATCCTGCCTGTGGCCAATCATTGCTCTCCTCGCTGCCGGCGCTGTGATTGGCCAAGCATGCGGGGTCACAGTGCATGCTTGGCCAATCACAGCGCCTGGATGACACTGCGATGGCGTAGTGCATTGTGGGCCGTTCGCGTCACTCGAATTAGGCGCGAACGGCCCAAATCGTTCGATCTTCGTCGAACGATCGAACAGCCGATGTTCGAGTCGAACGTATGTTCGACTCGAACACCGAGCTCATCCCTACTTGAGAACTCTCAGGCCTCTGGGTGTAATTTTGTGTAAGAGATATTGTTCCAAAAAAAATCCATCCCACCAATGTTGGTTGGCGGAGGAGATTAGATCTTCTAATTTCGAAAACTTTTTACACAGAGATTTTCCGTGGTGTCCTGGGTAAGGGGAAGTGGGGCTAAAAAAGTTTGTTGGGAACAAAGAATAAAATTCATCTAAAATTTTAAATTTAGCTTTTTCAATTTCTGTCATAAGTTCCATTATTGTGTATCAGTGCAAAACAAAAAAAAAACAAAAAAAAAAACACGTTTTTGGTTTTAATTTAAGATATGTTTAAAAATTAAAAAAAATTTTTTGATGACATCCTAGACAGGGTGCAGCTCGGAAAAGGGCACAACAGTTCAGTTCGTAGAAAGGGGGGGGGGATTCCGGTGACCTTTGCACCCACCACCCGCCCAAACCCCTTTATGCTGTTTAAAGATTTGAACAAATTTATCAGAGACCTGACAGTCAAAAGGTTCTACAACATTAAATCCTCTCTCAACCCACCACCTCCGGAGGAAATCATTGAAATCACCAACTCTTATGCCCTTGGGGCAGACACGGATTCCTCCGCCAGCATTGACCCAGATGTATCCTATACAGAAAACCCCTTTGCAGACATGGAATTGTACACCCAACATTGTTTAACCTCCCCTCCAATCCAACACACGAAATTTTAAACCCAAGTCCATTTTTAATCCAGTACACAAAAAAGGCCCTTACTTGCAAACATTCTACCAAGTCATGTACACTGACCTAATTCAAATGTGTGAATCAGCCCCAAAGAAAACATCCAACCTCTCCAAAGCAGAGAAAAAAGCCCTTGATGAACTAACCAAGAATCACAACATTATTATAAAGGCAGCAGATAAGGGAGGTGGCATTGTGGTGCAGGATCGCTCTGACTACATGGCAGAATCCCTTAGACTATTATCTGATGCCAACACATACTCCAAACTCACCCATGACCCATTACCAGAATTCACTATGAAAGCCACCAGTTTAGCCAACAGAGCCCTAGAAGAGAACATCATCTCCAAAGCTGAACTATCATTTCTCATCCAGGGTTTCCGGAAAAACCCTTACTTTTACCACTTACCCAAATTTCATAAAGACCAGTCCAACCCCCCAGGCCGCCCGATAGTAGCCGCTATGGATAGCATCACCAGCGGCTTCTCTATGTACATTGATCGTTTCCTCCAACCCCTTGCACAAAACCTTCCCACATACATTAGAGATAGTACTCATTTACTGGACATGCTTTCATTTTACACTTGGGAACCTACCCACCAGTGGGTCTCCTTGGATGTTACATCCCTATACACATCCATTCCTCATGCTATAGGCCTCAGAGCAGTAGAACATTTCCTCTCTAAGGACCCTCTCATCAACCCTAGACAGGCACATTACATTCTGGAGGCCACACGATTTTGTTTAGAACACAATTACTTTGAGTTTGATCACACCTTTTATTTACAATCCCGAGGTACTGCTATGGGAGCTAATTTCGCCCCAAGCTACGCCAACCTGACTATGGGCTATTGGGAATTACAGCATATCTCACACAACAACCCCTTTGCTGCCCAAATAATTTATTATGGACGATATATTGATGATATTGTTATCATCGGGGATGGCACAACAGAGAGTGTAGAGTCCTTTGTTAAACATTGCAATCACAATTCCCTAGGGCTTTCTTTCACAAATGTCAATGACCCTGACAAACTAGCCTTTTTAGACCTCAAACTCTTCCATAGTGAATCCCAAATACATGCAACCAACTTTGTCAAACCCACCGCCGGGAATTCCTATATCCACTACCAAAGCTGTCATCATCCCAGGTGGATCCAAAATATACCCAGGAGTCAATTCCATAGGATTCGACATAATTGCACCAAAGATGAAGACTACCATACACAAGGAAAACTCCTTTTAGAAAAATTTCATGACAAAGGATACCCACCTGCCTTGGTTTAAGAAGCCTTCCTCCAACAGGCCTCAAAACCACCCTCGAAACCCAAAACAACACATAAATTACAACCTACACGATTCACCACCCAATTTCATGACTGTCATAAAAAAATTGAGAACATCATGGCTAAACATTGGTCCATCCTGCTCAGAGATCCCTTTTTGGGCTCTTCCCTTACCCAAAAACCCAAGGTTTCCTACCGTAAAGCAAAAAACATAAAGAGTAAAATAGCACGTAGTAAAATCCGAAATTTTTCACCCACCTCTGTCCCATACATTCCCTTAATCTCATTAGTGGGAATGTATCAATGTAAGAAAAAATTATGTCTCACCTGTAAATTTGTTGAGCATGGGCAAAAAAACGTCACTATCCAGGGTAAAGCATACACCATAAAGTAATTTTACAATTGTTCAAGTGAGTACGTGGTGTACTGTCTGACATGTCCTTGCGGCCTCTTTTATGTGGGCAGGACCATACGCACCCTGCGCCAACGCTTTGGCGAACATAGACGCTTCATTGAGAAGGGCTGTGACAAACACAGTGTCCCTCTTCATTTTTTGAAAACACATCGCAAATCCACTGTGGGCCTCAGAGTCTGGGTCATTGAGGCCATTCCCAGAGATCTTCCTGCTGCAGAACGCTTCAAACGCTTATGTCAGCAGGAGACCTACTGGATATATTCATTAAACACTCTCTCGCCAGGGGGACTCAACGAGGAAATAGAGACCCATTCCTTATTGTAGTCCCCCCATTTTACCTATTCCTTTCTTTATGATTCCCATGTTTTCTCTTTTTGGTGTTTTTTTGCAGCGAAGGATTTTGTATTGACCAACTATGGTCTGGGGACGGTACTCTGTCACATGTACAGTAAGTGACTATCTGTCCAAAATATACAAACACCACCCAATATAAATAAATTTTCCCTCTCAATTTTTTCTATAAAATCTTTTTCATATAATATATTTTTATTTCCTTTTTATTTTTTAGTTGTATTTTCTACCCATTTCTCATCTTCTAAAACTATTTTATAGTTTACCAATTTTGCCCTCATCCACCGCTTCTTTATACGTACATAAAGCTCCTTTCCCTCTCCCACTTCAGCAACCCCCCCCCCCCCCCATTCTTGTTGTATTACGTAGATCTGATTAAAAAAAAAAATCATCCATAAACAAAGTGTCCCATTGCTTATTATAATTTTTTATTTCTTTACCACTTTTTTGTACGGTGCGTTTTTTTTTTTTTACTCCCCCCCCCCCCATTTCTGTTGTATTACCTAGATCTGATTCAAAATGTTATCCATAAACAAAGTGTCCCATTGCTTATTATAATTTTTTTATTTCCTTACCACTTTTTTTGTACAGTGCGTTTTTTTTTTTTTTTTTACTATTTCATTGTCATTTTTTATTCTTATTGCAATGATTTTTTGATCCACGTTTTTAATCTTTATATTCCCATTAAAACAATTGTTTCTAATTATAAAAGACTGTTTTTCATAGTGTGGGTCCACTGGCTGTTATGGTTCCACAGCCACGGACTTCCTACTTCCTGTCAATGTATTTAAACTGCTCTCCTCCAGAGAGCAAACAGGCCAGTAGAAGAAGCTGTGAGCTTCGAGCGCGTAGCCTGTGAAACATCCCACTCTATGTTTGGAGGACTGCCCTGCTGTATGACATCACTTCCACGTTCCAGACTGGTTAGCATGGAGCTTCCTGTCAAGTGACACCGCAGAGAAGCCTGTGCAAACAAACATCTCCTACACCTCACGGCCGAGGGGAACTTTGCCAGAGCCAGCAGAGCAGCACCAACAGACCTCAGAACACCCCCATCCTCGATGGATATCATTTTCAAGTGAACCTCTAAGTATATATACTATACTTACATTAATGATTACAGTAGGATTATTTAGTTGGCGCCTCCACCCCCTTCTTTTTTACTTTTCCTGCAACCGTCTGACCTGTAACTGTAAAGCTCGCATTTCTTTAGAGTTTGATTGAGCAAAGTCTTCCAATGTAGAGACCCTATTTTCCACTTCAGAGACCCTGTTTTTAAACCCATCTAAGTCCTGACGGATCCGAGAAACATCTGAGGCTATAAGATCCATTTGTCCTTTAAGAGTCTCTTTACATTCCTTAATAGCTGCTAAAATAACTGCAGCAAAGGAGGGATCCCCCAAGGAAGTAGCTGATGTATCACTAGTAGTGATGAGCCGAACACCCCCGGGTTCGGTTCGCACCAGAACCTGCGAACGGACCGAAAGTTCGCACGAACATTAGAACCCTATTAAATACAATGGATGCGAACGTTCGGATTCTAAAGTGCTAATTATAACGACTATTATCCATGTTATTGTCCGAAACAGAGTTTGGGAACCCGGGTTCTGCACCAGGGGACATGTATCAATGCAAAAAGAAGTTTTAAAAACGGACGTTTTCCGGGAGCAGTCATTTTAATGATGCATAAAGTGAAAAAAAAAAGTCAAATATTCCTTTAAATATTGTACCTGGGGGGTGTCTAAAGTATGCCTGTGAAGTGCCACGTGTTTCCCGTGTTTAGAACTGTCCCTGCACAAAATAACATTTCTAAAGGAAAAAAAGCCATTTAAAACTGCTTGCGGCTTTAATGCAATGTCTGGTCCCGGTAATATGGATGAAAATCTTTAGGAAAAATGGCATAGCTACCCCATCAACCCCCCCCCCCCCCACCCCAGCCCATTACCGGCCCCTTTGGGTCTTGTATGGATATTAAGGGGAACCCCGCACACAAAATAAAAAAGGACCTATATACTCTGAACAGCCGTATACAGGCGGTGCATACAGGACAGGGACTGTAGGTTTGTTCTTATGTAGAATCTGTTTGTAATTTTGAACAGCTGCATTGTTTAAGTGGAGCTCCATGCCAAATTCCTTTTTTTTAGCTTTTTGTAAAACATAGGGAACGGTTATCACCCCTGTCACATTTTTTTTGCTGTCTGTGCCCCTGTTCAGAACATTTCACCTCACTTTGCGTCCCAATGACAACTGTTTTTGAAATGTGGTGTTTTTATTGAAACAAGGATTGGTGATAAAGCATCAGTAGAGAGGAGACACCTTTCTCCCATATTAATTCTTACAGGAGAGAATTTTCCTTCCAAGGGGTAGATTTCCTCTCACTTCCTGTTGTCTTCTTCCGTTTGCAAGTAGTAGTAGTTTGTAAGTTGGATGTTTGAAAGTAGGGACCTGCCGTATATACTCTGCAGAAATTGGCCCCTTAGGTGTTGGTGTTGGCACAACACTGAAAGCACTCACAGTTATTCTTGGTGGGTGCTGGAACGCCCTGCTGTCAACTATTATATCAGGAATTGTAATAACATATAATTGTTGATCAGTGGTAGTAAAAATTGGGCCTTTGATGGTGGTGCTGGTGCCACAACACTGTAAGGCCTGACAGTTACTCTTGGTGGGCGCAGCAATGGGCCCTGCTGTGAATTATTAGATCAATAATTATAATTGCATGCCCCTGTTGAACAGGGGCTGAAAAATTGGGCCTTAGGCACTGGTGGCACAACACTGCAACCCCTCACAGATACTGTACTTGGAGCACAGCAATGAGGCCTGTTGCAAAGTATTGCATCAAAAATTTTAATTACACGCCCCTGTTAAACAGGGGCTGAAAAATTGGGCCTTAGCCACTGGTGGCGTCACCCATAAACCAAAATGATCTTCCAAGCTATCATCATTAATCGTATCATTGAGGAGGAGGAGGATAGCCAGTCAACATAACAGCACAGGCACTCAGCATCAGCATCAGTCTTGAAGGGATGTGACATTTTAAAATCAATTAGTCTGTTATATCAGCATCTGGTGTGTGGTAGCTGGTGGTGATCCAAGACTGGTTCATCTTGATGAAAGTCAGTCGATCAACCGAGTCGGTGGACAGGCGCACCCTGTGATCCGTGACAAATCCTCCAGCAGCACTGAATGTGCGTTCTGAAAGAACGCTGGATGCAGGACAGGCCAGTAGCTCAATTGCATACTGTGCAAGCTCTGGCCAGTGATCCATCCTCAAGACCCAGTAAGCCAGAGGATTTTCGGTGGGGAAGGTGTCCAAGTCTGACCTTGCCCCTAGGTATTCCTGGACCATGTATATCACTTGGACAATCCCCCCATACCACTTGACAGGTATCTAGAATTCAACTGTGCTTTCACCTTTCTTACACTCTTTAATGATATTTATTTTTTATACTCTGGCTTATAATTAGGCCTCCTCTGTTATGGCACTTACCCTTGTACCTATAACTACTTTATTTTTCACCCATATACACTCGGGTTTTGTTCCCCAATTTATCAGTTGTTAATTGACTGTCAACCCATTAATTTGTACAGATACCTCTGGGATTTGAACTATACAACGAAATTGATCTACAATCCAACTATACATATCTCAGCTGATGATCGCTCACTCCACTTTGCACCCTTACCACTTCCATTGCCGTGCCTCTGGTTTTACCGTTTCAGCTCCCGGGGGAGATGTTTCAGATAGCCCATGTTCTACCATTGCTACCAGCTTATAGCTTCACCAATATGCTACCAATAGGTGAGAGTGTTTGGGACCTTTTTGCTCCCCCTCTTTCTTCTATGCATTATGTTTTCTACTATTATTATCTTACCTTGGCATTTTTTCATTCCATTATAGATACCCTTGCACTGTGTATCTGCTCCTGACGAGTGGTTATGTATACCACGAAATGCGTAGAGCTCTCTTTATGATGATATGGCACAGTACATGTCCTACTATCTGATATATAACATTTTTTATGGACCAACCACTATTGTTACCTTTTCTATATGTTACCATTGCAAATTTGGCTTCCATGCCCAAGGCCCAATATCATGTATGTTATTCTAGAGCCAACATGTTACAACCATGTATTGTCTAGATTTTATTTAGCGAGACCTATGATTACCATACATTACCATGTATGTTATGCTGAGACAATTAGGTACCATCTTGCATTGTCTAGACTATATATTTTTTGTAATCTATTAATACCATGTTTTATCCTTGTTTATTATGTGTATGTCATGCCTTATTTGCTATTAATAAACAATATTTATCATAGTTGGTTCATAAGTTAGCAGTGTGTTTCAACTAAAAGTCCCAAAATGTAGTTTCCTATTTCAACATACTCAGGGATGGAGGTATATAGTAGATATTGCCTCATTTAAAGTCCCAACCCTAGCTGTAGTTTAGTCAATTTTTCTCATGTATATCAGACGCTGGCGATGGTTGCTGGAACCGATCATACTTTGGGGCTGCGGACTAAAGAATTGTCTGAACGCATCGGTCAGACGGCCACCTTCCCCACCGCTCCTTCTTTGACTGCCCGAAGCCTCAGCAACTCGTTGTCCAGGACCAGGAGTTTGTAACCTCCCAGTCTCTGGGAACGCGTTGCACAGACCTTTCTGCAAGGCCTCCCAGAGTTGTCTCATCCTCTGCTCCCTCTGTGATGGTAAGATAAGGTCCGCAACCTTACCCTTGTACCGTGGATCAAGGAGAGTGGCCAGCCAGTAATGGTCCCTCTCCTTGATCCGAAGAATACGAGGATCCTTCCGCAGACTTTGCAGGATCAGGGAGGCCATGCAGCGTAGGTTAGCTGAGGCATTCAGTCCGGAGTCCTCTGGGTCACTAAGGACGACATGATCCGCAGCCACCTCCTCCCAGCCACGTACAAGTCCACTGGTTTCTTGGGACTGTAAATCATCCCTAAAAGACTGCTGCTGATGATGCTGAGTGCCAGCCTCCACCTCCATGCTGACACAATCCTCCTCCTCCTCCTCCTCTTCCTGTGCGATGGGTGGGACAGAAGGAACACTGTCTGGGTAAAGGGGGCCTTGAGAGGCAAGGAAGTCCTCCTCTTCCTGCCTCTGTTCTGCCTCAAGTGCCCTGTCCATTATTCCACGCAGCGTGTGCTCCAACAGGTGGACAAGAGGTACAGTGTCACTGATGCATGCACTGTCACTGCTCACCATCCTCGTGGTCTCCTCAAATGGTGCCAGGACAGTGCATGCATCCCTGATCATGCCCCACTGGCGTGGTGAAAAAAACCCGAGCTCCCCTGACCCTGTCCTGGTGCCGTAGTCGCACACGTACTCATTGATGGCCCTCTGCTGCGTGTGCAGCCGCTGCAGCATGGCCAACGTTGAGTTCCACCTGGTGGGCATGTCACATATAAGGCGGTTCTTGGGCAGGTTCAACTCCTTTTGCAGCTCAGCCAGGCGAGCACTGGCATTATAAGATCTGCGGAAATGCACACAGACTTTCCTGGCCTGCCTCAGGACATCCTGTAAGCCCGGGTACCTGCCCAAGAACCGCTGCACCACCAGGTTAAGGACGTGAGCCATACAGGGCACATGGGTCAGTTGTCCCTGTCGGAGGGCGGAGAGGAGGTTGGTGCCATTGTCGCAAACCACCATTCTTGGCTTAAGCTGGCGTGGTGTCAACCACCTCTCGGCCTGCCCCTGCAGAGCAGACAGGACCTCTGCCCCAGTGTGGCTCCTGTCCCCCAAACACACCAGCGCAAGCACGGCATGGCATCTTTTTGCCTGCGTACTTGCGTAGCCCCTTGAACGCCTACGGAGCACCGCTGGTTCCGAGGACAAACCACAGGAAGAGGCCATGGAGGAAGAAGAAGAGGAGGGGGTGGAGGAGAGAGGTGTGTCACAACCAGTAGTAGCATTTTGGAGGCGTGGCGGTGGAACAACCTCCAACACTACTGCACCTTGTCCTGCATCCTTCCCAGCTGCCAAAAGAGTGACCCAATGGGCCGTGAAAGAAAGGTAACGTCCCTGTCCATGCCTGCTGGACCATGAGTCAGCAGTTATATGCACCTTACCGCTGACCGCCCTGTCCAGCGAGGCCAAGACATTGCCTTCCACATGCCTGTAGAGAGCCGGAATCGCCTTCCGTGCGAAAAAGTGGCGTTTGGGAACCTGCCACTGAGGAACCGCACATTGCACAAACTCACGGAAGGGGGCCGAGTCTACCAACTGAAAAGGCAGCAGTTGAAGCGCTAGCAATTTAGCCAAGCTAGCATTCAACCGCTGGGCATGTGGATGGCTGGGAGTGCACTTCTTTTGACGGTCCAGCAGCTGGGGCAGGGAAATTTGCCTGCTAGAATCGGACGTTGGTGTACTGCTAGCAGAGTGCCCGCAAGTACTTGCCTGTGACACACCTAATTCTACACCTTCATTCCTCTCAGAGCAGGTTTCAGAGAGGAGTGAAGGTATAGTGGGGTTGGAGATCCCAGCTGATGCGGTGCAAGAAGAGGTCAGCTTTGTTCTTTGGTGTGGGTCTTTAAGGTAGGCTTGCCAACGAGCTGCATGGCAGGTCAACATATGTCTGATCAAGCATGTGGTGCCCAAGCGGCTGATGTTTTGGCCACGCGATATACGCTTGAGACATATGTTGCAAACAGCAGCTGTGCGATCTGATGCACTCGCCTCAAAAAAGGCCCACACCAAAGAACTTTTTGAATGACTGGCAGAGGCAGCGCCCTGCACAGGCGGAGCTCTGCGGTGTCATTCCGTCGGTGTGCTGCCCATACGCTGGCCACTCAAGGGCATCCTGCCTCGGTGGAGATGTGCCTCCTCCTCATCCTCCTCCTCCTCCTCCTCTCTCCTATTAGGCACCCACGTGGAGTCAGTGACCTCATCATCCCCTCCCTCCTCATCACTGGAGCCAATCTGGCAGTATGCTGCAGCTGCTGGAGCATGACTGCCAGATTGGTGTCCTTCTTGAGCATCCCCTCTCTCTGCTCTCACGCTGCTGCCTTCCTCTAGCTGGGTATCATCATCAGATCCTTCCAAACGCTGGGCATCCTCCTGGAGCATGTACCCAACACTGTGCTCAAACAGTTCGGGGGACTCCTCAGGAGGAGGGCATGGTGGGTCTAGGGAAGGATTGACTAATGAAGATAATGATACCAGAGAAGAGGACGCTTTGGCAGCTGCTTTGCCAGTACCCTGAGCCTGGGTGAGAGAGGATGAGGAGGATGAGGTGGGCTTGGTCATCCACTCTACCAAGTCTTCGGCATGATGTGGCTCAACATGTCCAGCTGCCGAAAAGAAGGACAAGCGTGTCCCATGGCCATGTGCTGATGACAATGCACCGCGTCCACGACCAGCACTGTTGCCCCCAGACACAGAGCCTGCTTGCCCTCTTTTTTTGCCTCCTGACTGTCTGCCTCTCCTTGTTTGCCTTCCAGACATTTTAATGGATGGCCTGCAGGGAGATGGGAAAAAGAGAAATAAGGGCTACCTTCAGGTGTATACTGTGCAGGAGGCTTAGCAACAATGACACTGACACTGTCCCCTGCCTATCCTTTTCTGTCCCTAAACACAAGGATTGAAAATATGGAACAGCAAAATTGGTTTAGAACAGAATAGCACACTGACACTTTCCCTCACTGTCCTACTCTGTCCCTCCCTACAAACAAGATTTAGCACAGAATAGCACACTGATAATTTCCCCGAGTGTCCTTCTCTGTCCCTAAACTCAAGGATTGAAAATATGGAACAGCAAAATTGGTTTAGAACAAAATAGCACACTGAAACTTTCCCTCACTGTCCTACTCTGTCCCTCCCTACAAACAAGATTTAGCACAGAATAGCACACTGATAATTTCCACGAGTGTCCTTCTCTGTCCCTAAACTCAAGGATTTGAAATATGGAACAGCAAAATTGGTTTAGAACAGAATAGCACACTGTCAGTTTCACTCACTGTAGCTCTCTGTCCCTAAACTCAAGGATTGAAAATATGGTTCAGCAAAATTGGTTTAGAACAGAATAGCACACTGACACTTTCCCTCACTGTCCTACTCTGTCCCTCCCTACAAACAAGATTTAGCACAGAATACCACACTGATAATTTCCACACGTGTCCTTCTCTGTCCCTAAACTCAAGGATTTGAAATATGGAACAGCAAAATTGGTTTAGAACAGAATAGCACACTGTCAGTTTCACTCACTGTACCTCTCTGTCCCTAAACTCAAGGATTGAAAATATGGTTCAGCAAAATTGGTTTAGAACAGAATAGCACACTGACACTTTCCCTCACTGTACCTCTCTGTCCCTACAAACAAGGATTAGCACAGAATAGCACACTGACACTTTCCCTCACTGTACCTCTCTGTCCCTACAAACAAGGTTTAGCACAGAATAACACACTGACACTCTCCCTACCTATCCTTATTTGTCCCTAAACACAAGGAATCCAGGATTAGTAAAGGAAAAAAAATGACACTGTCCCTGCCTATGCTTCTCTTTCCCTGCTCCGGAACACACTACACAAGGCCGCCGCGCTGGCGGCCTTTTATAGTGTGGGGCGTGTACTAAACCCCCTCAGCAATAATTGGCCACAGGCATCCTGCCTGTGGCCAATCATTGCTCTCCTCGCTGCCGGCGCTGTGATTGGCCAAGCATGCGGGGTCACAGTGCATGCTTGGCCAATCACAGCGCCTGGATGACACTGCGATGGCGTAGTGCATTGTGGGCCGTTCGCGTCACTCGAATTTGGCGCGAACGGCCCAAATCGTTCGATCTTCGTCGAACGATCGAACAGCCGATGTTCGAGTCGAACGTATGTTCGACTCGAACACGAAGCTCATCCCTAATCACTAGGTGGTTGAGAAATAGCAGTCATTCTTGCTTTTGCTGTCTTTGCTTTCTTTGTAGGAATAGTTATAGCTGCAGAGATTGTATCTGGCTTACTTAATGTCGCTAACTTGCTTGATGTTGCTGAGCGTGTCTGCGGCTGAGACATCTATCTCCAGCCACAGAAGATCCTCTTTTCTGTGTATAGTTGCAGTGGATTAACTGCTCCACCACACCAGACAGCAAGCGTCAATGAACGGTAGGAGTCAATGATGGTATATCAGAGCCCACCTGCAGCTAACAATTGAATTGCAGCCTATTTAGATTTAAGTTAAAATTCAAATTTCTGTCAGCAGATGATTAGGCGGAGCAAGCCCATAGAATGGACCAAGCTATGTTAAAGTCCAAGGAAATCCCAGGAAAACAGAAAAACAGCCTACAGCAACAATGGGAATAGCAATAGCAATAGCAGCAATAACCCAGTGAAAGCAGCGGTGGTAATTAATAGTGGAAATGGAAATGACAGCATCGACACAATGAAAACAGCAGCAGCAGCAATTGATTGATAGTAATTAATTGATGGTAGCAGTAGTAGTAGTAGTTTAATTTAGTTCAAATTCAAGCTCATTCTAATCAGATTAATTCAAGTCCTTATTCAGATTCATAATTCATATTCTAATTGTAGAAACTACAACCCAGAAGAGATTAAATGCAGGAGGAGGAGGAGTGGGGGTAGATTAATCAAAATTCAAACGTGGTGAAAAAAAAAAAAAAAAAATCTTCAACATTTCACCACACTGTCAGCTGCACAAGAGATAGGGGTAGAAATTCAGGCAGAGGCAATATAATGCAGTACAAAACAAAACAAAGCTGCGCTGATATCCCACAGTTTTTCACCACACTGACACTAAGGCTCGGTTCACACAGGGGCGACTCCGGACGCGACTTCAGGTCGCCCCGAGTTGCCCCAAGTCGCGCTATTTTTAAAACTAATTGAAGTCAATGGAGATGTTTTAATGTACACGACTGTGGTCGCTCCGACTTCAAAAAAGGTCCCTGCACTACTTCAATCCGACTCCTAGGCGACCTGTACCCATTGATTTCAATGGAAGTCGCTCAGAAGTCGTATTCCCTGTCTTAACAGGAGCAACTCTCCAGGAAAAGAACACATATTTTTCAGGCAAACCCCTCCCTCCCACAGAGCTGATTCTTGTTTTATTGGCCACTGGAATGTCTCCTGTCCTGGAAGCGACTTCAAGTTGTGTTGTAAATCACCACAAGTCGCGCTGAGGTCGCCCTGTGATTCATGCTCAAGTTGTGTCTGAGTCGCCTCTCAAAGTCGCGCTGGAAGTCATGTTGCCCCTGTGTGAACCGAGCCTAAGGATGCAATCACCTTACCCCCTTCCAGCTCCTTTCAACTCCTCTTATCTCTCTTTTCAGCACACTTTCATAATATCTCCTCAACGGGAGAAATCGATCCTTCTCTACTGTCCTTAGTCCTGATAAAAAAAAAAAAAACAGAAGAGGGGAGAAGCGAGCTGTTGGAAAAGCTACCACTGGGGGCCGTCCTGGTATTCCTCAGTATTTCAGAATTTCAGTGTGCAGCTCCCAGCACAATCCCGGGGCAGCAGCAGATAAGCAGCAATCAATCAGAGTTTTAGTACATGTTTCATACTGCAGCCGTAGCTAACACAAACACAAACTGTTGCGGAAGAGGGAGATAGCCAGCAGAGAGATGCACGGAGAGGCAGGGGAAGATGGAGTTGACGGTTGATACAAGTTTTAATCAAGTTGTGATGTCCGACAGCGGCTCTCCACGCTAACACCACAATCTCCTAATCCCCCCTCAAGCCACAATCCTTCGTTTCAGTCACAGTCTTTTCCCCTCTCACCTCTCTTCTCCACGCCAGGAAGCTGACCACCAGGCTGTCCTCCACAACAGAACAACAGCGCATATGAGTAGCCGTCCTCCTCAGGCAGCAGACAGGCAGGTAGAGTCAGCAGCCTCTTAGCTATCTCCAGCCATGAATAGACGAACAAACTTCACAGGAGTAAATCAGGATGGCAGGAGCTCCTCACGGCACCGCACTCAGACCCTCCCCTCACCTCATCCGGTCCCGCCCTCCCAAAAGATTGCCGTTAAAGCAGGGGCGGATCCAGAATCTTTTCTTGGGAGGGGCACTGCCAAAAAATATGTTTTTTTTGTGGGAAATTTATCGGGGAAATGGCTGGTGTCGGCGCTTCAATCATCCCGGCACCAAGGTTGTTATGGTGTCAGGATGATTGAAGCGCATTATTTCTATTATTACATTGTAATATAAAATTAAATAGTTCAATGCAGAATCAGTGGGAGCCCCGAGTGTGTCACTTGCCACCGTCACCTGCAATTAGTGGGAGCCCTGAGCGTGTCACTTGCCACACGTTGCGGATTGTCACTTGCCACGTCACCTGCCACACCTTGTGAACTGTCATTTGCCACACCTTGCGGATTGTCACTTGCCACGTCACCTGCCACACCTTGCTGATTGTCACTTGCCTGCCACCAGATGCAGATTGTCATTTGCCACGTCACCTGACAATTAGTGGGAGCCCTGAGCGTGTCACTTGCCACACGTTGCGGATTGTCACTTGCCACGTCACCTGCCACACCTTGTGGATTGTCATTTGCCACATCACCTGCCACATGTTGCGGATTGTCACTTGCCACGTCACCTGCCACACCTTGCTGATTGTCACTTGCCTGCCACCAGATGCAGATTGTCATTTGCCACGTCACCTGACACAATTTGCGGATTGTCACTTGCCACGTCACCTGACACAATTTGCGGATTGTCACTTGCCACGTCGCCTGCCATACCTTGCGGATTGTCACTAACTTGCCTGCTAAGGTGTAGTTTTGGTTGTCTCTTGCTGTGTCCCAGACTCCCAGAGTCAGGCAGCAGAGAGATAATGTAATCTCTCTGCTGCTTGCACAGTAAGGGCGGAAGTCACTGAAGGAATGCAGGGCAGGCACGGGCGGTGAGAGATGATCTCATCTCTCTGCTCCCCCGCTCCTGGCTAGCTGATTAGCCAGCTGCCACACTGAGCCTGCTCTCTCACTCTCACCTGCACTGCCAACACACTGAGCAGCACGGTCTGCCCACAAACTGCGCCGCCCGCCCACAAACCGCGCCGCAAGCGGTGCCGCCCGCTTTCTTACCTGTCTGTGAAGCCGCACGCTATCGCACCTGCCCGCAGAGTGGCCCGACGTGACTCACGGATGTCACTCGTTGCTAGACGCCAAGCGGCCCAGGCGTTAGCAACGAGTGCAGGGAAGAGGCTCCACCCACCTCCTCCTCCGCTCTTGGTATCGTGTCAGTGCGCCGCGTAACTACATTAGACGAGTCTCTCTCTCGGCGCTGCTGATCGGCTGATGTGAGAAACTGAGAGAGACTCGAAGAGGCAGCAGCAGCCGCAGAACAAGTACTGTATATACCCGAATATAAGCCGAGGCACCTAATTTTACCCCAAAAAACTGGGAAAACTTATTGACTCGAGTATAAGCCTAGGGTGTCCATCTGCATGCCTCACTGTGCCTCACTTTGCCTCACTGTGCCCATGCTTCACTGTGCCCATGACTAGACTGATGTTTAACATGGGAATCTATGGAAGGAGTGCCCGGTTTTAAAAACTCGGTTCTCCCCAGCCATAGGTCTCCCAGACACCAAGCTTTGCACACTTGTAAAGGAGACATGGGGCTACATGTGTGCCAAGTTTGGGGTCCAGAGGACTTACGACCGGCCGGTACCGGGTCCACAAACTCACCGGAGAAATGACTGTTTAACATTGGAGTCTATGGAAGGGGTGCCCGGGTTTAAAAAATCAGTGCTCCCCGGCCGTAGGTCCCCCAGACACCAAACTTTGCACACTTGTAGAAGAGACATGGGGCTACAAGTGTGCCACGTTTGGGGTCCAGGGGACCTATGGCCGACCGGTAATGGGTCCCCAAAGTCCTGGATATCAGGCGAAAAAAAAAAAAAACTAAACAGAGCAAGCAAGTGTGACAGATGGTCTCGGGGGGGGGGCAATTGCCCTGTTGCCTCCCCCCCTGGATCCGCCCCTGTGTTAAAGGCGTCTTTATTGTATAAATCAAAAAATAAAATCCAATGCACAGTCAAATACAAAAAGTGGACACACAGGGACAAGTGCATAACGCGTTTCACATCGTTGGATGCTTACTCATAGTAGTCATGTCCCTGTGTGTCCACTTTTTGTATTTGACTGTGCATTGGATTTTATTTTTTGACTTATACAATAAAGACGCCTTTAATGGAGTGTGGCAGTCCAGGATGGTTTTTCTTTTCTATGTTCCATACTTAGCTTCTCACCTGGCATTTGACTGCTTTCTGCACTTTTCCCAGTCGGGCGTGCCACTAGTCCTGTCCCCAATTTCAGTCCCATTCATGTTGTCAGGACTAGGGATGAGCTTCGAGTTCGAGTCGAACTCATGTTCGACTCGAACATTGCCTGTTCGCCGAACAGCGAACAAATTGGGGTGTTCGCGGCAAATTCGAAAAATCTATGGGAGAAATCTAAAGTGCTAATTATAAAGGCTTATATGCAAGTTATTGTCCTAAAAAGTGTTTGGGGACCCGGGTCCTGCCCCAGGGGACATGTATCAATGCAAAAAGAAGTTTTAAAAACGGCCGTTTTTTCGGGAGCAATGATTTTAATAATGCTTAAAATGAAAAAATAAAAGTGAAATATTCCTTTAAATTTCGTACCTGGGGGGTGTGTATGATATGCATGTGAAGTGGCGCATGTTTCCCGTGCTTAGAACTGTCCCTGCAAAAAATGTCATTTTTGAAAGAAAAAAAGTCTTTTAAAACTGACTCGCGGCTATTAATGAATTGTCGGCTCCCGGCAATACATACAAAAGTCATTGATAAAAAAAAAAAAAAGCGTGGGGGTTCCCCAGAATTCAATTACCAGGCCCTTCAGGTCTGGAATGGATATTAAGGGGAACCCCGCCGCAAAATAAAAAAAAATTTGACGTGGGGTTCCCCCAAATATCCATTCCAGGCCCTTCAGATCTGGCATGGATTTTAAGGGGAACTCCACCCCAAATTTTAAAAAAATGGCGTGGAGTCCCCCTAAAAATCCATACCAGACCCCTTATCCGAGCACGCAACCTGGCCAGCCGCAGGGGAAAAGGGGGGGACGAGAGAGCGGCCCCCCTCCCTCCTGAACCGTACCAGGCCACATGCCCTCAACATGGGGAGGATGTCCCCATGTTGATGGGGACAAGGGCCTCATCCCCACAACCCTTGCCCGGTGGTTGTGGGGGTCTGCGGGCGGGGGGCTTATCGGAATCTGGAAGACCCCTTTAACAAAGGGGACCCCCAGATCCCGGCCCCCCCCTATGTGAATTGGTAAGGGGTACATTGTACCCCTACCATTTCACGAAGAAAGCGTAAAAAAATGTTTAAAAAAAACACACAAACACCTTGAAAAAGTCCTTTGTTAAAAAAAAAAAAAAAAACATTCCAGCGCTGAAATCCAGTGTCCCGCGGCGATCCCGATGTCCAGCGCTGTCCTTCATTGGTTGTGCCTGAGCGGACATGATGGGGAACTCCCTCTCAGTATTTTAAATGTATAGACCCGCCCCTTCTAAAGTTCCCCATCAGGTCCGCTCCCTCGGTATGTCGGACCCGCCTACGTCATTGGCTTGAGCGGGGAACTTCCTTCACTGTGTAATTTAAATTTACATAGTAAAGGAAGTTCCCCGCTCAAGCCAATGACGTAGGCGGGTCCGACATACCGAGGGGGCGGACCTGATGGGGAACTGCTCTCACTTTGGTAATACATGTATAGACCCGCCCCTTCTCATGTTCCGCATCTGGTCCGCTGAGCGGACCTGATGGGGAACTTTAGAAGGTGCGGGTCTATACATTTAAAATACTGAGAGGGAGTTCCCAATCAGGTCCGCTCAGGCACAACCAATAAAGGACAGCGCTGGACATCGGGATCGCCGCGGGACACTGGATTTCACCGCTGGAATGTTTTTTTTTTTTTTTTTAATAAAGGACTTTTTCAAGGTGTTTGTGTGTTTTTTTTAAACATTTTTTTACGCTTTCTTCGTGAAATGGTAGGCGTACAATGTACCCCTTACCAATTCACATATGGGGGGGGCCGGGATCTGGGGGTCCCCTTTGTTAAAGGGGTCTTCCAGATTCTGATAAGCCCCCCGCCCGCAGACCCCCACAACCACCGGGCAAGGGTTGTGGGGATGAGGCCCTTGTCCCCATCAACATGGGGACATCCTCCCCATGTTGAGGGCATGTGGCCTGGTACGGTTCAGGAGGGAGGGGGGCCGCTCTCTCGTCCCCCCCTTTTTCCCTGCGGCCGGCCAGGTTGCGTGCTCGGATAAGGGGTCTGGTATGGATTTTTAGGGGGACTCCACGCCATTTTTTTAAAATTTGGGGTGGAGTTCCCCTTAAAATCCATGCCAGATCTGAAGGGCCTGGTAATTGAATTCTGGGGAACCCCCACACTTTTTTTTTTTTTTTTTTATCAATGACTTTTGTATGTATTGCCGGGAGCCGACAATTCATTAATAGCCGCGAGTCAGTTTTAAAAGACTTTTTTTCTTTCAAAAATGACATTTTTTGCAGGGACAGTTCTAAGCACGGGAAACATGCGCCACTTCACATGCATATCATACACACACCCCAGGTACGAAATTTAAAGGAATATTTCACTTTTATTTTTTCATTTTAAGCATTATTAAAATCACTGCTCCCGAAAAAACGGCCGTTTTTAAAACTTCTTTTTGCATTGATACATGTCCCCTGGGGCAGGACCCGGGTCCCCAAACACTTTTTAGGACAATAACTTGCATATTAGCCTTTATAAATAACACTTTAGATTTCGAACGTTCGAGTCCATTGTATTTAATAGGGTTCTAAAGTTTACACGAACATTTTGTCTGTTCGCAGGTTCTGGTGCGAACCGAACAGGGGGGTGTTCGGCTCATCCCTGGTCAGAACCTTACCAGTTATTCCCCAGCAGGGACACCAAACACCCAAAGCTTTACATATTAGCAAGAAGGGCCCCACTAAAGCCCATGGCAGGCCAACTACAGAGCTGAGCTCCTAACTTTGTGCTCTCTACACTAAATCTCCTTGTACCCTGTAACTCACTCACTATACACAGTATCTCACAAAAGTAAGTACACCCCTCAAATTTTTGAAAATATTTTATTATATCTTTTCATGTAACAACACTGAGGAAATTACACTTTGCTACCATGTAAAGTAGTGGGTGTACAGCTTGTATAACAGTGTAAATTTGCTGTCACCTCAAAATAACTCAACACACAGCCTAATGTCTTAATGTCTAAACCACTGGCAACAAAAGTGAGTACACCCCTAAGTGAAAATATCCAAATTGGGCCCAATTAGCCTTTTTCCCTCCCCGGGGTCATGTGACTCATTAGTGTTACAAGGTCTCAGGTGTGAATGGCTAGCAGGTGTGTTAAATTTGGTGTTATCGCTCTCACTCTCTCATACTTGTCACTGGAAGTTGAACATGGCACCTCATGGCAAAGAACTCTCTGAGGATCTGAAAAAAAGAAATGTTGCTCTACATTAAGATGGCCCAGAAGATTTCCAAGACTCTGAAACTGAGCTGCAGCACAGTGGCCAAGACCATACAGGACAGGTTCCACTCAGAACAGGCCTCGCCATGGTCGACCAAAGAAGTTGAGTGCACATGCTCAGTGTCATATCCAGAAGTTGTCTTTGGGAAATGGACGTATGAGTGCTGCCAGCATTGCTGTAGAGGTTGAAGGGGTGGGGGGTCAGCCTGTCAGTGCTCAGACCATACGCCACACACTGCATCAAATTGGTCTGCATTGCTGTCGTCCCAGAAGAAAGCCTCTTCTAAAGATGATGCACAAGAAAGCCCGCAAACAGCTTGCTGAAGACAAGCAGACTAAGGACATGGATTACTGGAACCATGTCCTGTGGTCTGATGAGACCAAGATAAACTTATTTGGTTCAGATGGTGTCAATCGTGTGTGGCGGCAACCAGGTGAGCAGTACAAAGACAAGTGTGTCTTGCCTACAGTCAAGCAGGGTGGTGGGAGTGTCATGGCCTGGGGCTGGCATGAGTGCTGCCGGAACTGGGGTGCTACAGTTTATTGAGGGAACCATGACTGCCAACATGTACTGTAACATACTGGAGCAGAGCATGATCCCCTCCATTCGGAGACTGGGCCGCAGGGCAGTATTCCAACATAACGACCCTAAACACACCTCCAAGACGACCACTGCCTTGCTAAAGAAGCTAATGGTAAAGGTGATGGACTGGCCAAGCATGTCTCCAGACCTAAACCCTATTGCGCATCTATGGGCATCCTCAAACGGAAGGTGGAGGAGCGCAAGGTCTCTAGCATCCACCAGCTTTGTGATGTCCTCACGGAGGAGTGGGAGAGGACTCCAGTGGCAACCTGTAAAGCTCTTGTGAACTCCATGCTCAAGAGGGTTAAGGCAGTGCTGGAAAATAATGGTGGGCACACAAAATATTGACACGTTGGCCCAAATTTGAACATTTTCACTTAGGGGTGTACTCACTTTTGTTGCCAGCGGTTTAGACATTAATGGCTGTGTGTTGAGTTATTTTGAGGGGACAGCAAATTCACACTGTTATACAAGCTGTACACTCACTACTTTACATTGTAGCTAGTTAGTACTAACTATGGGACACCACATCCCAACTGTAAAAGATTCTATACACAGTGCTATTTGCAAATTGACTTTTAGGTGCCCATGGACTACACAAAAAAATACACATTTATTGACAACTTTTCATTAAAAACACTGTTTACAACCTTTAAAAATAAAATAAAAAAACAATTCAAGCTATAAAGCTCCCTTCTCTTTATGGATACCTGGACATGTCATATATCAAATACTTGAAACCACTTTGAGCAGCTTGCTCAATATATCAATGTTCAAAGGGATCCTGTGTGCCTCAACGTGTTTCGCAGGACCTGACCTGCTTCCTCAGGAGGATGGGGAAGAGCAAATCATCTGTAATCATTGAAAAAATTGTGAGAGATAATGCAAAACTTTTTACAGGAGACATGTCAACTTTCTTATGAAAGGAATACATTTAAATTTAAATTTAGGTATAACTAAAAGGGAAAACTTGTTTTTGGATGGTGTGGAGAGGGATTAGAACACCTGTTGAACTTTCTGAAATTATAAAGGAGGGTCACCTTTTGGCACACAATATGTAAAAGAACAAGCTCAGTAATATAGAGGTTGGATAAAAAGTTTAGTGCAGCAGCATACTTTTGGTAGTAAAACAGTACATTTTGTATAGAGATGTACACCTTAGGCCAAAAAGAGGGACAAGTGAGGCGGGACAAGTGAGGCTGCACAAGGGACAGAAGCATTTGGTCTCAAAAGAGAGAAAGTCCCTTCATATGAGGAACAGATGGGAGCTTTGGTGAAATGAATGAAAATCCCAAATTTTGAGTTGTCATAGAATAGTAATAGAGGGGATATAGTCCACTGGAGACACTAGTTCTGATGACAACCAGGGATTCCCTAACGTTGTAGGGTGTTACTTTCACGTTCTGTTTTGGCTATGGTACTGGAAAGGAAGGGAAATCTCCCCAGTGGGAGTTCAGGGCAGCATGACTCATACAGAAAGCTCTCTGGTGCCTCCCCCCCTGAATCTGAATAGTTGGAGAACATTCTGGAAGCTAGAGGGTGTAGGTTAGGAGGGCTGTTCTGCATATTTAGGGGTGCTTAGCCAATCCCTAGGAGATGGGCCTAGGCAAGTTGTGACAGGAGTCACTTTGGGTGGGGTGCCCGAGAACATCCTTTCTGATCTGACTAGACGGACTCTCTTTACAGCCGCACTGGAACCTTATATATATGTATGTATTGTGTGTTGTCTCATGCTGTTGGACTCCTTTGCTGAGATCGTTTGGGGTGTGGTTGCATTCCATTGTTTTATTGTCTCTGTCTGCCCTGGCTGTGGGGAGGGGGTGCCTCCAACAGCTCTCCTTGCTGATTGGACAGTTTACACCGCCCTGAATTCCAAAGTGGGGGTGAAGGTCCCGAGTGGGATATCTGTTCTGTTCATGTGTGATAATAAATCAGTTTGTTGTTTGCCACTCTACCCTGTGTTACGGCTGGTGACTGGGTGGGCTAAAATATCTTGGATCGTGTGATACCGGACAGAGAAAGCATTTACGGCGGACATAGTACTGTTGAGGACAAGGGTTCATCACACAAGTTGACCCTTAAATAGGAATCAGTCATGCTGAGAAGAGGGAGTCGGGTGGAAGATGGATATGCAGTGCTGAGGGGACTGTCGTGGCCCTTGAGGGACCCCTGCCGGGGAGGGGCTCTACCTTGAGTCAGGGCTCAGGTGTTGGCCTGAGAGGATCCTGACAACAGAAGAAGTTTGGAAGGAGTCTTCCCTGAGAGGCATCAGGAGCAATGAGGATAGTGCGAGTACTACAGCACGGTGCAGGGACTTACAAGAGAAGAGACTGTCACCTGTAGCAGGTCTCTCTGGAAAATCAGGTAGACTGGGGAAGAGAGTCAGTCGGGTAGACTGGTGAAGAAGCAGGCGGGTGGGTTGGTGGAAGAGCAGCCAGGTGGGCTAGCATTTCCTGTGGTGGTAAAGCTGGGATCAGTGTCTACAAAGGAGTTGGAGGTACTCCAGCATGCAGTTCACAACACTTTGTGCTATTCTCTAAGGGACTTAAGCTGGATACACACTATACAATGTTCTTTAGATTTTTTCCTTTAGATTTACCAAAACTATATAATATGAGGTCAAATCTAAACACTTTCAATTTGTACGCAGTAAGGCAGGCCCTTGCACTACATAGTTGAAGGTAAATCGAAAGGAAATCGGACAACCAAAGTTGCATATTGTGTATCCAGCTTAAGGGTTCCTAGCCTGTAAGGGGCTGTTGCTGATCTAACAGAGACTGTTATCTACCAAAGAGGTGTACAGAGCAAGGAGGAGGAATCAATTGGAGTTGTACAGGATAAAGGAGAAGAATCAATCGGAGCTGTAAATATGGAGGAAGTTGTCCCTGGCTTTGTTACTGTCAAGTTGGGTATCCCATAATTCCTATCCCCATCCAAGTAATTACCCCTTAATAAAAACACAAAACAAAGCTCAAGGACTGTTCCCTGTGTTCGGATGAAAGCTGAAGTTGTTGTGTGCCTGGCTGTGCAGTATTGAGGGAACCCAGTCATCTGTAACCCCTGTGGTGGTAGTGCTACAAATACAATATGTACAAAAAGGTGTATATACAATGCTTGCACATACATCCACTGACTCACGAAAAAAAATTCCCGGTCGACAGTTGGTTTGTAAACAAAGGGGTGGGGACGGTAACTGACCAACCACCATGGTCATTGACCAAATATGGCCATAGCACCTCACCCCTTTGTTTACATTCAAATGACCAACGAATATTTCCGGAAGACATCTGAACGTCTGCCAGTAATGTGTCACTGGCTGCTAGGAAGCTGGTTGGTTGTTGTCTTCCTAACAACCAATATAAAAAATATGCAGTGCTGTGAATAATAAAGTGCAAAGTGTTTATCAACTAATGACATAAAATTCATCCAATATGTAGCATAAATAACATAAATTCCAGTGAAGTGCAAAAAATGTGTACACAACCACATTAAAAAAACAAATGTAGAAAGAATTAATAAACATTCCACAGAAAACGTGTGTAACAAAAGTCCCAAGAGAAACTTGAAAGAGATTAAGCCCAGAAGTAGTGCTTCAGAGCCGATAAAAAGTGGTATTTCTAACCAACCAATGTACAGCAGTCCATGTATAAGTGAAAAATATCACCAGAGAGAAAGATGTGAGGATACCCTGGAAAGCCCTCTAGAAAAAAATCACTCCACCTTGTGTTAGAAAGTAGGGGGCTTACCAGATAAGTTTGACCCCCGGTTAAGGTGGTCACAATAAGCTTCAGCGAACAAGATGGGAAATTAATAGGGTGTAATAACCAACATCCTAACAATCAGCCTGAGCGAGAAGCTCCCCTGCAACTGGAGGTTCCGCTTGGCGGACTGGAAAACAAACCATTTAGTTTGCCGAACAAGCCAAGTTCAAACCAAATTCTACTTCAGTCTGAATCTCATCATTAGCACTAAATATTTTTGTGTTTATCCAACATTATACAACAATGAGATATTCATGATGGAACGTTAATTTACCTATTTACACCCGTGGGACAGACATATACAGCAGATGCTCAATACCATGAAGGTTGCTGTTAGGGCAAATCTCAAACAGATTTCATATGCTGTAAAAAATCAAAACAAATGAATTTAAATGAATTACATTCAGCCAGTGAAAAGCAAAATCTAGTGTAACTAAAGGGGGGTTCCCAAAACTAGCATTGACTTTTTTTGCAGATGTTGACAATTGAGTCACGTTTTGGCACTCCTAGGCTCTCCAGAGATTAGATCTTCCCATGGTTATTCCCATCTCCTTCCACCTTTTACACAGAACAAGGGAATGGGGCAGGGTACCTTCTCCCTGGAGTCTCTATCCATGTCAAAAACTGCCCCTAATCCCATATTTCCATGTAAAATTGGCAAATGCCTATAATGTGTTTTATTTTTTCACATTCTATACTATAGAGAAGGGGATCTTAATTAGCATGTTTTATCTTGTCTTTCTTTATTCCTATGTAAAAGGGTATCTCAATGGAGTACTCCTGGTTATAAGATATTCATCCCTGCCGCCATCAATCAAGGGAGGAGGGGGAAGTAATGTCATGCCGCCTAGTAAGACTGTGTCTCATTACCATGGAAACACTGACGCTGGGTGGCAAATGTCACTTCCTGCAATGATGTGAATGCCCACCTAAATGCTTGCCCACCCACAGGTCCTCTGGAATAAACAGTGATCACGTGACCTGAATTTGCAAGATGAAAAACAACGTATTGGCAAGTTTTATAAAAAATCTAAAGATGAATTGACGAAATGCATACTGTACATTTATGTATTTAATTAGGTATATGTGTTTTCTGAGCTTTACAACCACTTTGAGGTACCAGCAACTACTAGTAATGGGGGAGTGGAAGAGTGTTTTTTAAAATGCCACTAACCACCCATAATTGCTTAATTGTTTCGGGAAGCTTTAAAATGCCACTGGCCAACAATGTTGTAGGATTGTTTATGATAGTGCTGCTGACTGACCATTAATGATAGCAGTGGGGAGGTTTTAAATTGTCCCTGACCAGAAGTGTTTGTGGGATTGTCTTAAGGGGGTTAAGTGCTACCGCCCACCAAATATTAAGGGATTGTTTTTTTTTTTTGGGGGGGTGGTGAAGTGTTTTAAGTTTATTCATTCATACAATGCAATTTCAACTTTTCAGCTTTTTTCCCACTGCTAACAGAAAACTTGCACGAGGCTTCAGTAGGCAACTTTTTAAAGGCTAAGCCCACCTCAATTGATATTTTAACCACCTCAATACATGTATGATTCTTCCTTTCCATAAAAGTGTGTCCAAAAATTGACCTTGGGGTTGGGGCTTTTTGTATTGTCCTGTCATTTTTTATGTGTTACACTATAAAGTAACATTTTTTTTTTTCACCAAAGTTTGTCTTTTTTTCTTTTACACAGTAAAAAAACAAAAAAACAATGGTTATTAAAAACCCCCAAAAGAAAGTTCTATCTGTATCAGTAATAATTTAAAAAATACAGTTGGGTACAATGTTGTAATTATCACAACACTGAAAACTGAAAGGCGGTCTGGACAGGAAAGGTTGTAATGTAACATGCTGACCTGAAGTGGTTTTAAGAAAAAAGTCCTAATTTTTAGGAATACAAAACAAAAAAAGGCAATTAACCAAAATTTAGCAATCAAAGCTCCTAATAAAGAGTTTTTGGTTCAGTAAATAAGTGCTATAGAGTTTAAGAATGAGATGGAGGAAACAAACGTTTAGTTTTCTCCAAAGCTTAATAAGATTTGCACTGGGTCCTGGTGCCAAGAGAGTTTGTAGAGCTTCGGGTGGGATGAAGCCTCTATTCCTAGGTCCACATCCTATCTGGTATCCAGACCTCATTATTAGTCTATGCTTTTCAGAGACTGCTGCTGCGTAAAAAAAAAGCTGAGTGCTGACAGAACACTAAAAAAAAGGTATGTGTGCTGCCTAAATGTTTTGGGGGCACCTTGTTAGTAAGGAACTTACCAAAGTTTAGTACGTAGCTCAGATGGGCAGTTGTTTTGTGTGTTTTATGCTACAGAATTGGTCTATAAAACCCTCCTGCACTGAAACAGTATTCGTTTGTGTGAATCTGGGCCCCATAGCTCTTTAGTATTCAGGTTCTTTACTTTTTTTTAACAAAGGCTTACCTCTTGTACCTTTTTCTGGAATCCTCCATTGGACCTGGATAGGAGAAGAATTGCACCAAACTTCACAGATCACATTATCTCCGTAGCTCCATGAGTGATTTGATAGTGACAGCAGGTTTACACAAGTCCAATTCCCATCATGGCCTTCCCTACAGATCATTTTACCTTTGTGGCATATTCCAGAGATAATCCATGTCCATTGAGTGATGTTACAACTTACATTTACTGCACAAGCCAGCTGGATGATGTTAGAAGGGGGAGGCAGTAAAGGAGCCACCAGTGTCACAGGGCTGTTGGTCCTGGGGCTATCTAAAGACATGCATGGGAGAAGGAGTTAACAAAGTCAATTATTCTAGTCAGATCCTGTACACCTCAAGTGTTATTTCTATGGCAAACATACATCTCTTTGTTTGAGAACAAATATAACTGTTTCATGGTAATGCCTAAAAAATTTATGTCACCTGTAGGATATATGTTGTTCAAGATTTTTGCTTGAAATCATAACTCTAGGCATATAGCTAAATGCAGGGCCGATCCGAGACGGGGTGCAGGGGGTGCAATGCACCGAGGCACCAGAGGGGAGGGGGCGCCAAAGTTTCAGGAGCATCGTTGGTCCCGAGTGTGTTGCCAATGAATCTGGCGCCGGTGTTTCGTCCTAGACAAGTCACGAGTACATTTCAGCGAGGGCGCCGTGACCTCCTCGTTCATTGCCCCCTACCTCCGCCGCCCCACTGACCCGCCCGCCGGCAGCAGTGTCCACATCCCCCCGCCCAGCGCCCGCTGTATCCATACTAAGGAGGGAAGAGGAGGTAAGTTAAGTCCACCCCACCTCCTCCCCATGTCCCCCTGT